>CM028130.1:1213317500-1213560000 GCA_016271365.2 Neoceratodus forsteri
TCTGAAATCGTGTGTCACTGCTACATTTCAAAACTGTGCATTACCACCACGTTCCAAAATTGTGTGTCATTGCTACATTCCGAAATTGTACATCACTGCCACATTCAGATACTGTGCATCACTGCTACATTCTGAAATTGTGTGACCCAGCCACTTTCTGAGATTGTGTCATTACTGCATTCCACAACAGCTGCCTGGTAGCATTTTGAAATCTCATCCCTGCAGTTCTAAAAATTATGCACAACATTGCCATTTTAAAGCCACATTTCCTACTGCATTCCACCCCCATTTCACTTTCTTAAGTACTGTACCTTGCATCTCCACATTATGGAAATGCATGCTGTGACCCAATCAGTGTCAGTCTTCCTTTTTCAGATGTTTACTACCACTGCAGGTTTTTGTAACATAGAAGAAATAAGTCCTGTAAGGCTGTTGACAGGGAGGACTAGGCTGCGAGTTCTGGTTGTGACATTATCAGTAGCGCTTCACTGAAACTGGCTTTTTTGAACAGGCAGTGAATTTAGGGTTACAAAATGACTTGTAACTTTTAAACAAAGTAACTTAGAGATCTCACTTTTGGCACAAGGCTGTTGGGCATATGCTGATTCAAATTCTGAATTTAGTGTTGCTGGAAATTTTGGCTGAGCTCCCTTTTAATATTTGTCAGTTGAGGAATTTTCCTGTGCCACAGGGAAGATGGTGGTGGCCACGCTAGGCTGATCGCTTGGGAGGAAAAGACTGTTTTTACTTTGTTTTCGGTAACTTTGTTGTTCAGTTGTTACTTTATCATCTTTTCATATTGTTGTGTGGTTAGTATTTCAGTGAGCGTGGTAAGGGACTAGTTCGATCAGAAGGTTTGTTTTATTACCATTGTTGGACTTTTGGATTACGGGATGTTAGAACGCTGTGAGCACTGATCCTGATTTTTTGAGCGCAGAATTTCAGCTTGCACCCGATTCATATTTTGACTGCATTTTATTCAACAGTGCTGGTTTTTGATCTCTACTCACTTGCCTAATTTTCTGCCATCTGTTGCTTATTGATGGGATGGAGTTCTGATTACCTTGTGACCAGGGCCCCTAGTGCTCTGCGGCAGAATTTTCTGATTTCTGTGGCAGGCCTCCTTGGCTTCTGCGGCAGAATTTTCTGATTTCTGTGGCTTGATTTATTAATTTCTCTGGCAGAATGCAGTCCTGCCATTGGCGATATATGTTGTGATGTCCTCGATGACATCACATGCTAAGCGTAGAGGGGCTTCAGGATAAACAAGATGAGAAAGAAAGCCTGACACTATGGAAAAACTGTATATTTGAATGAAAATTGATGAAAAACAATGAATTCTGCGGCACCATATATATTCTGCGGCATGATGTAAATTCTGCAGAAAATTCCGCAACCTCAGAATCACAGAATTCCAGGGGCCTTGCTTGTGACCTTTTTGAATGAGGAGAGTTGGGACCGTACAAGGGAGCCAGTGCAGTGCAGTGAGAGGATTTGGACTATCTATTTGGCTGCAGTTCTTCAGAGTCGTTCAGAGGTTTGCGACTGATGGATCAACGGACTGGGGAGAAGTCCTTCCAGGTCAGGAGGGACACTCTGGTGAGGGTTTGCACACTGACTGCTGGAGGGTGGTTAGTAGTGTGACCAGGATCACAGGTTGTCTGCTCGAGGGTGGCCTACAACAGGGTTAAGCTCCAGAGTGTAGCACTGGTTCTCAGAGGACTTTCTGCCCCCCTGTGAAGTGGAGTGGATAATTGGCAGACCTAGAGGCATTCAGAGGAGTTCCAGGGACAGCTCTGCGGGGGTCAGATCATCACTTGGTCTGACTGCTGGGTGGGCTGCCGGAGGGTGGTCACCTCTGAGGCTTTGCTCTGTTCGGGGGTTGGCTGCCTGAGGGTGGACATTCCCGGGGCCTGGCTTGCTAGTGTTGGGCCTGGAGGGGTCTGCACCTCAGATGTGAAGTAAATCATCTACTGCTGGATTGGGAAGTCATCATTTTGTGTGTGGAAAGTGGAACCATCAGCATAACAGCAATGACAATCCCATGGTGTCCGAATTGTAGGTAGCTTTTAATTATTTTAACGCATTGAATAGGCAGTGAGAGTGCCTGAATTCACTTTGTTTAACTAAAAACTTAAATTGCTTGGCATGGTATTCAGGACAGTGAGAGGGTCCTGAGCCATGTGGAACTTGGACATGGCTTGAGGAAGTGAGAGTTCCGATTGCCTTTATTTATATCATATGGGAGTTGTGCGAGACTGTTTACAATGACTGAAAATATTTTTGAACTGCTAAACCCAGTCGAATTGCACCTTACACATCCTCAATGAAAATTTTTATTTAATAATTTTTTTATTGTTAGTTATAATGTTTTTTGAATATTAGTTGGAGGAATATTACTTTGGTTATTGTTGGATATTGTATTGACTGAATGGTGTGTTCTGGGAGTGTATGTTGGATATATTGGGGGGTGAGTGGTTGTGTGTGTATGTTTATTTAGCCCAGTAGTTTGATAAAAATGTGTTGGCAGAAGGTATTCAAGGTCAGGCACTACTCTCCCACCAGGACAGGGACCTCCATTCTTTTGGCTGTCCCCCATTGCCAGTAGAAGTGTATAGGCAGTGTCAGGCACTGGGGATAGTCAGAAGGAGGAGGAGAAAATGGGGGGGGGTACTGGATCTGGTGGGGTAGTGGAATGGGGTGGGTGGATTGGGGTAGTGGGGACAAGAAGACGCCCAGGGGCAAAATGGGTCCAGGAGAGGGGTCCTCCCTGTCTGGTTCCCATACGCAAGGGCTCCAAATTAAGTGGGCAGGGTGCTCGGCCTACCTCTTCCACCTATCTTACTCAGGCGGTGTTGTGCAATGTCAGGTCTATAAAAAAAAAAAGACAGCATAATTGCTGATCTTGTTGGTACAACTGACCTGGCTTGCATCACCGAGACCAGGTTGGATGAGAATACTGGCCCTTTCTTTGAAGCAACAGTTCCAGCAGGGTACTCTGTGATACACCGCCCGAGAAAGGATCATAGGGATGGGGGGGAGTTGCCACCTGTTTTAAGTTGTATCTGGGCCTTATAGCCACCCCAGTGGGAGTGACCAGATCTTTTAAATGTATCATGGTAGCAGGTGCAGGTTGCAGGATACTTCTCCTCTACCATCCACCCCATGG
Organism: Neoceratodus forsteri; assembly: GCA_016271365.2. Lineage (NCBI taxonomy): Eukaryota > Metazoa > Chordata > Ceratodontiformes > Ceratodontidae > Neoceratodus > Neoceratodus forsteri. The sequence continues at coordinate 1,213,320,670 of CM028130.1, forward strand.
TGAGAAAGAATTCCTGCAGGAAGTTGCAGACTTCATCGTTGACCTGGTGTTGGAATCCCCCAGATGGTTAGTTCTGGGGAACTTCATTGCCTGGGTTGACGATGAACTTTCTCGGTTTGGGTAGGACTTCCTCCAACTGATGAGTTTGTTGGGCCTGGCACAGGTAGTTACCTCTGCTGCTCATAATCACAGCTATTAATTGGAGCTGGTCTTCCTACTGGGGATGGAGATCACCGATCTAGTGGTGGAACCAGTCAGTTGGATGGATCATCACACTATAAGGTTCAGATTTGAGGCACCCCCAATAGTCCTGCTCCTATGGAGATGGTCCGGTACCACTCTTTAAGGGGCTTGACCCCAGTTGGTCTTACAGTGGTGCTGGACCTATCAGAGGTGTTGAGTGTATGCAGGGAGCTGGAGGAACTGGTTCTTGCTTATAATAAGGCAGTGACGGGGGCCCTCAACTCCCTAACTCCCATCTGTGTTAGCCCCCTCTCTCTCTTTGCTTGAAGTCCCTATGGTTTGATGAGACTTTGAAGGAGTTGAGGCAAGAGAGTCAAATGTTGGAGTGGTACTGGCAGAAATCGGGCCTGGCAGACAATAAGCTTCGATTTGTAGCCCATTACAAAGACTATCAATTGACAATCTCCTGTAAGAAGGCAGAATTCCTGTTGAAGGAGATTGCCGCAATGAGGAATTGACCAGCTCAACTCTTCTGGACTGTCGACAGGTTGTGAAATCCAACCTGTCTTCAGCCTTGGGGTGTGTTTTCACGGGATAAGTGTGATGAGTTTGCTTGGTTCTTCATTGATAAGATTGCTGCCATCAGGCTGGAGATCCGTTCAGTGCCCTCATATGGGCAGTGCAGAGATCGGCGGGAGCTTGCAAGCACCTGGTCTGACTGGTCCGACTTAGGCTGGTTGGTGACTGTAGACATTGTGCGAGTTGTCCAGGGTATGCGCCCAACTCACTGTTGTTTGGGTCCAGATCCAAAGTCCCTCCTAGTGGGGTGTGTTGAAGTCATCGGTCCGGCTCTTGCTGAGATAGTCCAGTATTCAATGAAGACAGGGGTGTTTCTGGTCCCCCTGAAGGAGGCAGTAGTAGTACCCCTCCTAATGAAATCCTCCCTTGACCCAGATTGCTTAGCAAACTATAGACCGGTCTCTAACCTGCCCTTTGTGGCAAGGTTATTGAGAAGGTAGTTGCGGTGCAGTTGGATGACCATTTAACATCTCATGATATCTATGACCCTCTCCAGTCTGGGTTTAGGAAGAGGCACGATAATGAGGCTGCCCTCGTTTGGGTACTGAATGATCTCCTGATAGCGAGGGATTGGGGGAGCTGTTCTATCTTGGTCCTCCTCAATCTATCTGCAGCGTTTGACACTGTAGACCATGGGGTGCTATTGGAGTGCCTATGGATTTTCTGTGGACTGTCTGGTACGGTTCTCAGGTGGTTTCAATCTTTCCTCACTGGCAGGACTCAGAGGTTGGTGTTGGGGATCTATTCCTCAGCCTCTCTCCCCCTGTTATGTGGGGTTCTGCAGAGCTCCCTACTGTCCCCATGTTGTTTGCAGTGTATATGCTGCCATTGGGAGTTATTATAACGTGGTATGGGTTAAGTTTTCATGGCTATGCAGATGATACTCAGCTCTACTTGTCCTTTGTGCCCAAGCAGAGTGGAATGGTCTCTGTATTTAACAGCTGCCTCTCCAAGATCCAAGGCGGGATGAGTGCCATTTGGCTGAAGTTGAACTTTGACAAAACCGAGGTGTTGGTGGTGGAGCCAGGTCAGCAAGGTTTGGGGTTGTCAGCAGGCTAAACTTCTAAGCTTTGGCTCGGCGGTGACAAGCTGCAGACCTCTGACTGGGTGCTAAACCTGGGCGCTGTGTTCGATAGCAGCTTGACATTAAAATCTCAAGTGTCTCCTGTCATTAAGACCTCTTTTTTCCATCTGAGGAACATTGCCAGGATAAAGCGCCTGGTCCCGCCTGGCGATCTTCCAACACACTGATCCATGTCTTTGTAACCTCTCACCTTGATTACCCTATACCTAGGGCTACTGGTGGTTGATATCCGCTGATTACAGCTAGTGCAGAATGTGGCAGCCAGGTACTGGCTTATCGAGATCTTGCCATGTCACTCCTGTGCTCTGTGGCCTGCAATGGCTGCCAGTACATTGTCGGATCACCTTCAAGGTCGGTTTGCTGACCTATATAGCCCTACATGGACAGGGACTGCGCTACTTGTGAGATCTTCTCTGTCCCTATCGTCTCCTCTGCTCACTCCGTTCCTCCAACGAGGAATTGCTAGAGATTCTCAGGGTTCGATTGAAGACCTCTGGGGCCTGCTCTTTTGCAGCCCCTACCCCGTAGAATTCTCTGCCTTGTTGGATAATAGAGTGCCTGACCGCCGATAGTTTTAAAACGGCTCTGAAAATGCATCTGTTCTGCCTTGCTTTCCCTGATCGTAATGATTGTTAGTGTACTGTAATTTCACACTTTTGTTGAGGTTTTTAAATTCTATTTTTTTACTTTTTATTTATTGCGGTTTATATGGTTTTATTGTCTATTGTACAGCACTCTGAACTTTTTTGAATAGCGCTTATAAAGTTGAATTGAATTCTCCTTGCTTTATATTATTGTTGTTTTCTACATTTTTTTAACTATCTAATTCCCTTGGGGTGCCACTACATTTTGTCCTTTTACACTCCTAGCGGGAATGAGAAAGGTCTACTTGAGTTCTTTGCTGTTCTCTACCCCCTCCTGCATGGGCTCTTCGAGCACTCCCAATCCTTTTCTGGGCTTCCTTTTTGGGTTGCATCTGGAAACGGTGATTGTTAGCCTTGGTGAGCACCTCCACTGAGGCATTCTCACTGTCCCTGTTTGGTTTAGAAGGCCTTCCCTAGGGATAAGGTCATTGTTATCAGTGACCCCATTTCCTCTTATTTCTCCCCAAGTTTTAGAGGGATTCTTCCTATTGGGATAGAACAGAAGATGCTCCACTGCTGGCGTGCTCTGTTTATACATCAAACTGGTAGCAACATAAAATGGCTCCATCAGTCAAAGTCTGCAGTTGCTATAAAGCACTGAGTTTATTGTGCAACAAGTGTTTTACAGAAATCATAAAAAAGACATTGTATATGGTCCAGTGGCATGGAGGGCTAAGGTGTTGAATGCCTTACCTCCTGTCATGCAGACAACCCGTGTTCAAGAACAAGCATGTGCTGTCTGGGCTGGGAGAGGTGGGAGAGGATTGAGCATCCCAGGGACTGACTCCTCTCCCAGAAAGGGGTGACCAGTTGTCTTGGCTTCTGACTGCCACCAGGTAGAGATCTGATGGTAGCGCAGGTTGCAACTGACTCTGTGGGCAGAGCCACAGTTCCGCAGGACATGCGCACCTCCACGTGCATGCACTGATGTGTCACCATGACAGAGGTCTGGGAGAACATGGAAAAGTGGGAGGACAGGCTTCATGAGGCTCTGCTCACTCACTCCTGACCCACACCACTGTTTGACTCATGGGGCTTGTATATGTTGACTGGGGGGATGGCCCTCCCCCTCCTGACCCCAACTTGGTTGGGGGAAGGGAATCCATGGGAGCCTTCACCTTGGGCTGAGAGAGGTGTGCGATGGTCATGAGAAGTGGGGACAGGGCTGAGACAGCTGCCCGTCATCCCAGATAAATAGGTTGCCACTTACAAAATCATGGTGCACCCAATTAAGTCCCTGAGGAACTCAACAAAAACCCTGTCCAGTTTTACACAACTAGTCGTGATGATTCTGTAAGTTATAACCTCTTTTTATGACTTTTTAAAACACATGTTTCACTATAAACTAAGCACTTTCTAAGAAGTGCAAACTCTGGCTGCCAGTGCCATTTTTTGTTGCTACCAGATTCTTCTCTGCTGTTTCTATTTCAAGTTGTATTCTTTTTGTAATATTTATTCTGTGACTTGTTGGATGATGGTACTGTTGCCTCACAATAACTGCATATGATTTTTTTCTCTGTACAGCAGGTTACGGGCCACTTTGAGTATGCAGACATCAAAGCGTATGCAGGTGGATGTTTATCATTTGTTTGGGAGGCACAGCGTGGGGACATGTGGCCCCAGGGAATTGGTGTGGTGACAGGAGGGCAGCTGTTTCTAGTGGAGTTTGTAGCACTGAGATATTCATGGATGGGAGGCTTTTGGGAGTCACCTTTAGTCATGAGGGCAGGCATATACTGGGACCAGTGTTCAGGGTCCAATGACATCCTTGCATATTCTGACCTGGAACATAAAGGGCCTGAATAATCCGGACATATGAAGGAAAGTGCTGTCTCACTGTAAGCTCCAGGTGAAGGACATTGCTCTCCATTAGGAAACACATTTGCTTAATAAAGAACATGTTAAATTAAAACAGGTCTGGGTAGGTCAGGTGGTCTTTTACTTATTTACTTCTCAGGCTAGAAAAGTGACCATATTAATCATAAGAGGCATTCTGCTTACATTTCTTCCATAAAACAAGATGAATCTGGTAAATGAATACATATTATGAACTTATAAACTCCCAGTTTTGATGCTCTTTGCTTTTTCCAGCACTGCTTTTTAGTACTAGAAGGTCTGAGAGGCGGGATTGTTTGGGAAGGGGACATCAGTCTGGTTACTAACCTGATACTGGATCATTCATCTACAACTCTATTTACCCTCAATAGGGTTGCAAAATATCTAAGGGGGCAATGCCGTGAGGTGGGATTTCATGATGCCTGAAGATTTTATTTTCCTCAGATATGTGACTATTCCTTTTTCTCTTTGGTGCAGTATACTTATACCAGAATAGATAAACTTATTGTCACAATGGAAGGACTGTACGGAGCGTCAGCTGCAGAATATTTCCCCATCCTCATCCTCATCTCTGATCATGCTCCTTTGAAATGAATCAGTCTCACTTCTGGCTGACAATGCACGGGGCCATGACTAGAAAATGGCCCCTGTGGTGCAAAATAGACGCAACCTTTCATGAGCAATTTATGGAGGAATTTAAATTGTATGTTTTGGAGAATGAGGGGACCGTAGATGGTCAAGGTGCATTGTGGGACTGTCTTAAAGCTTTCATTAGGGGGGAGTTGATAGTGATTCCCTGTTCAATCCAAGCCTGTGAGTCAGACTAAAAAGCTGAGAGACAGGAAGATTGGGCATTGAGTAACTCACGGTTAAGTTTCCAACTTGTACTAGTCATCTCTGCCTCGAGGTATCAGCTAAAGGTGTAGAGGCAGAGACTGGACAGAAAGCTGTGTAGGGCTTGTAGTTTTTAGTACCAGTAGAGAAGAACTACAGCCTGGGTGGATGCCTCAAAGAGGATAGTTTTTAATTAAACTCTGTATCTTGGGCACAGTCAGGTTGCAGAATTACCATCAGTGTCCTTGGTGGACTATATATATTTTAAATTTTGAGGTTATTGTCACTGTGTAACTTGCGGCCCTGAGAGTGCTTCCAGGCTATGGCACATAAATACAGACATTGGAGTGCTCACTGAGTGATTCCCTGTTCGATTCCAGCCTGGGAGTCAGCCTAAAAAGCTGAGAGACAGGAGGATTGGGCATTGAGTAACTTGTGGTTAATTTCCAACATGTGCCAGACATCTCTGCCTCGAGGTATCAGCTAAAGGTGTAGAAGCAGAGACAGGACAGGAAGCTGTGTGGGGCTTGTAGTTTTTAATACCAGTAGAGAAGAACTACAGCCTGGGGGGATGCCTCAAAGAGGGTAGTTTTTAATTAAACTCTGTATCTTGGGCACAGTCAGGCTTCAGAATTACCAGCAGTGTCCTTGGTGGACTATTTATATTTTAAATTTTGAGATTATTGTCCCTGTGTAGCTCACAACCCTGAGAGCGCTTCCTGGTCGTGGCACACAAATACAGATGTTGTAGCAAGCGCTCGTCGTCAGGTGCAGAGATGCCTGCTGAGACACGTGCATCTAGTGTGTGTTTTAGCGGAGTAGCGGGAAGGGGGAGGAGGAGGAGGAGAACTAAGTAAACAGGTAAAAGAAATAATTTACAACTAAAAGTATGGGTATGGATATTTTTTTTGTAACTCTGAAAATGGGTGAACTGGGTATAAAATGAAGAGAATGTCTTAAGTGAAGTCCTGAAGAATGCTCTGGACTCCAGGAATACGTTTCTCAGCAATGTAGTCTGATTAAAGAACTAAAAGCAAAAATTTTAGGTCTGGAATTAGAACTTAAATGTTTTAAACAGGTAGACACACTAGGTAATTTAGATAATTGCTTCATGGATATGGTGAATGAACAACCTATAAAAAGAAGTAGGAACCAGGCTGAACAGGAAAACCACTGGGAGGTGCAGACAAATACCAATAAAAAAAAGAAAGGAAGAAGGGCTATGAGTTTTGATCTTCCCCTAGAGAATTTGTTTGCACCTCTAACACATCCTGAGGTGGAAGTTGAGGATCGGATACCTGTACAAGGAAACATAACTAATGTTGAGGATGGGCAGGTTCTCAATGTGAATATTACACAAACATCAGATAGTGAGGAGCAACACAATGGTATGGAAATTGAAGCCCGGAGAAATGGAATGTACCAATAGAGTTTATGTATTGGGGGATTCGATGATCAAATATATGGATGCCTATACAACTAAAACTCTAAAAGAGGTGGTTACTAGTTCATATTTACCAGGGGTAAACTTGTCGACATGGTATCAATTCTCCCCAAAATGGTTAAATATCTAGAGGATACTCCAAAAATCCTGGTCCATGTGGGAACACATGACTTAAAGTATACAAGGGAAGATCAAATGTACTTAGACTTCATGACTATAAGTAAATTGGTTAAGGAAGTAATTGGGACTTTGATACTGTCCGAAATTTTACCAATCCCTAGGGCAGGTGTAGAGATTAATATGAAAGCAAAAAAGGGGTGAATAACATGTTGAGAAGATGGGCTATAATGGAAGGTTATGAATGTGTTAAGTTATGGGAGATATCTGGACACAGGTTGGAACTGTTTGGGAGAGACGGGTTACACCTGAGTAGAAAGGGGGTAAAGAATTGGGATGACTTTTTAGGGAAGTAATGGATAGTAATTAAACTAGTACAAGGGGGGAGAGCTGATTTGGGGAGGACTAAATTACCTATTAACTGAACAAAAAAAGGACAGAGAAAGAATACTTCTAAGAAGGCGCTGAGAAGTGAACCCATAATGCTGCTCCTGAATGCAAAAGTATTAGAAGTAGATTGGGTGAACTAAAGTACATTCTATTAAGAGATGGGGTGGACATACGTGGAATTACCGAGACTTGGAGTAAAGAGGGGGATTAGGGAAGTGATCTTGCAGGGTATGACTACTTCCAAAAACCAAGAAAAAATAAGATCGGTGGAGGTGTTGGTCTTTACATTGCAAGTCATCTGAAAGCACACCTTTATGAAAAATATGACAATGATGTGGTAGACCAGGAACAGCTGTGGGTAAGGTTCCAAATAAAAAATGAGACCTATACATTTGGGACCAGGTATTCAAAGGGTTGAGCCAAGAGCATTAGAGTTACGCTGGTGCAACCCTGCATTGCACCCATCGGGATACTGAAAAGGCCACCAGCATGGCGCCAAATCCAGACACACCAGGGTGCAATGTAATCCCTATACAGCGCAGATGCGAGGGAGCTTGCCATGCATATTGGCATCCCGATATTCAACCCGGATGCAGCACATATGCTGGTGCAGCTCTGCACTGCGCCGCATAGCGGGGCTCAAAGTTGAACCCGTGCAGAGTAGGAACATCTCCTGACCACTCACAGGTGGGCTGCAGTACTGTAGGGTGCAACACAGCAGCTCAGCTGTGGGTGGCCACCCACCTGCACAGAACACCGTCTGCAAGCACACACTGATCCCTGGTGGGTAAGTGGAACCCCCCCCCCCGCTCGTAGCTGCAATCACACGGTATACGTTGAAAGATATATCTCTGGTAGTCTAGTGCCCCCACCCAAGTCCTCAAGTCCCTGATAATGAAAAGACATGACCATACCTGGTGGTCTAGTGGTCCACCCTCCCCTCGAGTCTGATTCCCCGATCAATGTCATTATGACCGTTCCTGGTGTCTAGTTAGACCCCACCCATCTATTGCTGCTGATTGTGGTAAAACCCCATACAATGAAATGCCCTGGTGATCCAGTGGCACCCTCACCCCTCCCTCCCATACAGAACTCCTTGCCCCACCACTCCCCCATCATTGACTTTATCTTAGTGATCACCCAGGGGTCTTTTAAGAGTTGCGTGTTAAGTTTCCATATCCTGTCTCGCTTGAGATTGGGGAGAGAGTTGAGGACTAGACAGACCAGAGAGTGGTCTGATAGGATTCTTGGTGCTATGTTACAATCCACTACACCTGGGAGGGCTGAAGTATTTATTAGAAAATAGTTTGTTCTGGAAAACAACCGGTGGACTGGGGAGTAAAATGTAAATTCCAGGTCTTTAGGGTGGAGTAATCTCCACATATCGCAAAGCCCCCCTGTGTTCATTAGGTCTCTAAAGGCCTGCTGCATGGGAGAGAGTGTTGAGGGATGCCCCCAGATCTATCTAGATCTGCGGTAATAGTTATGTTCCAGTCTCCCATGAGAATTAGGGGAAGATGCACAAAAGGCACTATCAGGTTCACTATGTCTGAAGAGAATTCTGGTGATTGGATATTGGGTCCATAGAAACAACCTAACAACAATTCTACATGATTTAGGATGCTATGCAACAAAAGATATCTACCCTCCCTATCTCTTATTTCTTTAATGAGTTTGAAGCTGGTTCCCTTACAAATAAGTATAGCAACCCCCCTTTGATTCGTAGAGTCACCAGCTGCATATACTTGTCCAATCTGCTGGCGCTGAAAGAGAAAACTCTCCGATTCCAGTAGATGAGTTTCTTGTAGGAAGGCAAGTTGGCATTGCATTATTTGTAATTTTTTTTTAAATCTGGTGCCTCTTCACTGTGGTACGTGCCCCTTTGATATTCCAAGATACATATTTTGTCATTTTAAATTGTAAATAATACATGAACTAAAAAGGTAGTGCTGTTCATCAGATGTTGACAAAGGAATGCTGTTGGTGCTTTATCCTCCCAATCCTTCCCCCTCCCTCCCTTATTATTACCCACTCTGAAAGCTATCCTCTTAAACCCCCCTTCCCCATTACAGCCAACATTATATAAACACTACTACTCACAGTCCTCAAGACTGTATTGCAGGTACTATCTAGGCTGTAATATCCTACCAACCCCCAAACATCCGCCAGACCCCCCCCCTTTCCCACTCTGTAGCCTATACTAAAGCCATCATTAAACATGTGAAACACACAGTGATTATATGTTCCTATAACTAAACTACTATGAACATCCCAACATTTATACTGGTGGGGTACAGGGGTAGCCCAGTAAAGCATGGTGGCATTATTGTGCAAATGGAAAATTACAAAAAATATAATTTGTTAGCCACCTATATTGTTCTCCGTAGAAAGTAAAGGATCTGTTGGGATGCTGTTACATGAACCCTGCTTCATATCAGATAAACAAAACACACAACATCAGTCCCACAGTAATGTATACTACCAGTATATACTATTAAACTGGCAAGTCTTAATACAAATGTGCAAGCAAAAGAAAGGAATATTGACTGTCCAAAAAATAGATGAGATCCTTTCTATAAAGGAGACAGTCTTAACCATGATCCAAGAACCAACACCAAAAGAAAAAGGAAAAAAAAAAAAGGTAAAAACCATGTATCCGAAGCAAGTAAAGGCCCTTCCCAGGCCTTCGAATCATGCTGTGTGGACTCCCCAAAGAGGAGAAAGTCAAGACAGTACCTGGAGAAACAGATTGAAAGTCCAAAATTAACAGCAATATGTTCCAAAATTCAGATCGATGACCCAGTAGTTCAAGTGATATTTTAGAACTGCGTCATTAAACATATTAAATTGACAGTGTAGAAATACTCCATGGGAAAGTAGGCCCAAGTCTTCAGGCCTCACTTAAAAAGAACAGGGTAGAAATTTTTCAGGCATGTTGTTGCTTGATCTGGAGACTCAAAATTATGCCAAACTTCACGATGTTGTACCTGGAGGACAGCAGGGTACTTCATACGGAATTGGATTTTAGCCATGATGAGTTTGGTAACGATGGAATGAAATTGCATTCTCTTCTGTCATTCTGACTTGGAGATATCTTGAGCTATGCATGTTTTCCACCCTTCCCATTGCAGTTCACTTATTTCTCTAACTTTGTTAAGAATATGTTGTTTGTCTAAGAAATTTAACTCTCGGAACAGCAAAAGCCATGAAGGAGCACCACGAGGAGGTGTGGGGTGTAAGAAACGGTGGGTCCGCTCGATGATATAGTCTGAGCCATTGGGAATGGGCCCCGCTATTTTGTTACATAATTTTTGCACAAAAAGGATGGGTGAGGACCCCCTTCATCTTCAGGGAGACCCAGAATCACAATGTTGTTGAGGCGTGATTTCCCTTCGAGATCTTTCATTTTACTCTCTATTGCCTTAAGTCGCTGGCGCAGATGGGTTACTTTGGAGTCTACTCTTGCTGTCCAGTCATCCAGTGAAGAAATGTGAGCTTCATTATCCCCCCGTGCATTGCGAAAGAGCAACCAGATAAGAGGTAAGGGTTTGTACTGATGAGGCTAATGTTTGCAGCGTATATTTGATAGGCAAAATCCCTTCCAAAACCTTTTCTTCGGTAAGTGTGTCCTGGGAACTAATGCCCATCACTGTTCCACCAGAGGAAACTTTGGACCACTTTACATTTTTGTTGCGGGTCGGTGTAGGTGGCGGAATGTGGCAGGGCAGGCTGTTGTGCATCTCTGCCTCCATATTAATATATTTTTTGACCAGAGAGATTCTAGCCCTACTGACCAATGTGCCCGTAGCTTGAGTGAGCAAAGAAGTGCAGTAAAGATGCAGAAATAGGTGTTTTCTTGAGAGCGGGTCGGGAGCTGAGGGAAAAGCATCCTGCTCAAGTGACCATTAAGTCTGATCTGACTTCCCATCCTTTTTGATGGAGGCTTATGTTGATCCCTACAAACTTCTGCCTTTGCACTTGCAGTTCCCTGATGAAATCTTGAAAAACCGATACTCAGCCCCTCCTCCACTGATATGGGGCCATGTGTTCTGGCAGCATGTAATATTATTTTCTTTTCTGGAAAACATAAATATTTAATTAAATAGTGCTGACGTTTATCCCCTGGTTTTGGCTTGGAACCAGTACAATGGAATCTTTGTATTTCATATTTGGCTGGTGCTGCATTGAGCCCTAGCTGTTCCACAAAACACTTTTATACAGCTCTGCCTCCCTCTTTTCTCTCCAAACCTTCTGGCAGACCTATAATTCAAATATTAGATCTGTGGGCTCTATTTTCCTGGTCATCCATTCGTATTCTTAGCTGTTCCACCTGCTCTTTCAGGACTTTTTTTATCTCTGGATAAATCCATAACCAAATCTTCAAGCTTGCTTAACCACTTTCTGTTTCATCTAATCTGGCAGTGTATCTATGCAACAGAGGTTTCTGCTAGCCCCATTACCCCTTACCCCCCGCGACAGTGACATTTCACCAGTGAGGTCCCCCACAGTGACTACAGCGCCATGCCACTGTGGGAGACCCGCTGGAACCCGGCGCTGCCTGTCGGGGGTCCTGCACCCCTCCAATCAGCTCCGACTGGAGTTAAGAATCCTTAAGTGGGGAGGGTGTGGGGGGTGTAGCCTCCCATGTGGGTGGTACAGGGGGCAAAGACCCCTCAAAAAAACAAGGAATTACATGGCGAACCGGCAGCCGACTGCAGAATGCGGTAGACCTGCCAGTGTCACTGAGGGGGTATTCAACAACATTTTTGTTGAGGTCCCGTTGTGGATCCTCCCTTACCACAGACCGGAGATGGGTGATTTGAGCAGTGAGGTTTTCAAACCAGCCTTGACCTCCTACTGTAGATTTGTTATGCTATTTTGCATTTACAATGATAAGACATTAGTGCAACTGGAGCACTCTCAGTCTGACTCTCCTAGAATTATGGGTAGACACTGTGCTGTACTAGCCTATGCAGATGACCTGGTACTACTGTCATTAACAGAGTCTGGCTAACAGACCGAATGAAATATCTTGGAGTGCCATGCAGCTAAATACAACTTAAAGATCAATGAGCGTAACAGATGGATACTAACTTTTGGTACAAATACCGTTGAGAACACTTGGAGGATAGGCGATAGCGGGATCAAATCTGTAAAAAACTATACTTACCTGGGCTTACAACTTTCAAGTGATGGCAGATGGACTAAACATATAAATTATTTGCTAATGAAGCTCAAACTAACTGCTTCCTCACTCAATATCTTTAACAAAAAATTTGGAGGAAATTCTATCAGACCTCTCATTGCTGAAATCAAAGCAAATTATAGTGCTCAGGCACTCAACAATGGGGAAAGCTGGGATTCACATAACTTAGACAGGCTAGAGATTCCATTGAATAAACTACTAAGATCTAGTATGGGTCTAAATAACTCCATACTGGCCTCACTGGTTAGAGCTGAGCTTGTGCTTTCTAGCTTGGTACCACGTCGCAACAGTGACAGGAACACAGCTAAGACTATCACAGTGACAGTTTTGGTAGTTTACTGTGATGGTCTGCTGGGTTCCCAACACCGCTGCCTCTGGGGTATTCATCCACTCCCCTAACCAACTCTGACTCAGAGTTAGTTAATTCAAGTGTGGGGGGCAGAGCGCCCTGCATGGGGGGTGAGGGGGGCAAAGCCTCCCACAGAAAACCGTAGTTACCCAACGATGGCACAACATCTATTGGTGGTGTTGTGCCATTGCTGTTCTGACGGTAGGCGACTTCCGTGTCACAGCGGCATGGTGGAACTTTCTAGCCTTAGAACACATTTTGCTACCAGAAAAGTAAATTATTGGATAAAACTACTACAACATAAGCAAGACAGGCTATCTGTGCCTAAGGGAGAAATACACATGGACTAATTTGGGCCACCTGTAATCAAATTGGCTCAGTAAACTCTTTAGGATACTCCAGGACACAGGACTTGAATATCTGAAAAGTTACGACACCAGAGGTATTTAAATCAGTTTGAAACCCCAAGCTTATGTTACACATAGGATGATCAACGGTTATAGGACAAATGACCTAAAGCTGAACTCAAGACTATGAATCTCTCCATGGATACAGAAAATGACAGCTTACATTATTACGGACACTATTTAGACATTCTTACTGATCCTAATCAAAGGATACAACATACCAAATACAGGCTTGAATTATTTCCAAGCATCATTCTTGCTGCCAGATACAACAAGAATCCAACTTCACAGGTCAGATATTGCTCTTTTACTGTACCTCTGTTTTCCCTGAAGATCTATTCCATGTAATAGTTGTTTGCACCTGGTACAATGTATCAAGAAACAAGTGGCTGATACCTTTATGTAACTCCATTCAATCTAATGATCAGAATTTGCTGCTAAAGTTATTCTTTTACTATGAACAATGAAATCATAATCACAACTGTTGCTTACAATTTAAAGAATATCACCAGCATTCGTGTCAGATTTAAAAGTATTAACTAAACTAACCTGCTTAGGAGCTCAAAATTTGAAATTATCCTGAGCTAAATATTAATTGCTCTAGGCTAGATTTATTCTAAACTTGAACAAGAACTGATTGTCTCACTGTATCAGATATTTCTATTGTTGCACCTGCTCTTAAATTATGCCTTTCAGATGTCAACTATCTGTGAATGTTTACTCATGCACTTTATCTTTAGCAATTCTTGCTTACTGTACCATCTGTTCTGTATGATGTATTATTTGTATTTCTGTGTTATTTATATTTTATACTGTACTGCACTTTATAAGCATTCATGTCTTTTACTACTGAAAAGGTCATATGACCGAGAAAGAAAGAAAGAAAGAAAGAAAGAAAGAAAGAAAGAAAGAAAGAAAGAAAGAAAGAAAAAAATTCTGTATTGACAAGGGAAGACTGAGGGCCTCTGACAGAGAGTGGCATTACGGTGGCTGTAAAGGGGATCCTTGAGATAAGGCAGCAACTAATTACCAGTGAAAGGGTTCAGAAAGGGCTAGCAACCCTAGAGCTAGATAAGACCCTGTGGCCATCTGTGATGCATCCAAGGGTGCTCAAGGAATTGGCAACTGAACTAACTGAAACTGTTGAAGGGTTACAGTAGCTCAACTTAGACAGGGGTACTTCCAAAAGACTGGAGGATAGTGGATGTAGTCCCACTTCATAAGGGGAGGGGAGGGGACGAAGCAACCGGGTTACTACAGACCAGTCAGTCTTACCTCTGTTATGGGAAAACTGATGGAGACACTAGTCAAAGAGGACCTTGTGGACTACCTAGAGAGCCATGGACTCTAGGAAAATGAACAATGCAGGTTTGTGACATACAGTAAAGGTCTTGTCATACTGACCTGATATTATTCTTTGACTGGGTAATGAGGGCAGTGAATAAGGGTCACACTATGGATTTACCCTATTTAGATATTAGCAACTTGGTGCCCCAAAGAAGGCTGCAGAAGAAACTACAGGATCCGGGTGCAGCAAAAGACACAGATGTGTAAGACAAAAATGGTTGGATGAGAGATAGCAGATGGTTGTGGTTAATGGAGTCAGATCAGAAGAGAAGGAGATCACCAGTCGGATGCCACAAGGATCAGTTCCAGGTTCAGTCCTTTTCAGTACATTTATTAGTGGCATGGGAGAAGGAATTCAAGGCAAGATGTATCCCTTCATAGAAGACACTATTCTCTCTGGTAGGATACACAATCAGGAGGGAGTTAGGGAGATGCAAAGAGACTTTCAAATACTAGAGAGATGGACAATGTTTTGGCAGCTGAAATTCAATGCCAAAAAGTGGAAGGTGATGCACAGAAGGAACAAGAGTCTCAAGACAGAGTACTGGTTGGGGATAAAGATGAGCATGGCCTCTGATAAAAGACACCTAAGGGTCATCATCAGTGACTCACTAAAACAGTCAAGCCATTGTAGCAAGGCCTATAGTAAGGCAAACAGGACATTAGGGTGTATAGGAAGGGGTATTGATAGAAGAAGGAAGGCGGTATTACCACCTCTCTATAGATCACTGTTGAAGCCCCACCTGGAGTACTGTGCCCAGATCTGGAGTCCTCACAAAGGAAGTAGAAAAACAGGCTGCAGTCAATGCAATGTAGGGTGAGTAAAATGATTCAGGGCCAGCATGGCAGGTCTAACAAGGATCTGCTTAAGGCAGTGAACATGTACTCGCTAGAAACCAGATGAGAGAGGGCAGATATGATAGAAACATTCAAATTCCAGAAAGGAATGAACAAGGAAAATTGTGAGGAACTATTTAACGTAAGTAGCAGACCAAGAACATGTGGGCACAAGTGGAAATGGACAGGGGAAGGTTCAAGAGGAAAGTGAGAAAGTTTTATTTTACAGAAAGGGTGGTGGAGCCATGGAACGATCTGCCAGCTGATATGATGGGTGACCAAATTATCAGTGGTTTAAAACACAGCTGGGAGAAACTGAAGGGCTTAGAGGCTGCTCAGGGTGGTAGCAGTAGGACGAAGAGCATGAGGGTGGATAGTGTGGGTTAGACCCCTGTATGGACAACATGTTCTGAGTCTGTGAGGCTTTCATTGGCAGCCTGGATAAACTAATGGTATTTTTGTGCTGTCATTGTTTATGTTTCTATATAAGAAGAGTCCCCAACAAGGTCACAATGAACTCAGTACTATTTGACAAAATCTGGAGACCCTACATTTAATACATGGAAAATGCTGACCAGCACTACATCTTCAAAGAAGTATATGATATTGAAATATGACATAGCTGTATCTGAATTACTATACTAAATGCTGTTATAAAAAAGTGTTCTCAGTGTAAAGGTAACCACAACACATGATGCAGCTCTGAAAATGTGTATGTTTACTAAACTTGAAAAGATCGTACACCAGAACATAGCTTAGTTAATTCACAGTAAGGCCATAATAAAAAGGACACCCACCTTGTAGCTGTAAGCACCTATTATGATCAGGTGCACATTTTTTTTCATGTAGTCAAGTTCAAAGGTACATTCAGTATGATTGATTCGGCCGCATGACATCATTGATTATATCCAGAACTTTTATGTCTTGGTGTACAGGTTTCGGACCTACACAAGCCTGCATTCGATCTCCAGTGTGAAACATTTTTTTTTATTTCTCAATGCAATTTATGTATTATGAGACAAATGGTTAGATGACATTGCCAATGTTAGTGATAGAGTTTCAGCAAGGTTTTAAAGTTCTATATTGTTGATCATGTGAAAAGTTCCAGCTAAGAATTTGATGTTTTAGTGCAAATTGGGAAACATTACTTCAAACTGACAGACTGGGAGGGGGGGGGAGGGAGCTTGCACTTACTGCTGGGTGTCCTTTGCCACAGCATGAGTTTTTCATCAAAGAACCTTAGTACAGCAGTAAGCTACAGGTTACCAAGCAGTGGTAGATAGGGGGCCTAGGTTCAATCCCTAGTGTGGAACACTTTTATTTTCCTCATTACAAGTTATGTAGTATGGGATAAGTTGTTAGATGTCATGGCTGATGATAGTGATAGACTTGGATATATTATGATATCCCGTAATTTGGTCTCCCGACCAACACAATACTGAGGATGGGAGACCGAATTTCAAAGTCCCAACGGGGACTTGTGTTATGCGGGGGAGCAGACCTACGAGTTAGTTGGGGAAGGGGGGGTGCAGAAATTAAATCCGCAAAATGTTCCCCTACCGGGAACAGAACCCCGTCCCCAAAAGCCTGCTGGCCAAGTTGCAGGAGCATTAGTGCTCCATACCATGGAGCAGCTTGACCAGCACCTCACTCCACCACCCTCAAAAGGTTACATCAGGCAGAACTAAGTTCCACGGGCGTAACCTAGCATTTTGCTGGGTGAAATGCAATTTTGCCCAGTGAAATGCAATTTTGCTTTTGGGCAGAAATGTTAGGCACCCTTCATTTCGGGATACCGAAGCCAAGTCCATGAATGTTGGGACCCTCAGCTTTGGTATCCTGATAGGATACCATAGACTTTCAGCAAGATTTGAAGTTCTATATTGCTGATAACTTGAAAAGTTCCAGCTCAGACTTTAAGGTTTAAATGCAACTTGAGAAGCACTACTTAGATAGACTGTAAATTATGAACGTACTTTGCAGCTGGGTGGGGGGGGGATTGATGTCCTTTGCCACAGCATGCATTTCCTGTATAGGAAACTTAGCACAGTGGTAGAGTTACAGACAATCAAATAGTACAGAGTAGTGGGCCTGTGTTTGATCCCCAGAGCTGAATTTGTGTTTCTATCTCATTATGATTTATGTAGTATGAGATAAATTGTTAGATGTCATTGCTGATGATAGTGTCATACTTTCAGCAAAGTTTGAAGTTTTGTATCGCTGATAACTTGAAATGTTCTAGTTTAGACACTGAGGTTTAAATGCAACTTGGGAAACACTACTTCAAACAGATAGATTGTCAACTAGGAACATCCACTGCAGCTGCACAGCTGTGCAGCAGCAGAGTTACAGGCTATCAAGCAATAGAGAGTTGGGGACCTGTGTTTGATCTTCAGAGTGGAACTTTTCAGTTGCAGGTTATCAAGCAGTAGAGAGTAGGTCGCCTATGTCTGATCCCCAGAGTGGAACATTTTTTTTGGGTTTCACTACAATTTATGTAGTATGAGAGAAATTGTTAAAGAGCCACTGACGCCTCAAAAATAACTTTGAAAAACATAATATTTGGACACAATGAAACTTGTATTTTTTGTTCTTGTCTCCATCATTTATTGCTGGGGTTATATGTTTGAAAACAGGATAGTTGTTCCTTGAGGGTTCATCAGTTCCTGTTGCTCCTTCCCAACCTGAAGTCATAATGCTCTGGTTGTGATATCACAGTTATCCCCATGGCAACAGACTGAGATGTCACAACAGAGCATTGTGATTTCAAGTAGGGAATAAGCTATAGAGGCAGATGAACTCTAAGGGATAAAGATCTTGTTTTTGTGGTAACTTCTTCAATGATAAATAATGGAGAAGACAAAACTATACAAGATATATGAAATACAAGCTGAATTGTGTCTAAATATTATGTTTTCCAAAGTTTCCCAAAGGTGTCAGCTACTCTTTAAATGTCATTGCTGATGAAAATAATATACTTTTAGCAATGTTTGTATTTCTATATTGCTGATAACCTGAAAAGTTGCAGCTTAGACTTTGAGGTTTAAATGTAATTAGGAAAACATTTCAAATAGACAGCCTCGTGATTACAAACATCCACTGCAGGTGTGTGTGTGTGTGTGTGTGTGTGTGTGTGTGTGTGTGTGTGTGTGTGTGTGTGTGTGTGTGTGTGTGTGTGTGTGTGTGTGTGTGTGTGTGTGTGTGTGTGTGTGGTCGGTCTGCACTCATGACCCTTACCACAGCATTCCTGTCCTGTATAGTTACCGGCAGTAGAAGCTAGGGGACCTAGGTTTGACCCCCAAAGTGGAACATTTTTGTTTTCACAGTTGATGTAGTATGACATGAGAGTATTTGTTAGATGTCATTGCTGCAGTTAGTGAGAGGCTTTCGATAAGGTTTGAAGTTCTGTAGTTCTGTATTGCTAATAGCTTGAAAAGTTCCAACTCACACTATGAGGTTTATATGCAGCTTGGGAAAGATTACTTCAGTTATTTTGGAAATTGTTAGGTCATCCATGGGGAGGAGATTTTTCTTGCCCTCTGAAAAGGTAAGTGGTGAAGCCCCTTATCTCTGGATGCTGACATTTTCCGGAACTACAATTCTGTCTCAAACGTTGTGGGGAAGGTCATCAAGAATGTAGTAGCAATGCAGTTGGAAGCTCACCTGGAAAGATATATCTTTAAGCCTCTCCAGTGGGGATTTCACCAGCATCACAGTGCTGAAACTGCACTCATCAAGGTGTCCAGTGATAATAATAATAATAATAATAATAATAATAATAATAATTTTATTTATATAGCACCTTTCAGTGTATCAAGGTGCTGAACAATTTTAAAAACAGTTCAAAACACTACATAAAAACAGAACATGTACATAAAATCAACATACAATGAAATAGAGTATTAATAATAAAATCCAAGCATTTATAAATAACTTAATTATCTAAAAAAGCCATATTCCACAAATAAGTTTTCAGGAGTGATCTTCATGTGATTAAGTGATCTTCACACAACGAGTCCAAAAGCATCATTCTATTCTTGTACTTAACCTCTCATCGGCATTTGACACAGTTGAGCATGGGTTCCTTCTGGAATGCCTGAGGCACTGTGTGGGTCTCACCAGTACTGTTTTGTGCTGGTTTCAGTCCCAACTGCCTGGAAGAATGCAGCAAGTAGTCTTGGGTAATTCTATCTCTGAGACAACTGTGCTTGACTGTGATGTGCTGCAAAGCTTGAGTCTAGCTCCGTGTTGTTTGCTGTGTACATGTTGCCACTGAATGAGAAGATACAAACATAAAAACACAGAGACATAGAAGTTGACGGAAGATTAGGACTGCTAGCCGAATCCAGTCTGCCCGTTTTTTCTACCTCATGAATGTGCCATAGGCCTTTACTCTGTCAATGGCCTATCTATTCATACTCATCTGTATTGCTCCCTTATGCCTATCCCATCTTGGTTTGAAGCCCTGCACTGTATGCATATCCACCACTTCCTAAAGGTAGGCCGTTCCATACATCCACCACCCTTTCTGTGAAAAGAGCTTCCTCACATTGCCCCTTTATCGGCCTCCCTCTAATCTCATGCTGTGTCCTCTTGTCCTGCTATTTTTCTTATACTGAAACATGTTAGACTCTTTCACCTTGTTAATGACCGTAAGATGTTTGAATGTTTAGATCATATCACCTCTCTCCTTCCTTTGCTCTAGGGTATACATATTGAGCTCTATTAATCTATCCTCATATGTTTTCTGATGCAGTCCCTGCACCATTTTGGTTGCCCTTCTCTGGACTGCCTCCATTTTGTTAATGTCCTTGTGCAGATGTGGCCTCCAGTACTGCACACAGTACTCCAGATGGGGCATAACCAGTGTCTTGTAAAGAAAGATTGTTACCTCCCTCTTAATACTTGTGATACCCCTACTAATACACCCCAACATCTCTCTAGTCTTATCTACTGCTTTAGTAGTCTGCTTGGATTATTTCAGGTAATTTGTGATGATGATGCCCAAGTCTCTTTCTTCTCTTGTGATTGCCAGCAACTCCCCTCCCAACCTATAGGTGGCTTCAGGGTTTCTCTTCCCTATATGTATGATCTTGCACTTTTTTGCATTAAACCCCAGTTGCCACTCTTCCGACCATTTTGCCAGTTTGTCCAGGTCTCTTTTCATTCTGCCCACTCCATCTGGATTATCTACTCTGTTGCAGATCTTGGTGTCATCTGCAAACAGACAAATCTTATCCTCCAGTCTATCTGTAATGTCACTGATGAAGATATTGAAGAGGACTGGCCTCAGGATGGATCCCTGAGGTACCCCACTTGTGACTTGCATCTCTTATGACTGTATGCCGTTTACCATCACTCTCTGTTTACTGCCCGGCAACCAGTTTGCCACCCAGTTGACCAACTTCTGACCCACTCTGAGCCTACCCAGCTTATTAATCTTCTATGTGGAACCGTATTGAAGGCTTTGCTGGAGCCAAGGTAGGCGACATCAACTGCACCCCCTTGGTCTACCACTCTAGTTACCCAGTCAAAGAAATCTATGAGATTTGTTTGACAGGATCTTCCTGTTGTAAACCCATGCTCTCTTGGATTCTGTGCTCCTATAGATTTCAGGTATTGCACTATCCTTTCCTTAAGGAGTTCCTCCATAATCTTGCCCACTACTGAAGTAAGACTGACTGGTCTGTAATTCCCTGCCTCCTCCCTGCTACTGCTCTTGTGGAGCGGGATCACATGAACCCTTTTCCAGTCTTCTGGGACCTCTTCTGTGCTCTGAGACTCACTAAACAGTTTTGATAATGGCTCTGCTAGTTCCACCCTTAGCTCCTTTAGTACCCTGGGATGTATGCCATCAGGTCCCATTGCCTTGTCCTCCCTTAGCTTAGCGAGCTCTTGTAGGACCCTTTCTTTTGTGAAGGGCCTAGTGCACACCTCCCTCCCCCAGTGTCTATGGTGCTGAGCTGTGGGCCCTGTCTTACCTTCTCCTCAGTAAATACTGAGCAGAAGTATCTATTTAGGATAGATGCTTTTCCTTGGTCCTTCTCCTCCACACACTCCCCCTTAGCCCCTTTGATCTTAGCAATACCCCCTCTGGACTTTCTCCTTTCACTAATGTATGTACAGAAAGTCTTGTCCCCTTCTTTTACTGTTTGTGGTAGTGTTTCCTCGGTTTGGGCTTTTGCCTGTCATACTGCCTTCCCTGCTTCACTAAGAGAAGTTTGGTATGCCTCCCTATCTTCATCCCGCTGCATTCCCTTATATTTCCTGAAGGCCAGCCTTTTGGCTCTGACCTTTTCTGCCACTGTTTTTGAGAATCAAAGTGGTTTCCTCCTTCTTTTGTTCTTGCCTTTTCTCTGTAACACAGTGGGATGTTGCTTCAAGTATTGTATCCCTAATGCTTGCCCACTTTGCCTGTACCCCCTCATCTGTATGATTTTAGCAATGCAGTCAATGTCTCTCTCCGCTGATGTACCTGGGAGACATCTGATCATTACCCCTGGCTGGAGGTAGGTATCAACTCCCCAAATCATGGAGTCTCCTATGATCAGAAGTGTTTTGGATTTCCTTTTTTTTTTTTTTGTTTTGGTCCGTGTTTTGTGCAAGCTTTATTGTGCTAGCTTCTGTGCTGCAGTGTCCTGCTTTGCAGTGTCCTCTGCCCCTTTGTTTGATTTCAGAGATAGAGGCAGATACCTGTTTGTAGATTTTGTAGTTTTTATATGGTTTGTGGAGGTGATACGTTGGAGAGCACTAAGTGATGGGCCACCTGATTTGCCCCTGCTAACCTCCTGCCAACCTCCCAGACCAACTACCCTCTGCGGTCGAGGTGCTTCTGTTGGATGTTGGGGGAAATGATCTGGATTTTCACTGTGGCTCAGATGATACCCAGCTATTCCTGTCATGTTCACCTGATGGGACTAATGCAGGCTCAGTATTGTGTCAGTGTATGAAAGTAATCAACGGCTGAATAGACTGCAACTGGTTAAACTGGTTAAGCCTCAATCCAAATAAGACAGGTAATGGTAGTCAAATCAGGTCCCCGTGGGATGGCTATGGGATGGCTATGACATGGAGCGAAATCTGGCTGCCATCTTTAAATGGGGCCACTCTTGGAGCTGTGGCTATAGTTAAAAATCTGGCATTCACTATAGATTTTAGGCTAACCCTGGAGGATTAGATGTCAGTGATTGTTCATGGTGGCTTTTCCCTTCTGCAAAAAATCATCCAGATTAAACCATTTTGGCACCCGGTGACCTGGTGAAAATAGTGCATGCTTTCATCACAGCTAGATTGGATTACTGTAACGCTTTTTACCTAGGGATATCTGGGAGTTTATTGTGCCACATGCTCCTGGTTCAGAAAGCTACAGCGCATTTGATTTCTGGGACATCATATCACACTAGTGCTGTGTGAACTACATTGGCAATCTATTTAGTGGTGTCTCATCTTCAAGATATGCTTGTTGGTATACAAGGCCCTACATGATCTGGGTTCTGGCTATCTGAAAGATCTCCTGACCCCTTACTCCTCTATCCTCTATCCATCCTTTCCATTCCACTGATAGGTTCATAGGTTCATAGTAGGGGTTCAGGAACTTGCCACCCTTTCACGGGTGAAATTCATATTTCTTATCACCCACGTATTTATCCACATTTTTTTAAAAGGCTGTCATATTTATACTGTCTACTATTTTCTTTGGTAGTTCGTTCCATTTGGTCACCACCCTTTTGTGTAATATTTACTTCTTTTGACAGATTTATTTTTAGCACCCTGTAACTTACATTTATGTGACCTGGTAGATGTGATACCCATGTTCAGTTTTAGTCCTAATACATCCCTCAGATATGGTTCACTTATAGTTCTGTAAATAAGACAGAGATTCCCCATAAATCTTCTATATTCCATTGAATACAGATTTAAATTCTGGAGTCTGTCTTTATATCCCACATTCTTTGTTGATTATATCTTTCTTGTGACTTTTTTCTGAACCTTTTCTATTAACCTTTGTGATCTTTTGTTTTGAGGTGCACAAAACTGTGCACAGTATTCCAAGTGTGATCTCACTAGGGCAGTATACAATGGGATCGTGACTCCACTCTCACTACTTTTACTATTTCCCAAAATGCATCCCAAGATTTTTTGACACTTCTTTATTGTCTCAAATGTATGTTTATCAAAGGAAAGATTCTCAGTGATAAGTACCCCCATGTCATATTCTTCCTTTACAGACTGAAGAACTATGTTACCCATTGTGTATACGTGCATGGAGTTATTTTTGCCTATATGTATGACTTTACATTTTTCATGTTGAAAAACATTCTGTTATTATCTGCCCAAATGGTAAATTTGTTTAAGTTAAGTTGTAATGTTTCAGCATCTTCTTGAGTTGGCACTAATCTAAGATTACTGCCATCTGCATACTTTCCAACCCATACATTTCCAGTTGTCTGCAGAGTGGATATCATGATATTAGATAGAGATGGTCCCAGTACCGATCCCTGGGGAACCCCACTTATCACTGGACCCCAGTCTGATGTATATCCCTTGATAGTCATCTCTTGTGTCCTTTGATTCAACCATGATTCTATCCATTTAATTATGTTTATATGGAGCTTGATTTTTTTTAAGTTGTTCTAACAAGACAAAATGTGAGACCTTGTCAGAGGCCTTAGAATAGTCCAGGAATATAACATCCATGGGGATGTTTTTATCCACTGCTGCACTAAAAGTTTCGAAACAGTTAATGAGATTGGATAAACATGACCTCCCTACTGTAAAGCCATGCTGCTCTGTGTCAATGATACCAGCAGTGTACAAGTGATCCAGTATGTGTTTTTGAAGAAGTCTCTCCATTATTTTACCAATGGTAGATGTAAGGCTTATAGGCCTATAATTGCTTACCTCCGCTCTATTACCACCTTTAAATATAGGAGTAACTGTGGCAGATCTCCATTCATTTAAGGTGTTACCTTCCATGATGGAGACATTAAACAATTGTGTCAGGGGTCCAGCTAGTTCATCAACTAATGACTTCAGGAAGCATGATGTTATACCATCCGGTCCCGGTGAGCTGTTCATTTTTAAATTCTTTATTATTTCTGTGGTTTCTTTGATGGTAAATACTGGGCACTTGTTTGGATCCAGACTCTGATCGAGCTCAGTTTTATCCTTTGGTTCGTAGACACTCAGGAATGATACTTGCCTACTGTCATTGCCTTGGTGTAGGTTGAAACCTTCTGGAGATAGATCCTATAGAGTGTCTGAACCTATTTTGTGGAATTCTTTGCTTGTAATAGTCAACCTGCCAGAGTGGCGGATGCCTTTTTTTCCCATATTACTTTGCTCCCTGCGGGACCAGGCAGGGCAACTTGGTCCCATTCCACCCACCCTCAACTGGCCACCGCATCACCCAGTACTCACCTGATCCATTGACCCTTATGATTTGTCCCTTGTAGGGTCAAAAATGGGAATGCCATCCTCCCCCCACCTGGAGCTTATTATCTAGTATGGATCAGTGGCCCAGGTTGCGGCATGGGTTGGACTGGAGTGGGTGGGACATCATGGTGCCCTAATCATACAAACATTGGAACATTTGAAACTTGCCAGCAGAAACAGGCCTCACAATCTATCAGGTCTGCTTGAATGCACAGCTAGCACCCTTTTATTACAGCTGCCCCACCCCATCCCTCCTCTCACCTTCGTAAACTTCACAGCATTATTTACCCGGCCCCTGCCCTTGCCCTGTCCCATGCCCTTTTGAAACTGCCTACCATCCTGCATACCACCACCTCCTCCTCTGGTAGAGTATTCCATTTTGACACAACCCTCTCAGTGAAATAATGCCTTCTCACCTCCCTCCTGAATCTGCCACCTTCCAGTCTCAGCCCATGTCCCCTCATGTCCCGTTGGTTCCTTAGCTTAAACAACCTCTCTGTGCTAGATCTGTTGATCTTCCTCAAATATTTGAATGTTTCAATTGTATCCCCCAGTCTCTTCTCTCTTCCAGGGTGTACAAACTCTAGTGTCACAGCCTATCCTTGTAGGTTCTGCCTTCCATTCCCTGTATCATTTTTGTTACCCTACACTGCACCGCCTCAAGCATCCTGATATCCTTAATTAGATATGGGCACCAGTACTGCAAGCAGTGCTCCAGATGTGGCCTGAGTAAGGACCTGTACAGGGGCAGGATCACATCCTTGTGTCTGGACAAGAACCCCTGTGTGATGCACACCAGCATCCTATTGGTCTTAGCTGCAGCCTTCCGGCACCAAGCAGAGTAGTTCATGCTCCCCGTAACTATGACCCCAAGATTCTTCTCCTCCTCAGTGACACTTAACTGCACCCCACCCAATCAATATTCCCTCCTTAGATTCTTTGCCCTGAAGTGTATAACTTTGCACTTTTTTGCATTAAAATCCAATTGGCACCTTGCCGACCACTCCTTAAGTCTGGTTAGGTCATCCTGTAGCTTCTGCCACCCCTCTATGTCATCTACCACAGCCCCCATCTTGGTGCCATTAGTGAACAAACTGATCTTGCTCCTAACTCTGCTAGCAATATCTGAAATGAACAGACCAAACAACATCAGCGTCTGCACAGAACCCTGCGGCACACCGCTGGTCACTGACCTAGGAGATGAGAGTCCTCCCCCCACACAATTATCTGTTGCAGTCTATCTTCCAGCCAGTTCTTGATTCAGTAGCCATCTTAGCCTCCTCCCTTACATATTTCAGCTCTTCCCCCAGCCACCCATGGGGGACTGAATCAAAGGCCTTGCTGAAGTCCAAATATAGGACATCCACTGCATGGCCCTTGTCCAGCTCCCTTTTGACCCAGTTGTAGTATTCTATTAGGTTGGTCCAGCATGATCTCCCAGAGACAACCCCATGCTGCTGCATATACTGGAACTCATTGACATCCAGGAAGGTTACCAGTCTCTTCTTCAAGATTGTTTCCACAGGTTAACCCACATAGAAGTGAGACTGACAGTTCTATAATTACCCGGTTCATCTTTTGGGCTGCTTTTGTGGATAGGCACCACATGGGACAACCTTCAGTCCTGTGGCACCCCCCCCCCATGTCCTGGGAGGTGTTGAACGATGAACCAGTGGCCCAGCCGACACCGCCACCATCTCCTTCAACACCCTAGGGTGAATGTCATCAGGACCTGGTGCCTTATCCACCCTAAGTGCCTTCAGATCTTCCAATACCTTGCTTTCTAGAATCACCTCATCAGTCACCTCCACACCCCTGTCCCCACCCTCCTAGTCCATGGTGGCAGCAGACCTCCCACCTCCCTTGTGGATACAGAGCAGAAGTATTCATTCAGTACTTCTGCCTGTTCCTCCTCCTCCTTCTCCACCCGCCCCCTGTCCTTCTTGATCTGGACTATCCAGTCCCTGCAGTTCCTTCTTTCCCATACATATCTACAGAATTCTTTATCCCCCTCTTTGATGCCCCAAGCCATCCATAGTTGCTTGGAGGCCTTGGCCTCGCTTACCAACTTGGTTACTTCCTTGGACCTCCTTGTGTACAACTCCCTGTCCTCTTCCCTCCCAGTTCTTTTCAGTCTCCTAAAAGCTGCTGTCTTGGCCCTCACCCCCTCCAACACATTCCAGGTCATCCAGCATGGCATCTTAGCCTGGACTTCTTGATCTGAGTCCTGGAGCATGCTTCAGTAGCCTCCCTCAGCCCAGACTTTATGGGTATCCAGTGAACACAGTGATTGCGATTGAGCACGTTCAAAAAAGGCAACTCTATTACGGCGACTGTGTTCAGGGCTACCTAGCAGGGTAGCGACTGGATACCTGGGTGGGCGAGTGAGGCGATGGGATATCGCTACTGTATATGCATGTGGGGGGGAAGAGGAAGGGGGAAGGTATGTGGGAGGGGGGTGTGGTGGACAACTGCTTAGCTGGTCCACTAGCATGGTGGGGAGGGTGGTCGGTTGGGAGGTGCAGGGTACATGGTTCGGGTGCAGTGTGGTATTTTTTTGCTGGTAGGCAGCTTTTAATTTTGTTTAAGTATTTTGCCCCCCCCCCGACATGCACCCCGTCTGCAGTTGAGAATCTTTTAGTAGGGGGTTGTTGGGGGGGGGTATAGCTTCCCTCATTAAAGAAACTACTGTGGATCTCGGGTGCCCTCTTCCCATTCGCCGCGAGTGCACATTGCCAAAATGTATTTTTGGCAATGTACACTCACCCTAACATGATAGCTATTCTGCAAATGGCATTATCACATAGAACCGGCTTTATGATATCTCACTTCGGTTCTGTGTCCATTTCCAACCTTATCCCTTCAAGTTGCCCTCTCAGTATTTCCCTCATTTTCCCAAAGTCCAACTGTCTGAAGTCCACTACCCTTGTTGCTGACCCCACAACCTTCATGCTCATGCTTAGCGTGAACCACACTGAAAGGTGGACACTCCCAGCTAGTGGATCCGCTACCTGTAGCTCTCTCACTGTCTTCCCCGTTTGATGGTACCAGGTTCAATGTATTACCTAGCCATGTTAGTTTACCTACCATCTGCACCAGATGGCTATCCTGGAACATGTCCAAAAGTACCTGTTCCCTGTCATTAGAGGTGGTTTGGGTTCCCCAATCTACCCCTGGTAGGTTGAGATCCCCCACTATCACCACATTCCCCTTACTACTTACAAATAGAATCTGAACTGCCAGCTCCCTGTGCAGCTCCTCGGACTGTGCCAGTGGTCTATACACTACCCCTAGCTTCAGTTTCCTCCACCTTACGTTTAGGAGCTGCATCCACAGTGCCTCCGTCCTTTCCTCCTCCCCCTCATCCCTTGAGCATCTAATCCCATTCTTTACATAAATCGCCACCCCTCCCCCTTTCCCCACCCCACTGTCCTTCCTATAAACCCTGTACCCGGGGATGGCCAGATCCCAATCCTGGTGTTGGCTGGCCTACGTCTCCATGATGGCCACCTCACCTACCATCCCTATGTTTAAGAGAGCCTGTAGCTCAGCCACTTTGTTTCCCAGGCTCCTTGCATCTAGGGAGACTACCCTCCACCCAGCACCCCCCCTTTTTCCTTCCCCGCATCTCCTCTACATGGCCCTTCCCTCTTGGGCCAATCCTGATACAAATACTGCTTTCTTGGGGGGTCAGCTCATTCAGCTCCCCTTCCAGGTGACCTTGCATGCTAGCTGCACACTTGCCTGACCCCTCTTCTTAGTTTAAAAGCCCCTTGGAAGCTATGTATTCCTCCAGTTTCCGCTTCAAGACCAACTGCCCGGCTCTAATCAAGTGCAATCTGTCCACTGTGTATAGGTCACTGCTGACCCATGTGTTCCCCGAGTCTCCCACCAGCCCATATCCATGAGAGTGACACCACCCCACCAGCCAAGAGTTAAACTCAACAATCCTGTCCTTCCTTGCTCTGCTTGCCCTGGGCACCAGAAGCACCTCCAAGAAGGTCATCGAGCACCCAGCCTTCATGCACAACTTTCCTAGTTCCTCAAATCTTTCCCTAACCAGCTCCACCGGGCTCTCTCCCAGGTCATTGGTGTCTACATGCACCACCACATGAGGCCTGTCTCCCCTCCGACTTGCCTAAGCAAAGCCGTCCCTGCACTACCTGCTGTTAAGCCCAGTATGCAATCTACCCATATCTGACTGTGCCTGTCACCCCTCCTTCCCCACCTGATTCCTTTCAGTATAGAGTTCCCTATCACCATTACTCCGCCCTCCCTTCCCCACATATCACCTGTAACTGCCTACAAACCCTGTGTCTCCCTTGAGCGTTTGTCCTTCCCTACCCACCAGGACCCGAGTCCAGACAATAATACAGATGTACAGTACACAGCATAAGAAGCATCCAGAAAACCCAAATCAACAGTTCTGCCAATATTTTTATAACCATAGCAGAACATTACCTTTTTGGAATAACTTTTTTTGTTGCACTGCTGCTTTAAACTATTTATCCATACGCAACATTACTATAGTTGGCATTTTCTTTAGCTCTTTGTTTATCATATTGTGCCCTGAGCCCCAGAGAAGGGGTACCTAAGAAATAAAATTGCTTTGCCTTGCCTAAGTCAGACAGTTGTCTATATATTTCTTCTGCATAATAAATTTTAGTCAGCATTTTTTGCATTTGTAGTAATTCAGAAAGGGGAGTATGGATAGTTTGTGGCAGGCAAGACCATTCTACTTGCAGTAGAAGGGGCCCACGGTCAGTTGTCTTACTGTCCATCAAGTTCATCAAGGGCTAGAAGATACTGTACCACTATTATACTGTATCTGCAATACATGCTATCCTTTTCCTTGTCCACTGACTTGCCACATCTGTAATTTTAACAACAGTTAATTACCTTGGCTAACACTGACTGGCAAGCAGTTTCACCTGCTGATTAATTGCTAATTCAAGCATCTGTTACTGGTTTCTAAGGATATCCAGTATTTTTTCAACTGCATGTGAAACAACCACCTGTGTGTTAATAATAAACTGATAATACGGAATTCTTGGAACAATTAGTTACTATATAAACTGAACAATTTACTCATGTAAGAAAGAAATGAGGAATAACTAGCTGTGTTCTATTGCTGTGGCCCCTATATCCCCCACCCACTCATTACAAAGCAAAGTAGTAATCTCAGTTGAAAAGAATTTGCAGTAAGAAAAAGGATATTTATTAATAAATTGTATATAGGAAAAAAAAACCCCAATAGATTAGAGTCAAGCAAGCTGAAGGCCACCCCACAGGCAAAGTAACTCATACACTGAAATCAACACAGAATTCAAATAAGCAACAATGCAAACAGATATGAATTAAACAGTTGCTGACCATCTGTGAATTTTCCCAGTAGTAGCAAGCTACAGTAGTGGTCAAACAAAGTATTTATATTTATTAATTAAGGAACATCTCTGAACTAGCCATTATAAAAGGTTCCACATTCTTACACAGACAATATATAGTAACCAATGAAATACAATAAAAATACTACGTATAGCTACATTTAAGTACATGACATAGTCCTCGTAATTTACTCTTAAATGGAGTTAATCTAGTCAAGTGGAGGATATCACTAGGTAAATCATTTAAATATTCAATTGCCCTAAAAGAGAAGGAACATTGGCCAAGAGCAGTCCTATGCAAGGATTTGACCAAATTACACCTAACCATCTTTCGCATATTATATTAACAGCTGAAAGGGGTGAGAACTCAGTCGGCCATATGCGATGTCCGTCATGTGCCACCACAAATAAAGCTACCTCCTACCTCACTATTCTCCACTGTTTCCAAGCCTTGTATCCTTTCTTCTTTACCTTTGACACCACCTTCCTATTCAAATACAGGGCTCAGCACAGGCAGCAGATGTTAATGAGCAATACACACATGGTATTCATAGGGCCAGGCTGCCAGGAAATAGAGGGGGAGTTATTTACAGCAACACAGTCCTGTGCCTGCATCACTCTTGGGAAACAAGCGAGAGATAATGGTTCCCATTTTAGACTACTAGCCCTCATGCAGTCCCTGTCTCAAAAGGTCAGGGCCTGCATAGCGCACTCAGCTCATAGAGCCCTAATAAGCATAATGTTACCAGGCACAGTGGGACTTACTTTAATGGCTATAGAGTGTGTATTACTCCTTTCCACTGCCCTTGCCTTTGGGGAGCTTCATGGAGCTCTGACAGGCAGTGCAGCATAAATGAATCAGACCTTGCCATCAGCCCACCCAGCCCCATTCAGAGTAGTGAAGGTAGGAAAAGGCAACCTCTGTTTCAGCACTGTGACCTGGCAAAAAATCAAGCCATCCTAATGAGTTTCCTGCACGTACTCTTACTAGTTCGTTTGTCTGTAAGCTTCCTTTGTATTTTAACCCCTTCTGATGCTTCCCTTACTTCCTTTTCAAGCTGTCAGGTAGCCCCTGTAATGGCTAAGTGGTGTGCTTGGGCACTCCACCCCCTACCTGGAATATCATAGATCTGAGAAGAGCTTGCCCAGAGACTGTTTGTCCCACCGAATAAAGCAAATCTGACAAGCAATAATCCCAAAACAATAGACCGAGTACCATAAAATGAAGT
Source organism: Neoceratodus forsteri (assembly GCA_016271365.2). NCBI lineage: Eukaryota > Metazoa > Chordata > Ceratodontiformes > Ceratodontidae > Neoceratodus > Neoceratodus forsteri. Next base: position 1,213,351,975 of record CM028130.1, read on the forward strand.
GGATTTCTATTGCTAACGTTAGGCTCAAGGGAGAGGCACAGGAAAACATTCACTGCGAAGTTTAGGAACTTATAGGTTGCCACTTGCAGTTATGTAAGCTCCTGTGGATAATTTACATCCTATCACTATCCATATCAGTCAGTGATTTCCCCCATCCCTTTCGGGTATATCCTTCCTGGAACATTTGAGTTTGGGGGGGTAGTAAAAATTGTTTTACTGTTCTCTTTTCATTGATTGTATTGATTCAGAAGTAGTTAGGATATTCTACAGCACCACTACTTCCAATTACATACATGTTTATTATTGTTTTTTCTTCATTAGATTATGAAATAACAGTTTAAAAAAAACTATTACCTCAGAAGATGCCTACTCTACCTCAAGAACACTGTGGGCACAGGAATACATCCCCAGCTCAGTCAAGTACTCCTGTTAACACCTGGGATGTATTGTCTTTTAACTTTTTTAAGTAATTATCGAAAGACTCTAGTATTATATCCACAGGACACATATGTAAAATATCGCACTATACAGTGGTTTCCCAATGGCAACTAAAACTGGCTCTACCATGCCCATTCGACAACACTTTCGCTGACTGGCATCACAGCAATGGGATTTATGTCAACTGCAAGCTGTGGGTGACATAAATCCTCATTGTCTCCCAGTCCTTTTTTTTATTGGGGGGGCTTTGCCACCTGAAACCTCACATGTGGGTGGCTCTGCCCCCGGCACCCCCTATACTTTAGATTATCATCTCCAAGTCGGAGTTGATTCAGGGAGGGGGTGCAGGACCAGGAGACAGTGTGTCCCTGTTCCAGGTGCATCAACACAGCAAACTGTCACTTTTGTCAACAGCGATGTAGGCTGCTGTGTTTATGTCACTGTCGGTGGGGTATACCGCTAAAACTTATGAGGTTAAGCTGATCTCCTGGAATGTGCAAGGCCTGACTCTCCCATAAAGAGGAAACAGGAACTCTCTCAGCCTAAGACGGTGTATGGACAGATTGCCTTATTGCAAGAAACTCATCTACTTCCTGCAGACACCTTAAAGCTACAAAGATAGTGGGTGGGACATGTATTAGGAAGTTCTGGCACCACTAAAGCTAGAGATGGTGACGATCCTCATTCATGAAAAATACACCATCCTAATTCGGGATACTAAATCTAGCACTGATGGTTGATGGGCATTAGTTAGGATAGCCCTGAACACTCAAACCATCCTCCCAGAGAATATTTATTGTTCAACTGAGGATGCTGCTACTTTCTTCCCAGAGATAGCACAGGTTTTCTCTGATGTACAGCAGCAGAGAGATCAGCTTATCCTGCAAGGGGATGTTAATGAGGTATGGAACACTTTCTTGGATAAACTTTAACAGACATCTCTTGCTAACATCTCACCCCATATGAGCCATTTCTCATTTAGCCTCTGAATTTTTCTTAGTGGACCCCTGGAGAGCCTTGCACCCCACAGGCAGGGATTTTAAATTCCACTCTGCTAGGCATGACACAAGTAGCCACCTTGATTACTTCTTGGCAGGGATGAAACTGCTCAGCGTGGTCCTTGACTCTACCATTGGCTCCATTATGATCTTGGACTATGCCACTGTTTCCTTGACAATGGACATAGGTCCTGCAATCCTATTGTAGTAGGGCGCAGGTGAACAAGTGGACAATACTGGTAGTCCGACACATGAGCAGTCTTTAAGTTTTCACATTTATTTTTCTTCTTCGAAAGTTAACTCAAATCATAACCCAGATAGACCATCTTAGGGTAGCTGGTTCATTGCACTGGCGTGTCAAAAAGACGAGGCACACTGATGAGTCCTGGTAGGACGAAATACACGTCTGTGTCTTCTGTTGGCACCCTTTGCAAACTGTGTGAGAGGACTTTCAGCACCATGCATTTCTGCTTAAAGTTGAACCAGCATAATATTCTGTGGTGATTGGCATATGTAGCCCATGATGTTTTGCATTATGGGGGCATGTGTGATTTTGTATTTCTTTGAAACTTGGTTTCCTGGCCAATGCCATTTGGAGTAACCATTGCCTCAATGCTTGCACTCTGAGGTTCTTTGTCTTTTAACTTGTTTTTGGTTTTAGTTGGGTTCACCACAACATAACCCAGATAGACCATCTTAGGGTAGCTGGTTCATTCCACTGCGGTGTCAAACAGATGAGGCACACTGATGAGTCCTGATAGGATGAAACATGTATCTGCATCTTCTGTTGGCACCCTTTGCAAACTGTGTGAGAGGCCTTTCAGCACCATGCATTTCTGCTTAAAGTTGAACCAGCATAATATTCTGTGGTGATTTGCATATGCAGCCCATGCTGCTTTGCATTATGGGGGCATGTGTGATTTTGTATTTCTTCAAATCAGGACACATATGTTACAGCGAACTGATATGACAGTAGGAATCAAAGATTATTCAGTGTTTAATCCAACATCTAGGAGCAATTCGCAGAGCTCCCTGGAGTCTGCCTCCAGACCCAAAACCTTTCTGAATTCACAACCCAAAGAACAGTGTTTTTATACAGAAGAAACCAGTCATGTGATGAGCTAACTCTGCCCATTAACATTTAACTTATTAAATTAATTTAGAATTGTTTTAAACTTATTAAGATCACTGTATTCATTGTCTAACACATAATAATAACTATACTGTCTAACAGATTTATTTGAAACAACTTTTAAACATTTTTTGTTTTAAACATCCCCTGAATCAGCACCCATCAATCACTGTAGCAGTATATAAGGGGTTAAGTTGTGGCACTATAGGGCACTGAGGCATGGGAGAGAAATGAAGCAGCAACACTTTCTAAACCTACTTAAACACAAAACAGGTAATTTCAAACATGCCTCTCTGTGTTTTATTATTACTTGAGCAGTTTTAATCTACTGTATGTTTTAACTGACTTCAAGTAAGATGTAGTTCAAAATAATCTGCCTTTTAAAAATCATTTTTCAGCCTGCTACATAAAGCCTAAAACCATTACCCCAAACAAGTGAGTGTACTTAAGGAAATGAAACCACAAGGGCACAGCAAAAGTAGAGAAACTGATACAGAGCAACCACTTTAAAGTGTTGCTTCTCTTCAGTTTTTTATGCGGCTACATTTAGCTTCTGTTTCCTGCTCCTTTCACTAAAGCTTACCTAATCCTTGGCTCCAACATAACCTGCAGGCTTTTATCAGAATATACACTAATTGCTTCTAAGCAAATTATTTAACTCTCTCTCTCTGACAGAACATTTAAACACAGCAGCTGAAAGGAGCAACCTTAATGTTCAGCTGCTAACCTCTTTTTCTATTCAGGAGTATTTTTACAGTTTAGCGCTCAACTAAGCGCCTTCACTAATACACTGCATTTCTTTAAATTGCAGCACTTTCTCTACCACTTCTAAAGTGGTAGGAGTGGCGGCTGAAATCAACAAAACCTCAGTTCAGTTGCCTGCTTCCTGTTTTGCCATGTTATCCTTTCTGTCAGGCTATAACTACCTGCAGGGAATGAAGATAGGGAAACCCACTACAGCTTCAGCCACTTCCTACCATATATTTTTCCTCGAGTGGCGGCTTCCACTGATAACCTGCATTTTTAAACAAACTTAATTAAACAACACTAAATACATAAACTACGATTCACACATCATAACATGCAAGCTGGCAAGGAAAATGCTAAGAAATACACCTCTCGAGCAAGAGCTCGTGAAGCTAGCGAGCAAAACAGCTTCCACAATGAACAGGCGGCTTAGTACCCTCTCACAGGCTTTCCAAAGCTTTCTGCCATTTTCGTCTGGGGGGGGGGACTTATAACTCAAAACTCATTCTCCCTTTCTTTTATTAACTAAAGGCACCTCGCGGTGCAGAGCAGCACTAAACCAAGCGCTTTTATGGATGTATTTATTTTGTTTTAAAGCTCTGCATTTTCAGTCTCACCATTTTAACAGGATCCCAACATTATTTTCTGTTATTTGATTTAACATTTTGGGTGTTTTCCTAACACAGGGGTTTTAAATGCAGAGACAATTACAAGGAGTTCCAGGGCCCCAACCCTTCACAGAGTGACTCTGTGACACCTATCAATGCTTCTTTGGCATCTTAACCATTCCCTTTTGCAGTATCCTAAATTTAAACCCTGGCTTCAACATGAGATCCAGGAATATTTTGACTTAAATGATACCCTGGAATCTCTAAAACTGTACTTTGGGATGTCCTAAAAAGCTTATCTGCAAGGAAGAATTATCAGTTACTCCTCCCATGTTAAAAAACAAAAGCTGGCTTATCTAGACCAACTAAAAAAGGACCTCAAGGACAAAGAAACTGCTGTAATCAATCCATCAACCCTCTCCCATAACTACACTGATAGATATTACTGCTCAAATATCAAACCAACTCTCTCACCGACTCTGCAGCTCAGACAGCAGTCCAACAAACTGCCCACAAATACTGGGAATCTAGGAAAAAATATGGCAGTTTGCTGGTCTACCTGTAATACCCCCCAAATGGGGTCTTACCTTAATTGCCTCCTTGTCCCCATTGCTCCCGATTACCTCTTTCTGCCTGCAGATGCTCTCCGATTGTCCCATTTTGCAATGGCGCTTGGCCAAAGCTCTCTGGTGCCCTTAAATCCCCAGAACAAGCCCTGTATTTAATTTTAGACCAGTTTGGGCTTGAAACACTAAATCGTGAGTCTCCAGCATTTTCCTGAGCAGCCGGCGATTGCGCATGTGCAGAAGCACTTTGATCTGCCGACCGCCATTTTGCGCTCAAACGTGGACATTTTGGGGGTCCTGGTGCCCCTCCTCACCTATTTGGGGACCAGTGACCTCAAGGAAGTTGTGGAGAAGCCTCAGTAGTGGATAAAACTGAAGTTTGAAATCAGGGCAGAAAATGGTGCTAAGAGGGCACATAAGGGGCTATTGTAGTGGGGGGGGGTATCTGTAAATTAAAAGTAATTGTACTGGCTGCTGTGGACTTCTAAAGTGGGACCCTACTAAGCCACCTGTCTGCTGCCTGGGGACTGCATATGGGGACCATTTTGAAAATGAGCTTGCTCAATGGTGTAACTGCTTGGTTAAATAAAGTTTGATTGATTGATTGATTAATTGATTGATTGATTGATTTCAGCAGCAGTGACAGGCTGAGGACTGCACATAAATATTGGAAGTAGCAGCGTTTAAAAGGGCACAGATATGACCATTGAACTCTGTGGCAAAAAAAGTGAATTAAATAATTAACCTGGCTGCACCAGAACTTAAATGATGAGACTGAAACAAACTGTAAGGGGACTGTGTATTTTAGCAGTCATTTCTGCAGAGCAGCGGCCAATTGGAAAGCCAGGTTTTCAGTGCAGAGATGGTTGGGACTTTACCAGAGACTCGTAGGACAGTGCAAAAGGTGTGTGGGGAAAATGCAGGGACTTAATTCAGGCACCAAAACAGTGAGGCTATCAGTCATTAAAGGAGGTTAATGAATATTCATTTTGGGGACTGACAAGTAGATTTAGCCAATCGCTTTTGGACTGACAAGGGATTTCAGCCAATAGGGAGCCCCAGGAGAGCTCCATAAAACCAGGGACATTGCAGGCTGAGTTCAGTTCAATGTGAGCCCCTCCACTGAAAGGGGGGCTCTGGCCCTTAGCTAAAGAAAATGGGTCTAGTGGTTCAGTGGGAGCCCCTCAACAGGGAAAGGGGTCTCTGTCTCCTAAAGAAAAAATAGCTGCCTGAGATGGATGTTGCTGGCCTGGTGGTTGCCAGAAATTGTCCTCCAGGGCTAGCATCTGCCTTTTCACATTTTGGGGAAAACATAGGTGAAACTTGAACCTTTAGCTGAGAGAGCTGCATGAACATTCTGGCTCAGTAGTGAGAGTGCTGATGGAGTCGTTAACTTTAAGGAAAGAAACAGCTTTCTGAATCCTTCTGATTGAGTAAACTTTTCTACTTACAAGTGCAAGTTTCTTGAGAGATCTGTAAGGGACAAAGAAGCCCAGAATGCCTAGAAGTGCTGAGTGACTGTCTGTCTGCACCCTGTGTTTAACCAACACTGAAGAAATGGGTGTACATTTGTGCAAGTGACCAGCGAAGGGTCCAGTAATTCTTGAGATGCTGATTGTGACTGTATAATATACCTACAGGACTGAAAGGGAGGTTTCTTAGCCCTGTGGAACTTTACCTGACGGTGCCTGGGAGGCCAGTGTTCTGACTAAATGTCCATTGGGGGCTGCAAATGCCAACAACTCCAAGAGGGATGGTGAGATTGTGTTATGAGCTTGAGAAAAGTTAATGATCAGTTTTGCTAACCAGTTAAGTGTTCTGAGCCTGAAAGAAGACACAGTGATTGAATTTGCTAACAAGCATTTCAAATGGCGGGGAGCCAAGCCTCAAGCTCCATCTGGTAACAAGTGTTTCAAATGGTGGGGAACCAAGCCTCAAGCTGTGTCTGGTATCAGGTGTGTCAAGTGGCGGAGAGCCAAGCCTCAAGCTCTGTCTTGTGTGTTAGTGAGAAATCATGCCTTAATCTCCTGTTTCTGCTGTAAATAAAGATAAGAGTTTGGCTAAAGACTGTGTCCAGTGATCCGCTTTGGGAGCCATGACCTGGGCTCTGGCTGCACACCCCATGAAGGAGTGTGGGTGCTTGTTCCTAAAATCATTGGCAGTGCGCCCCTGGTTCTCTTCAACTTTCTTTGTCGCCCCTAGAGCCGGAACTCTCTCAGGCCTCTCCACTGGCCAATGTCACTCTACCGCCTAATGTGAGCCCCACCATCCTCAAGGACATTACTTTCTCCCCGAGACCCCCAGGGGGACATAGGACCCGAGGAGATCGAAGGGGCTGTGGAAGGGCTCCAGTGTTGGGCATGTGGTGACACTGCTCTGGGAGGGCTGTCGTCTATCTGGACCAGAGGGGTTTTTCCATAGTGTTTATGCCTCCGACATGGGATGTGCAATGCTGCCCAGCCTGAGACGTGGGTGCTCCCACCCACGTCCAGAAGGCAGCCACCCAACATCTACCCCTTGCTTGCTAGTGAGCCCATGTGCATAGCAGTGCCGCCGGTCTCCACTGGGGGCTGCTGCTTCACAAGGCTACCCCTGGATCCCTCCCCGAGAGAGGAGAGCAGTCCTATGGGCACTCAATCCTTTCTCTCCCTTGCTGACCCCTGGTGGTCCGGGCTCATTCTCGAACTCAGGTCGCTGGCGCAGCGCGAGGTGTGGCATCCAGAGCCTCAATCCTTAGCACCACCGGGCCACGCCCCTGGTTCTGACACTCTAACCCGACTACCAAAAGGTCCATGTCTGCCACACTAGGCACATGGTTGAAGGAACTGTGACTACTTAAAGCATCTAACTTGAGTTAAATGTAAATGTGCTGAATTTATAAATGTGCTGAACACTAAAAGACTGTTTCCAGATTGGCCTGGGAGTTCAGCCTGGTAGTGTGCCACCATCAAGGTACTGCCATTTGTGCTTCCCCCTTGGGAATATAGCCATACATGGGGGTCTGAAGTGTGCCAGCCCCTGTCCTGGCCCGGTCTATACTGAATGAGATTACAAGCCCAAAGAGAAAGAGTAACCACCAAGCTGAAAAAAGCTTCCAGAAATGCAAACTGCAAGAGCCTTCTAACCAATGGGTCACTCTCAGCTCCTGCGTCCTCAGCAATTCTTCTCTATTCTGGACAAGACTTCAAAACCATGAGTAGGCAGACTCACCCTCTGCCACCTTGTGAGACACTGTAAATAGTTAAAAAAAGTTCTTCTATGTGCGTCAGGCAACAGTGTCCAAGTTTAAAGTCTATTTTTCAAGATCAGCTAGAATCAGTTAAAGCTAATTGAAAAAAGGCATGCTAACTTGATTTTTCTTTTAAGGGCCCAACTCAGCTGCAAAGATGGCCACCACATCGGCACCATTTAACTTGCCTGCACCTTTAGAATCTCTAGTACTGGGTACCCAGATATAGATTTTAGAATTGTGGGGTTCTATTACAGCCTGGGACTGGTATTTGTGTGGCCATTTAATACAGTTTTTGTTAACAATGCAGCTAGCTACATAAGACAGAAAAAAATCTGAATACGTCAGAGGTTGGTGGGTGGCCACTGTGATTAATGTTTAACTTTAAAATGTAAGAACGATTATTTTGATTGTAAAGCCAAAAATACCTATTTACCATACCAAATCTAAATCAAATGTAAATACTTAACTTTAGCTTTCAATTCTAATCCTCACCCTTTTAAACAAATTGTAGTTTACTGTTTTTGCATAACCCTGTTGTTATGAGCATAGTATTAGAGTGAGTCAATAATTCCCGAAATGTTGAAATGTGGAGTTTTTGATTAATGGGTCATGTTTGGGGTGGCAGTATGGTAATGTGGGTGGGTACAGCATCCCAGGGGATTGTGCCAGATAATATTCCAGCCCACGTAAGGTGTAATCTGGGTGGAGGCACTGTGCAATAAAGTTACTTAATGGGAAAGAACCAGTTTTAATGTTATGTGGGAACCTAGGCCCCTCAACCTTGGTTAGGTCTACAAGGCAAGGGTAGTGTAGCCCTTAGATACCAGGTGCTATACCTTCTGAAGGTTAGGCAAGCAGCCAAGTGTACCCCTTCTATCAGATCACCACAGGGGACTCTGCTTACGGACCATGTGATCATTAATGCTGCATTCAGGGATTTCTTCACTAAGCTATACTCCTCGCTTCTAGTTTCATCACCTCCCACACTTATGTAATTTTTGCAACCCACTATCCTCCTCACCCTCTCTGATGCCCAAGTGATCTCTTTAGGTAAGCCAATTATAGGTAAGAGATCAGAACCACTATAAAAACTTTACCTAAACAGAAAACTTGAGGTCCAGATGGGTATCCTGCAGAGTTTTATCAACACTGTCAAGAGCAGCTGGGTGGCACTCTGGGACCTCGGTTGCTTTCCTACATCCATGTCTGAAGCCATGATAATGTTACTGCTCAAGACAGGAAAATATACTGTACACAGCAGTTGTGCAGTCACCACCCCATCTCTTTGCTCAGTGTCGATGCAAAGATCCTGGCAAAAATCCTCACCTTTCCAACTGTAATCCCTAATTCCATACCTGGTAGACTGGCTCTAGATTGGGTTTTTAAAGGGATATATGGCTGTGGACAATCTTAGGGCTCTCCACAGAGCAGCATGGGTAGGTGGGCACCAGGTGAATACAGCCTGCTTTTTAAGGATCGCTAGTGAGAAGGCCTTCAATTCCATTGTGAGTTCCTATTTCCACCAAGTTATGGCAATGATGGACATAGGGCCCACCTACATACAATGAGTATGGCTCCTTTACACTAACCCATCAGTTTACATACTAACAGATAGCTTGGTACTGCATCCCTTCCCGTAAGCAAGAAGGACAAGGCAGGGACGCCCTCTGTCCCCTCTCCTTTTTCTCCTTGCAATAGAACCCTTGCTTCAATGGATTAGACACTTGGAAACAATAGAGGGTATTACGATAGAAGTTGCCCTGAAGACTCTAACGTATGCAGATGGCCTCCTCCTGACCCTCTGAAATCCAGAGGCTTCTTCACCACAGGTGATGCACATCCTGAACTTATTTACATCCATATCGGGTCTATGGGTTAATTGGGTGAAGATGGAAGTCCTGCCTCTGAATGACTCCTGCCATGAGGGCATGTTTTCCAAGTGGAACCTCAGGTGGTCTCCCAAACACATCATTAATGTGGGTATGTCCATCTCACCAAACCTCAGGAATCTTCTAGATCTTAATCTGGACCCCCTGCTGAAGGATCTGGAGACAGGCTTTCATAGATGGATAAGGCTGAACCTCATCTTTGGAGACAGATTTGCAGTATATAACATGATGGCCTTTCCCACGCTCCACTTCCTTCTAAACAACCCCCGATGGTCTTCTCCCACACAGAATTCCACAGGATAGAAAAACTCTTCCTCTCCTTTCTCTGGAAGGGCGCCAGCCCACGCTTCTCTTAGGAAAATCAGAGCCCCATCTGAAAAAGACAGATGGAGCCTCCCATGGCTATGGGCTTACCATCAGGCATAGGGGATCAAACACATGCTTCCCTGGTTGATACCCCAGTCCTCCCTCCCCACTTTGACTGCTTTTGGAGAGTCCCTTTACCGATGGACCCCAATCTCTAATAGGGGAAGGGCAACGGCAACATGATGTATCACCCATGGCTCAGTTTGCATAATCCACCTGCACAACCCTTTCCAAGAGACATAAGCGGGATCTAACTCTTGAGGAATGTTGGAATCCCTTTGGGATAACCCCCATGTTACCACTGACAGAACCCCGTTATGATGGAAAAGCTGGGTAAGCCATGAAATATTATTAGTGGGGCATTTATTCTCTCCTGCTACACAAACTCTCAATACTTTTCAGGGTCTGCTGAATGATACAGTCTATCAAAATCTGACTTCTGGTAATACCATACAGCTCCATTAAACCTTGTCTCAGAGGCTACAAGTAACTGGACTCCCCATATGATCAGGAAATGCCCAGAGGTGATATCCCACTGGGTCAAAATGCCACAAAGGCTAGCTGGAACCATTTACTCTTACCTCTTTGTATCCCTGGAAGCCCTGCTGTTGAAGCAAAAGCAGGACTGGGAGAAGGAGCTGCACACCAGTATCCCGGATGCCTGTTGGTCTTGCATGGTCAATAAGGCTCATAAAAGCCTTTGAGATATTAGATACCAGCTAATAAGAACATAAGAACATAAGCAAGTAGCCAGCAGAAGGAGACCACATGATCTATCTTGTCTGCTTGAATTGTTGCATGATCCCTGCTTTACCCTTACACCAGTGACCCTGGCCCCCCCTCATCTCTTATCCCCCTTTCCCTTCCACAATCTTGGTCCCATGACTTCACTCTGAGCTGGTCCCAGGATCTTTTGAAATATCCCACTGTCGTAGCTGCCACAATCCCCTCTGGCAGCTCATTCCAGGCTGACACCTCCCTTTCTGTAAATAAATGCATTCTCACATCCCTCCTAAATCTTTCCCTAACCAACTTTAGGCTATGTTCTCTGGTGGTGGCGTTGCCTCTCTTACTGAAGAGACCCAACACGCCACTCTGTTTCCTATGTTCAAGTACTTGAAGATCTCTATCATATTCCCCCTCTGCCTCCTCTCTTCCAGGGAGTACATCCTCAGGGCTACTAGTCTCTGTTTGTATGTCCTATTCTGCATCCCCTGATCATTTTTGTTTCTCTCCTCTGAACCCCCTCCAACATTTTAATGTCCTTTTTTAGGTATGGGTGCCAATACCTCACCTCATCTTCCAAATGTGGCCTTACCAGTGACCTATATAGAGGCAAAATAACCTCGTTGTGCCTACTACTAAATCCCCTTGTAATACATCCCAGCATCCTGTTTCCTTTCAACACTGCCTTTTGGCATTGAGTGGACTGATTCAGATCACTAGTAATTACCACCCCTAGGTCCTTTTCCTCTCCAGTAGCAGCTACCTGAATCTTTCCTATCTAGTACTCTGCTCTTGGGTTCTTTGCCCCGATATGCATCACTTTGCACTTTTTGGCATTGAACCCAAGCTGCCATATCCCTAACCATCTCTCCAGTCTGACTAGGTCCTCTCTCAACTCCTGTATCCCTTCCTGGGTGTCCACCCTCCCACATAGCTTGGTATCATCTGCTAATAGGCACATTTTGCCTTGAATCCTGTTTCAGTTTTCAGTTTCAGTTTTATTATTTATACTGGAAAGGCATGTGAGCAAAAACTGCCCGTTTTCACAAGTATTCAGTTAAGGACAACAAATTATAAGGGTTACAGTGCAAAAACATGTGTACAATAAAGAAAGACAGTGCACATAAAGCCATATTTAAATGCTTTCCCCAATGTCACTAATAAAGATATTAAACAATACCGGGCCCAACATTGACACCTGTGGAACTCTGTTGGTGACCTCCTTCGTACTGGAGGACTCCCCCCCCCCCACCACCCTCTGTGTCCTACCCCCAACTAGTTTTAAACCCATTTTACTAATTTCTCCTCTATCTCTAGTCCCCTCAGTTTTGTTATCAGCCTCCTGTGTGGCATTGAATCGAAGGCTTTACTAAAGTCTAGGTAAATGACATCCACTGCCTGGCCCTTGTCCACTGCCTTAGTGACCCAATCACAGAACTCAATCAAGTTCGTCTGACATGATCTGCCTGCCACAAACCTGAGTTGCTTATTGTCTTGCAGTCCATTTCCTCCATGTACTTCACCAGCCCCTCCTTCAGTATGGTCTTCATAAATTTACATATTATTGAGGTCAGGCTGACTGGCCTGTAGTTGCCCAGGCCCTCCTTGGGTCCACTCCTGTGGAGTGGCACCGCATGCACTGTTCTCCATTCCTTTGGCACTACTCCTGAATCTAGAGATCTATTGAAGAGAATTGACAGCGGACCTGCCAGCTTGTCTGCCAATTCATTGAGTACCCTGTGGTATACTTCATCTGGCCCTGGGGATTTATCCACCTTCAGTGCCATCAGCTCCTCCTTACTTTTTCTATCTCAATGACCTCAATTGGGTCTACCGCAGTTCCCTTCTTCCCTATTCCTGCCTGTGGTATTGGAAAATAAAGTTTTGTATAGGTGTATAGGACACCAGTGGCACTGGAAAAAAATGGGCTTTATGCACACACACCTTTGCTGGCAATGTAATGGAGCTCAAGCCACTCTTTCACACATTCTCTGGTCCTGTCTGGACTTTCAGAGGTATTGGAGCCTGGTAATTATGTTTTGTAACTCAAGCTTATTGAGAGATATAACTTAAATACAACAGGCTACGTACAGCATACATACAATGTTAAACATACATGACAATTAATAATACATTTCTTTCTCCAAACAGGTACCAGTGACCTTTGAGGTTCCACATGAATCCAAGTGGAAAAACAAACCAATTGCACTTGCTGGAGGCCAGCTTTCTTCTCAGGGATGGAGGTGCAATAACCCTCCCTGTTGTAGCTAGACAAATAACAACCTTACAGAACAGAAACAATCAACCATTCAAAATAAAAAGACAGTATGTTCACTTTTGGTTCTTTACTATAGATTTGGTAACATTTTGCACACAGAGTTACTACCAAAGGTCTTGTGGATTGGAATAGGACCTCTCCCACCCTACTGACCAGCTCTGTAACGTGTCCCTTTTTTCAATTTCTCCAGATATATGTCAGAGCATAGTCTACAGTCTGCCATAATTTTTTCCATGTCAATGATATGCTGGACTTATCCCTGTTATTCTGGGACAGACGGGACTTACCTCCAAGAGCAAGTGGCATATAAACATCTTAACAGCTTCCAAACAGAAGGTGTGAAACAGTTCTTTCTGCTGTTGCCTTCCAGTCCCTGGAAGAGGGAGGCCAAACACCATTACCTCAAAGGTTAGAGGGATTTGTCCCAACCAGATTCCACATATATTGACTGCCAGTAACCAAGAATTTTAGGGCAGTTCCAAAAGACATGGTGATGGGTCCCCTTCCCCCCCCTCCAAATCCCCTTCAGCAGCTTTCTCCCTGCCCCTGGGTGAAGTGGGCTGTTACTGTCGAGGTATGGAAGAACTTGGTTACTATCTTCCATCTGTACTCCTGCCATGAGGGTAAAAGGTAAAGCTGTTACTTTCCACCCCCTTTCTAGAATGTTAGTTCAACTACCATCTGGGACTGGACTGCCAATTTCCCTTTCTCACTGCTATCTGATGTAATCCAAGCTATGCCCACTGGTCTCCTGTAGCAATTTGTACATTACAGAGATGCATTTACTCAAGTCCTGAAAATGCACTGCCCAGAGGAAATTGTCCTTTAATTTGCTAATTTCTCTTGTCAGTTTATTTTTGTTACTTCCTGGCAGGAATGCATCACCTGTAGACATTTATAATGATCAGTATTTGGGAGGTTAAACTTGCTTTTTAAGTCTGCAAAAGAGAAGTATGCCCCATTGAAGAAGAATTGTGTGAATGTGGTCCAGCTGGCCTGGTGCCAGTGTCAGAACCCAGGATCTGTCCATCCTTGCGGGAAGCCAGGGTTACCAATTATCACTGTTAATAGACCTATGTCACCCTCCATCTGTTAGGTTATGGATCTTGCAAAGGGTCCAACTAGAAGTTCTGGTCCAGATATTGCTAATCTAGTGGAGCTTGGAGCTAGGCCAGTGAATGAAAGGTAGGGTGGTATTCACAGGAAGAGGAAGAATTTTCCTACTTTAAAGGGCATACCAGCTCATTGCTATATTTTGCTTAGCTATGGCCATAAGCTGAGCAAATTGGACAGCTAAATAGTACTTCTCAAAATATGGCACCCCATTCCACACTTTTCTCTGGATAAAGACAACGTATTCTTACTTATCCATCTTTTGCCCAGTCTCAGAAATTTCAGTCTCATCCTGCATAATTTGGTCCAGAATACCTTGGGTATAATTGTGGGTAAGGCTTGAAAGTAAAAAAAGGAGCAATGGCAATATATTCATGTTTAAAACTGCAACATGTGCCCCCCCCCCACCGTGGACAAAGGGAGTAGGGTACAAGTGTTGAGATCCTTTGCTATTTGCCCTAGCTGGCAAAGGTGGTTGAGATGGAAGAGTTTGGATAATCTGAGGGTTATTTTAACTGCAAGATGGTGTATAGTCCTCTGAGGCACCCATTTAAAGTTGAAGTGATCTATGAATTTGCAGGAGAGGTGTTCCGGAGACTAAAAGGGCCTCAGATGTATTATGGATTACTAGGTTTAAAAGGACATAAGGGGCACAAGACCCATTGGGAATGTCTCCCACCTAAGTCGGCCAAATTATACAAATTTATGGTTGTTGTAGTAAAGTCTGTCTAGGTTATTTTTAAAATTGGTGATGCTTGTATAGTCTATGGCTATCTGTGGGAGTCTATTCCATGCCATTGAAGCCCCAAGAGTGAAGAAAGTGTGTCTCTTAACTGTTTGTGCTGATTGTATAATTAATTTTTTATTATGAGATCTTGGGTTGGATCTAGTATTGCTAAAACATAGGTTACAATCGGACATAAGGTTTTGGTTTTGTATTAATTTATACAGTAGCAACAAACCTCCCCTTTGTCTTCTTGCTTCAAAAGAATGTAGGCCAGATTCCAATAATCTGGTTGGATAATTAAAATGTTTAAATCTAGGAACATGTTTGGTTATAGCTCTCTGTACCCCTTCTACTATTTTAACATCTTTAAGCAGATCTGGAGACCAAACCCAGGATGAATAATCTAACAACGGTCGAATGTATAGTTTATAGATTGGTATAATGAATTCCTCTGTTTTGCTCACAAATGAGCATTTAATTCTATTTACCATTGCTCTAGCAGTTGTTACAACTGTCATGCAATAATCAGAGGAAGAGAGGGAATTATTTACTGTGATACCTAAATCCTGTACTTTATTAGATGATTTCAGTATTGTTTGATTTAAAGTATACAAATAGTGGGGATTGTTTTTACCAAGATGGAGTACCACACATTTGTCTGTGTTAAGTATCATACCATTTTGTTCTACCCATTGCTCGATGTTGACTAAATCAGCAACCAGAGATAGGTGCTTATTAATGGTATTAGCCTCTCCACCTAGTGTTGTATCGTCAGCAAATTTGACAATACTATTAACAATGTTTTTACCCATATCTTGAATGTATATATTGAAAAGTAAAGGCTCATGTACTGACCTCTGAAGGACATCACTACCAACTAAGCCATCTCCAGAAATTATATTATTTGTACATACTCGTTGAATTCTATTAAGAAGCAAATTATGAATCCATCTAATTCTATCACCATCAACCTCTAATTTTATTAATTTAGCAATAATTCATAATTGAGCTTTTAGCCTGAGATAGTTCCAAACAGTTCTAGATTCTTGCATAAGGTATGGGTTTGATGTCTCTGGGTCTCTAAGAAAGAAAATCAAGTCATCTACATAAAGGGCTAGGTTTTCCTCCCCCCCCCCACACTCTAATACCTCTGACTGCTACTGTCAGGTGTTCCATACACAGGGCAAATAAGTGGGAAAGAGGAACCCCTGCCTGGTGCCCCTTTGCAATGCAAATCTAGATGGCATTACTCTGCTAGCTCTGATTACTGACTCTGGGCACTCATATAATGCTTCTATACAGCCTCTAAACTTTGACCCAAACCTCATTAAAATTCTAGTTTTAACTAAGGTATTGGATTACTTGTTAGTGACAAGTAACATCCTCGGTCAAGCACGCTCCTGTTAGTTTGTGTGTTTTTGCACTTCTGTGTTAATTATTCAATTCTTAGTTAGAACCTTAATATAATGTATGGTGTTATTTTAGTTAGGCAATTTAGTAAGTTATATTAGGGTTATGTTTTGTTGTTTATACAGAAGGGTGGGCCAAATTAGTGTCCTGCATGATGTCACTGCTCAGCTTCACCAAGCTGCTATGTTGTAAACAACCACTAAACAATTGCTGTAGTGGATTTGTAAGCAATAAGACACAACAGGGTGTGCATTAGACAACTCTAATGCATGGGTAGGGGTGTAGCAAGGCAGAAGACCACAGGCCAAGTTTAGCCAGCACCCTAGTTGATTGGTTGCCTGCCCCAGTCCACCCATCTGCACCGGGCCACCCCCTGTGAACCTGGAGGCAGGGCCATAGATAGGTGCCTTGTGGGAAGGGTTGTGCCGGTCACATTCTTGCTGTATATCTGAGAACTGGGTGCTGGTGGGTGGCAGTAGGGTCTGGTGCTGTGTGAGAGGGTGGGGACATAATTTGTACTTTTTTTAAGCACAAATAGCACTTTACATTAAGATGGTGGTTGGCCATGGAGGTGGGCAGGTTGAGCTAGTCACCTATCAGTGGGTATAGTTGTTTTAAATGTATTTAAAAAAAACAACAATGTGGGTGCTGGGGGATGGAGGGTGGGATTGTGCTTTTCATAGAGGGTTGGAGAATGGGGGTTGCATTTATCCTGGTTGGGGTGGTAGAGGAGGGAAAGAACTTTTTATTTTTTCTTTCTTTTTTTTGTGTGCAGGTGGCCGAATAATTTTCTGAATATAAATAGTTCCCTATTCTGGAAGGGCTGTCGAATATTCAGGAGCCCTACTATTCATGGTATTTGGGAAATAATATTCAGCCCCTGTACAGTCCTATTAGGCGTACAAGAGGTATAACACACAAAAGGAGGAAAACTAGAAACCCCCTATCTAGTGTAGTGGTACATAATGGAAGGTGAAAGCTAATAGGTAGTCCAGAACTGGGAACTAGAGCAACGCCCTATTTAGGGTAGGTGTACAAAGGGGCATAACAAACAATGAAATGGGAAAAACTAGAAACACCCTATCAAAGGTAAGGGTAAGTACATTTTACCAGCCAACACAGAGAGAGTAAGAACTGGGAATGCTGGGACTGGTGCAGTGCAGTGGCTGTGGGACGGCAGTTTTGAGAGAGACCTCCAATGTTTTATAAAGTGTATCAAATGCCGAGCAATATTTGAATGAGGACACAATTTCTTTTGCTTTAGAAATGTCTTTTATTAGTGCTTCATATTTTTCAATGTCCTTCCACTCCACTGCTCTACTTCCACCTCCTTTAGTTAATCCCCTCCATTTTCCCTTCCTTTCTTTAACTATGAAAGTGACAATTCTATATAAAAGGGTTTGAATGAGTTTGTAGCAATAATATTGCTCATGTATATGATAGTGAGTGACCTAGTGACTGTATTGGTGCTTGTTTGCTATATCGTCCTGGCCAAATATACTAACACTAGAATATTTGTTTTTTCATTAATTGTCTACTGCAGTGTTCATTGTATTCTTTGAAACTTATTTTTTTCCTCACTGATGTTTTGTGTTGCCTTGATTAATTAATTGTTCTATGATTTGTGACTTGTGCATTATTATGATGTCATCAGTGGGGACTAAAAATATCTTTGTATGTCTCCTATGACCCACCCCCTCACGAAGCCTTGTTTGAAGGTGAAGTGCTGGAATAGTTTTCCATCAGGGTGACTGGCAGCGGCTCTTATGTATGAGCAGTTGGACAAATAAATCTATCTTATGATTCAAACACAGCTAGTGAGCCTGCTTCTGTTCTTTCCATTGGAGTGCAACGATCTTTGAATCAGTTTTGTTTGTTTCCAGGGTTAGCTGTCCTGTGGTTGTACCCCTTTGGTTCCACATGAGCATGTGGACATCCTTGGATTTGGTACATGACTCTATAGCCTGGAGGAATCAGAAGCAGATCTTGGGGAATGCAAGAGCAGCAGGATGGAAGGGGACCTGAAAGTCATTGTCCACATGAGGAGCAATGACATGGCGAGGGACTGGGCTGAGACAATGCAGGGGGAGTTTAGGGAGCTGAGAAGTGGATAGCACAGTCTGCTGATTTTGCTGAGGTACTGCCAGTCTACGATGGGGGAAGGAGAGGGATCTCTACACCAGGAGCTTCAACTCATGGTTGAAGGAATGGTGCAGAAAGAGGAGGAGTTTGGCTACATTGAGTACTGGGGACCCACCGGGACAGATAAGGGCCTATACAGGGTGATGGTAACCATGATCCTTGGAGGATAGTTTAAATGTTATTTTAATGAACATTTAAACTAGCCAAGAGGGGTGGCGGATGGAATCGGTGAGGCAAAAACTGTCCCCCCCCCCCCACAGGCTCAAGTAGAAAAGGAGAGAACCCAAGAGGCCCCCGAGTGCAAATTAATAAAGAAAGTAGTCTGAAAAAAATGATGGGGGGGACAGGAACATTTAAAAGAGAGGGCAGAAGGAGGGAGGGGAAAAAGGAAAAAAAGGGGGGTAAAAAACAGAGTTCTAGCAAAGTTTGGAAGGCCATGTTTGTGAATGCTAAGTCCAGGAAATTAGACTGTGGATCATCATGGCAGAGGCCAACCTGGATATTATGGCCATTACTGAGTCCTAGTGCACTGAAAACCATGGCTGGGACATGACCATATCAAGCTATACTCTGTTCAAGAAGGACAGGGTGGGAAGGAAGCGAGAGGGCGTGGTGCTTTATGTGCGGGAAAGTATTAAAGTGGCAGAGATACTGGGAATATAGGAAAGAGGTACTGTTGGTCACCCTGAAGATGAGGAACAGAGCCACTGTTGGCACTAGCATGATCTACAGACCTCCAGCTTACAAGGAGAGGATTTGGATAAGGTACTGGTGAAAGCCATTGGAAAGATGGCAGAAAAAGAGGAGGTGGCTTGGACGCTGACAGCAATTGCCCCCTAACAAGAGAACTCTGTCCCACTTCTGCATCCGTCCCACAATATCTGCCTCTGTAGGTTGTGCTTTTGACCTAACGCTGTAGTCCAGTGAAGCAATAGACGCTCTTCATCCTGCGGTTTATTTCTCTAATGAGCCTCGTTCTACCAAGCTATTTCTACCTAAAGAAGTTGGGCCTACCCACACTGTTGTCCTCCTGTTGGTATCATAGCGATGACACCAGCTCTGTATCCCCTGTCAACAAGGGGATTGCATGAATAGAGGCCATGCTTTCCAAAATGATGTCGGCGATGACAGACATATGTACTGCATGTGGCTGTTCTGCTGAAATCAGCACACTGAAAGATAAAGTTTACTGAGTTGAAATGACAGTGCAGAATGGTGCTACTTAAATGGAGGAACTATGGATGCAGCTATGTGAACAGGACTGGTTTCTCAGGACCCTCTGGGACTGCACTGAAGATCTTGAAAATCATAGCCAACATAACAATCTGCTAACTGTCGGCTTCCCAGAGGGATCGGAGGGAAGAGATTGTATTAGTTTAATTCAACAGGTCCTCCAAGTGCTGCTCAACCTAGAATCTAGCAATATATGAAATTGATGATTAGCACGCCAATATCTTGCACTGTGCCCTAGGAAGGATGAGTGTCTGTGCCCCATATTGGCCCGATTCTCTGGTATGTTTACAAGGAGTGGATCATGACTCTTACATGGGAATGGGGCCCCTATCATGGAAGGGGCACTGAAATTAAATCTTTCAGGACTTCTCATGTGAACTGTCTTGTAGATGCTGGGAATACAACGAAGCCTGCAGAAAGTTGGCAGCATGTGGGGCTATGTACAGTATGAGATATCCAGCTACACTCCGAGTGATGGTCGGTGCTGTGAGTTGAGACTTTCAGTCCTTGGAGGCAGTGAAGACCTATATGAAAATGCAATGGCCTTCTCAAAATGTGAGGCCCCAGCTTGTAACTTAGCCCCTCTGGATTGGATTCTGCCTATGCAGTGCTCAGTCCCACCAGCTATCCAAGACCAGCTGCCAACTGCCACTCAGGACACTGAAGTAACTGAGGAGAGTGGATGGCAAATTGTTACCAGGGGCCGTAATCATGAAAAGAAAAAGGACCAGCATAAGCCAGGACCAACCATCTGAGGAGTCACAGCCACAGCCAGGACTGACCCAAATGCTCAAAAGACTCACCTCAGCTTTCTGCGATAGAAAAGCTGGCTGCCTTCAGCTGACCCTCTTCAAGTAGGTTGGCAGATTTCCCACCTTTGTCTCTGGCTACCGCATTTCAGCTGCTGCTTGCCCTGCCTGAAGTCAGCTGGTCTGCTGTGGCCTCTGCAGCCCCTTTGCCAATCACCGCTTCCTCTGGACCAGATGATCCCTCAGGACCAGCAATGAGTCAGTCAGTACCAACTGGTCGTGAACATCCATCAGTGGCCTGACTGACCAGCTACCTAAACTCTATAATGTGCTGTTTGTTACTGGGACTGTCAGCTGCCTTTGGATATTTAAGTCTTTCTTTTTGGTGGACTGATTGCTTTGCTATATTACAGTTTACTGCTGCTTTTTCATAAGTAATTAGTGCTGTGTCTTTTATAGAATGTGCTGGTGGGGATGCCAGATGGGAGGGCCAGGGATGAGGTTCTTTTTTATTTTGTAATGACCTCTTTTCAGATTGAGTTTACTTACTGGTGAAGCCCAAGGGAGTTTGGTTTCCCCCTTGACCACATTGTTTCATGATGGCTCTCCCATCTCAGCTTCCTAATCCTGGGTCTTCCATAGTGACACTTACTTTAACTGTTAACTGTCCCCCAGAACTGCTTGATATGGCATTGATGGGGAAGGGGATCCTGCTAACTTCAATGTCAGATGGCAAGTACTCTCAAGTTATGAATTTAACCATACTAGTTTACTGAGCTGAGCGATTGCTTGCTCATCCCCTCCATCTCTTGCCCTTTGCCACTCCTTTCCGCCATTTTTACTTCGGCTGTGCAGTCACCTTTCCTTTGCTTCGCACATTCGTATAGCAGTTAGAATGTGAGAAAGGGGCACTCTGACCACCCCCAATCTACAACATGACAGTATGGGTGGCTGCACTGAGTACCCCTCTGTTGCTGTATTCCTGGTATTCTGTGGTCCCCCCAAATGGGTTGATAATTGTATGGGAGTGGGAGGTACTCAGACAGGTGATGGCTGTGCCTCAGCACCAGAGTCATCTCATGGCCTGATATAACTCTCCCTCATTTCTATCCCCCCGAAGCATCCTGCATGATAATGGCTACTGTATGGCACCTCAGTAGTCACAGTGTTGGTGGGGGGGGGGCTTGATGCATGTCGGTCACCTGTAAAGTCAGCAGTTTCCATTATTGGGGGAAGTCACTCACTAGCTACTCCTTGTCCTTCTAGGAAGGGGTGGAGGGTGGGTAGCATGTACGGGGCATTTAGCATATGGTATTCTACAGGAAATGAACTCTGTATTCATTAGTGGTTTTCTATTTTGGGTCAACATAAGTAGCTGGTCATACACTGTGGCATGATTATAGATGGCTTTAACCCCCCCCACAGGGTCTCATAGCTAAATTCCCTTTGCAGTCTACTGGATAGCATAGTATGTACATGTTTTGGGCAGGGGCTGCATGCTAAGTGGTCTATCTATATTTCACTAACTGATTTCTGCTCTACTTGTTATTGCTGTGTTTTCTAGTTCATTACCTAACTGAGATGTTCTCCCCACCAGCTGGACTTTCTGTGGGTGTCCTTGGTCCTAACCGATATGTCCATGATGACCACTGAGATACTAGGCATAAAACTTGACACAATAAATGAAGGTTTGTGCAGCCCTTAGTTTTTTTCTTACTTTTGGGGATAGGTTGTGGGAGGGGGTGGGAACATACATGTCTTTTGCTGTATTGCAGGTGGAATAATGAATGGCTTGAGGTCGAAACGGGGATGCTTCTAGGAGGGATAGGCTTAGCTCATGGTTGTAAAAATCAATTTGATGGACTACATGGTCTTTTTTAAACTTCAGAGGGAAATATGTGACTTTTCTGAGGTTGGGTATTATGTTAGTCCACCCCAGGTTGTCATCCTATAGCCACTTGGAACCTGCTTTCTGGCTTTGTGGCATACAAATGATCACCAACAGAGTGTGGGGAGGGGGGAGGCCACAGGGATTTGTACATTTACTGTTGGGATACACATTGCAGGACCTTTGGGGTTTATCTCTGTATATAGTTATTTTAGAGATATTTGGTTTATGTGAATTAGGTTTACAAAGCAAAGGTTTACTATGTTTATGTGCTGTCTTATCACTACTGTTATGATACCAGGAGAGGTGTGACAAGGGGAGGAGATGTCAATTGCTAATTCTTTATTATACAATGACAAGAAAGAATCTTGGACTGTGATTGGTCAGTCTGGAACTGGACCCATGGCGTTATCCCAGCATAACACCACGGGTCCAGTCTCAGCACTGTGAACTTGTTGATGATTGTTTGCCACTAGAGCCACTTGTTTTCATCTTCTCTTAAGAAACAAAAATATTTACCCACACTGACAAAAACATCTTTAAAATTATTTTTTTTAATTCTGTATATAACAACAAGCCATTGTATAATAAGAATAATGCACTCCAGGGTATGTGTGTCGTGCTGGGATAACCCCATGCCTGGGACATTGGACACACTCGGCCAGTGGCCTCATGCCCAACCACCCCAGGTGTGGCGTTATCCTAGCACAACTCACACCCTGTTGTGCATTATTCCTTTATTAGCCCATAACAGGACACACTTTTAGTAATACAGTTAATCAGTAGATATGGCTCACAATGGTTGTAATTTCATCTCCTGGAATGTTAAGGGGCTTCAGCACCCCACCAAGCAGAAGGCTGTCCTTCCTCAGCTCCGCAAGCAGGGAGTTACAGTTGCTGTACTGTAAGAGACTCACAGAGAGGTGACTCTTAAGCTGAAATAGGAGTGGGCTGGCCTGGTATTACATTCCACTTTCTTCAGACAGAGGAGGGGAGTTTCATTTTTTTTTTGCATGTTCTTTTAACCCCTGCCAGTCCCCAGCCAGTCTCTCCCTCGGACGGTCAGTCTAGCCCCAAACTGCCTCACCTGATCTGCCATCCTGTCACTCCTGACCGGTTGACCTGATGTATCCTTTCACTGGGGGAGCCCACCTGCCCAGGGATGCAGTGGGAGGGGAGACCAGAGTGCCCATGAGCACTCCCTTGCATCTGCGCCAAGTGGGAGACAACAACAGGGGCTTCCCAGTTTCATGGCCAGGGAGGTGCAGCCTCCATCATCCGATCAGCCAGGGCGGTGAATTTTTTGCTGTTTATTTGCCCCCCCACCCTAATCAGCAGCCAATGAGGGGCGACCTGGGGCAGGGCGTGCAAGGGGTGTGTCAAGGCTCCATGCTCCATGCAAGACCACCAACCACCAACAGGTACCATAGCTATGCCCCACCCCCTTGGGAGGGAAGCATCCAATGGATGCTATGAACTCCCTCCCTCCTGGACTCCACTTCTGGCACCATGGCTCAGGACGTAAACTCGGGTGCCCAGCGTGCCGAGTGAACCACTTCTCTTGGTGCCACGGAGCTGGAGTTTTCATTTTAAGTCACAAGCACCTCCTTGGAGCACACTGTCTCACAAAGTGGACCCCACTGATAGATGGCTGATGGCAAAGATAAAAACCCCGCATGTTACCTTTTTACTAGGGGAGCAATGATTCGGATCCTTCTTTTTTCCATTAATTGACCCATCAACTGACTGACTTCAATCAGAAGAAGCTCCCTATTCACTTGGAGGGAGATTTCAGTCTCCCATTGCACTAGTAGTTAAAGCTGTGGACCCTGCAATATGAACAGACTAGGGAGACCAAATAGCCTTCTTCTGCTGGCTTCATTGTATGTTCGTATGTTTGTATAAAAGTTCCTCTGTGGTTGCAGCCCCAAGTCCAGCAAGAAGAGCACTTCAGTCACTGATGCAGAGCACACCCTGGTTGATGGATGACATCTCCTCAACCCAACATCCAGAGGTTACTTCTTTTTTTTTCCCAGTACAAAGGACGTATAGTTATAATGACTACTGACTGTTATCCCTATCTCTTGTTCCGTCCTTATTTGATGCCTCTATTGGGAATATAGTGCTCTCAGACCATGCTATGGTGTCAGTTATAGTAACACTGGAGCCTTTTCAGCAGAAGTCCAGTAACTTGGGACTTGATCCATTGCTCCTTTCAGATCCTCTCTTTCATCAACACGTGGTCAAAGAATCTACAGAGTACTTCGCCATTAATGCATCATCTGAAGTGTCTCCCATGTCGGTCTGGGAAGCCTACAAAGCCTACCCAGGAGGAGCAATTATGAGTTTTACTAAACATTGGAGGAAGCAGTGCCAGTGTGAGGAAGAGGACCTTCAGCAGGATTTGCAATGCAGCGAGTCCTCCTACAAGGATGGGTCTAATCCCTCAACCACAAAGTTGGCTGAGATTACCTGTCTCAAGTACAAAATCAGTACCTTGCTATCTTGGCAGACAGAGCTGGCAATGGCAGAGACTGATATTGGGAAGGTGGGGAATGAGCAGCAAAACTATTCACCCATCACCTTCAGGTCCAGCAAGCTACTAGACATATTACAGCCCTTAAACAAGGTTTGCTGCATCATATCCCTAAGGCCATAAATGAAGTTATGAAGGAGCTCTATAAGGACATCTACAGCACCACAGTGTCCTTTGACATGCACTCAGCCTCTGCCTTCCTCACTGCCATACAGCTCTCCCACCTAGATGTAGCACAACAGAAATCCCTTGATCAGGCCACAGCTGTGGGTGAGGTAGTGATGGCCATCAAGGCTCTATCCTCCTCAAATGCCCCTGGAAACAATAGCATACCCACAGACCTGTATCATCTTATCCCTGATCTTGTCATCCCTCACATGGCGGCTGTGTTTGCCCATGCACACACTACTGGTGAGCTGCCTCCATCTTTGATAGGGACCATCATCATGGTCATTCCTAAAAAAGATAAAGACCCCCAGTTGTGTGGCAGTTATCACCCCATCTCTCTTCTTAATGTGGACTACAACGTCTTGGTGAAGATGATGGCATCTCACCTGGAGAAAGTAATCCTTCAACTGATCCATCAAGTGCAAGTGGGCTTTCACAGGTTCTGTGGTCATTCTCCAAAGTCTCTGGTCTGCATAATAATCCATCTAAAATGCAGGTCTTTCCTCTTACCAAATCCTGCCCTTCATTCCCCTTTACCTAAAGAGATCTAGCTTGGTCCCTGACAGGTTTAAAGTACCTGGGTATGCATATTACTCCAGATCTGTCATTTATACCCAGAGCTAACCTATGCCCACTGATACAAGCCTTGATGGTGGAATTTATCCTTAATCACTCCGTGGCATGAAATATCAAGGTCATACTTATGGTATCGGCTGCCAAACTCCTATATGTCTTTGGCCATCTCCCCATTGTAATTCCAGAGCAGTTATTCTCTAAAATAGATACATTGATTGGTTCTTTCTTATGGGAGGGACAGCCCTCTAGGTACAGTCACCCTAAGTTACGTGCCCGCTGGTTTTCTGGAGGATGGGGTCTCCTCTGGTTTAAGGGTTGCCATTTTACCTTTCTAGGACCACAAACTTTGTGCTGGTTTGAGGAGGTATCCGAGTGCTTCATCTCTGGATTCATATGGGGAATGGGTTGTTTCCTAACTTATCGCTAGGGGCCCTGTTATACAGTCCAACCCTGAGGAGTGTTCTCAAGTACCCCACTATTACAGCATCATGTTTCACCTATTAAGCTATACACAAGCACCTTAAAACTGAGAATTGCCCACTGGAACTAATGCCCCTGTGGAACAACCCTTTTCTTAAAATTGAAAGCCATCCCTTTGCCTGGAACTCCTGGGTGGACAGAGGGGTCATGCTAGTCAGGTATATTCTGCTTCCTTCCTACAAGACAATTTCAGTCCTTTGACTCTCTGCATTGACAAAAAAGGATACCTCAACAGGAATTCTGGAACTATCTCCAGATTCAGAGTGTGCTCCTGCCTATGCTGTACTGGGAATAAGACCTAGTTGAGCAGATAACTTCAGAGGAGTGGGCCCACTGTTGGGTTTTGGCACACAAGGCTCATAGAGATGTGAGAAGTCACCTTATACAGAATAAATGTATCCACTATTGGTACTGCACACCTGCAGTACTTTATAACTTTATGGAAGATTACTATAAGTTACTGGAGGCTACAATATTTAGAGACACAAAGCACATTTTCTTGACCTGGAAGGACACTACTTCTTTATTCAGCTGTGAGCTGTGTGAGAAATTCTATATTGCACTTGATGTCTGCAACAACGTGTACTTTTGCTTAATTCTGTGGGAGGTGAAACTAACTACCCTTGGTAATTGCTTTTTATTCACATATTTATTTAGTGTTTAACCAAGAAGGGACTTGCAAACTCTGTTTATCTTGTTAGTAACTTCAGAAGGATTTAAATACTGCATTTGGGTAGATCCTTGGAAGTAGCTAGATTGTCTACTAGGATTTTCTGACAGTTAAACTATTTTAAAATAAATTACAGGTGGCTGAGGAGTTGAAAAAGGAGCTTGCAAACTCTGCTTTTCTTGGAAGTAACTTCACAAGTGTTTGAATACTGCATTTTGGATGTCCCTTGGGGGCAGCTGGATTGACTACTAGGATTTTGGGACAGAAACTATTTTTAAATAATTTACTCGTGTGTAGGAGTTTGTGATAGTTAAACTATTTTTAAATAAGTTACTGTGGTTAAGGAGTTGTCATAGCAAAACCTGCAGTGTGAATTGAAACACAGACAGCCTTAGGTGCAGGAAATTGTTTTCAGACCAGTTGTATTGGAACAGGAAAGGCTGCATCATAACCATTGTCAACAAATTGCCCTGGGTGGAGATATCCAGACTAGATCAGATTACTATAAGTTACTGGAGGCTGCAATATTTAGAGACACAAAGCACATTTTCTTGACCTGGAAGGACACTACTTCTTTATTCAGCCGTGAGCTGTGTGAGAAATTCTATATTGCACTTGATATCTGCAACAACGTGCACTTTTGCTTAATTCTGTGGGAGGTGAAACTAACTGCCCTTGGTAATTGCTTTTTATTCACATATTTATTTATTGTTTAACCAAGAAGGGACTTGCAAACTCTGTTTATCTTGTTAGTAACTTCAGAAGGATTTAAATACTGCATTTGGGTAGATCCTTGGAGGTAGCTAGATTATCTACTAGGATTTTCTGACAGTTAAACTATGTTTAAATAAATTACAGGTGGCTGAGGAGTTGAAAAAAGGAGCTTGCAAACTCTGCTTATCCTGGAAGTAACTTCACAAGTGTTTGAATACTGCATTTTGGATGTCCCTTGGGGGTAGCTGGATTGACTACCAGGATTTTGGAACAGAAACTATTTTTAAATAATTTACTGGTGTGTAGGAGTTTGTGATAGTTAAACTATTTTTAAATAAGTTACTGTGGTTAAGGAGTTGTCATAGCAAAACCTGCAGTGTGAAACAGGAAAAGACAGTCTTTCAAGCAACAGAGGGAGGTGGATCTAGGTTTACATTTGTTTGTTACAATTCTTAAGATTTTCAGTGCGGGAAGAGTTTAAAGCACAACTGACTTATTTTGGGGCTGACAGCTTTCAGAGCACAAACTACCAGGCCCGTTTTGGGGCTGGGGAGGTTTACCTGTGTCTGACTTGGATGTGTGGATTTTTCTCTGTTTGATTAGCAGGGTATTTTCTCCGTCAAATTGTTGTGTAGGGCACCTTGCTGACAGGAAGGCACTCATTGCAGCGGTGGGTCAGAGCTTTTAGCTGATTATTTTGTGAGGGCACAGTTTAGGCCCAACCCCTTCCTACCCCTCACCCCACCCACCCCTGGAAATAGTTCCTTTATACCTTGGGTTCTGACATCATTTCCTCAAGAGTGCAAGGTGCATATCACTGTCATATCCTCTCTAGCACACTGCACTGACAATATAATCATACACATTGTATTATATATATATATTTCTATATAACAAACCAATCACACACACACAAAAAATGTGAGGAGTAGTGCAATGTAATGGCTGTGGGGCAGCAGTCTTCCGGGAGTCTTTCTGGAGGCTGAGATGCTGCCATATTTGCAGACAACTCTCTGCCCTGAGGGAGGAAGTTGCCTGTCTTCAGGCCACACTGGACAGTAATAAGGGAACCTTCCCCCAGGCCGCACTGGATGGTAGGAAGGGAATCTACCCATCCAGGGAGCACCAGAGCCACCACCACCACTTCCTCAGAGGTTGCGAAGAAAGCACAGCAGTTGGACCACAGTGGGCTCAGGGAGGGTGAGGATGGTGGAACAGAGGCACACCCAGCACACCACAATCCATACACCATTCTGGGGGAGCATAGCTCCCCTATGGATGCACTCACAGAGGAGACTAAGGAGGCTGAGGACAACTGTCACAAGGGAGGCCCACAGTAAGGAGGCAGAGGACACCACAAGGAAAGGAAGCAGCTCCTGGCGGGGGACTCAATTATTAGGGGGATAGAACTGGGGAGAGCAGGGAAAACTGAAGTAAGGTGCCTGCCTGGTGCCATGGCTTGGAGAGACAGGAAGCACATCCTCAGGATCACGAGAACAGCTGCACGGGAGTCTGAGCTGGATGTCATTGTCCACCTAGGGACAAATGACTTGGCTCATCATGAGATTAGAGCAGTGCAGAAGGACTTTGTAGAATTGGGGAGGGGCCTAAGACAAGTAGCACACACAATATCCTTCTCTGAGGTGCTGCCTGTCAATGGCATGAGTGAGATGAGGGTACTTTGCACATAGAAACATAGAAACATAGAAGTTGACGGCAGATAAGGACCGCAAGGCCCATCCAGTCTGCACCATGCAGTTTAATGAATGGTTGAAAAAATGGTGTGGAGTACAGGGGTTTGGCTTCATTGGGGACTGGGGTTCCACCTGGAGGGACACCAGCCTATACTGGCAGGATGGTCTGCATCTGTCCAGGAAGGGAACAAGTCTTTTGAGCAATCAGTTTAAATGCTTCATTGGCAAGCTTTTAAACTAGTCAAGGGGAGGCACTGATAAGCAGCAGGAAAATCCAGCCTCTCCTACAAAACAAGGGTACTAAATGAGAAAAAGACCGAGGTAGAAAGGTCAGTGGGGGATGCTGCAAAGAAGGTAAAGCCATCAAAAATGGAGAGCAATGAGTACCAATGCCCGTAGTCTGAGTAACAAGCTTCCTGAATTAGTGGCCTTGATGGAGGAGGAACATCTGGATATCGTGGCAGTCACAGAAACATGGTACACACAAAACCATGACTGGGATGTAAACATACCAGGATATACTATCTACAGGAGGGACAGGGAGGGTAAAAGAGGAGGAGGAGTAGCTCTTTACATAAGGGAAGGAATCAAAGCAACAGAACAAAAGGGAAAACAGGGAGGAGAAGAAGCACTGTGGGTAAATTTGGAGACCGGCAATGGCACCACAATCCGCACAGGGGTTGTATACAGACCCCCTTCACAGGGGGAGGAAATGGACAAGGAAATGATAGAAAGAACACTTAGAATGGCAGAAAAAGGGGAGATATTGCTGATGGGTGATCTGAATATGCCAGATGTTAACTGGAGTGCAGTTGCAGCAGCCACTTCGAAGAATGGGGTTATTCTAGATGCCCTACGGGGGGCATGCTTTAGACAACTAGTATTGGAGCCCACTTGAGAGGGAGCAATCTTAGACCTGGTTCTCTCAAATGGAGATAAGAGAGGACCACAGATGTAGAAGTGGGTAGCCATCTGGGAACTAGCGACCATCGAACAGTATGGTTCACAATAAACATAGCAATAGAGTCAAGCCATACAAAGGCAAAAGTACTGGACTTTAGGAGGGCTGACTTTGCCAAAATGGGTGAGTGCCTAAGGAATGCACTAGCACATGGGCAGGAAGGAGGGGTGGAAGAACAATGGGGAATAATAAAAACTGCCATCACAGAGGTAACAAGCCTTTGTGTGAAGCAAATAAACAAAATGAAATGATGCAAGAAACCACTATGGCTCTCAAAGGAAGTGGCAGTGAAGGTTCAAGAGAAAAAGAAAGCATTCAGGAAGTACAAGGAATCACAGAAGGAGCAGGACAGAGAACTGTATCAGTTAAAGCAAAAGGAAGCTGGGAAGGCAGTCAGAACAGCAAAGGCCCAAACCGAGGAAAAGATAGCCAACTCAGTTAAGAAGGGGGATAAAACCTTTATAGGTACATCAGGAGGTGAAGGAAGACCAAGGGAGGGTTAGTGAGGCTTAATAAAGGGAGGGAGGGTGGGCAGAGGGTGACTGTGAAAAGGCAGAGATACTAAACAAATATTTTTGCTCAGTATTTACAAAGGAAGTGGGGGAGGTACCTAAAACAAACAGTAGAAACACTCTGAATACAGAAGTTGATACCAGCCCATTTACAGAAGAAAGGGTTCTGAAAGAACTCTTAAAACTGAAGGTGGACAAAGCAGTGGGGCCTGATGGGATTCATCCCAGAATTCTAAAAGAACTAAGGGTAGAACTAGTGACACCACTGACTGCCCTCTTTAACAAATCATGGGATGATGGGGTGGTACCCGAGGACTGGAGG
Source organism: Neoceratodus forsteri (assembly GCA_016271365.2). Classification (NCBI taxonomy): domain Eukaryota; kingdom Metazoa; phylum Chordata; order Ceratodontiformes; family Ceratodontidae; genus Neoceratodus; species Neoceratodus forsteri. Next base: position 1,213,382,850 of record CM028130.1, read on the forward strand.
AGGGCAGATGTGATTCCCCTTCACAAAAGTGGGAGCAAGGCAGAAGCAGAAAACTACAGACCTGTTAGTTTAACCTCAGTGGTAGGGAAAATGATGGAATCACTTCTGAAGGAAAGAATTGTTGAGTATCTAGAGGCCAGAGGGGCACAGGACCCAAGGCAGCATGGATTCACAGCAGGAAGGTCATGCCAGACAAATCTGATAGATTTCGTTGATTGGGTGACCAAAGTAGTAGATCAGGGAGGGGCTGTGGACATGGCCTACCTAGACTTTAGCAAGGCATTTGATACAGTCCCACACAAAAGATTAATATACAAGTTAGCCAGCCTGGGAGTGGGTCCCAAGATGACAGCCTGGGCAAAGAATTGGCTGGAGAATAGGACACAGAGAGTAATAGTAAATGGAGTCCACTCTGAAGAAAGGGGAGTTACTAGTGGGGTACCGCAGGGTTCAGTATTAGGACCAGTCCTCTTCAATGTCTTTATAAGCAACATTGCAGAGGGACTGGAAGGAAAAGTATGTCTCTTTGCAGATGACACAAAGATCTGCGACAGAGTTAATGCACAAGGTGGGGTGGAAAGGATGAGAAGGGACTTGGCAAGGTTAGAGGAATGGTCAAATGTATGGCAGCTTAGATTCAATGCTAAGAAGTGCAAGGTAATGCACCTGGGAAACAAAATCCCAGGGGAAGAGTACACAATGGGGGGTGAGATACTAACAACAACAAAAATTGAAAGGGACCTGGGGTAGTCATATCAGATGACCTAAAGGTCGGCAAGCAATGTGAGAGGGCAGCAAGAAGGGCTGGGGGGATACTGGGATGCATAGGGAGAGGCACCACCAGTAGAAAACAGGAAGTTATTATCCCTCTGTACAGACAGTTGGTGAGACCCCATCTGGAGTGCTGTGTGCAGTTCTGGAGACCCAAAGACATAGACAGGATGGAAACTGTCCAGAGGAGGGCAACTAAAATGGTGCAGGGTCTGCACCGGAAGACATATGAAGAGAGACTTAAGGAGCTAAATATGTATAGCCTCGAGGAAAGGAGGAGAGGGGGGACATGATAGAAACTTTCAAGTACCTCAAGGGAATCAACAAAGTCCAAGAGGGTAGCATCTTAAAAAAAAGAGGTGTGCAAGAACAAGGGGGCACAATTTGAAGATAGAAGGGGGCAGCTCAGATGTAATTTAAGGAAGTATTTTTTCACAGAGAGGGTTGTGGATGCATGGAACGGCCTTCCGGAGGAGGTTGTGGAGTCAAAAACTGTGGTGGAATTCAAGCATGCATGGGACAGTCATAAGGCAATTCTAGGGGTGGGGGTAGGAAGAAGTAGGCTGCTGGTTAACTAGGATCTGCAGCTTATCCATTAGGTAGGGAAATGGGCAGACTGGGTGGGCCAAGCGGTCCTTATCTGCCATCAAAATCTATGTTTCTATGTAAGTTATCCATTCTAACCACTACTGGAAGTGTGAGGCAGCAAATGTTTCCCTTCTGTGTCTTGTGTGGTCTTGTCCCAGCATGCAAGATTTGTGGCATGGAGTTCATGACCTCTGTCAGAAGGGTCTACACACACACTTGGAGTTCTTTCCTAGATTGTTGTTGTTGAATTTTGTTGACCCGGTAAGCCCACTGGGTCTAGAAGTCCCTTTTTCAGGGGTGACCGGGGGGGGGATACAGATGGTAAGTAATTGAATTTGAACCAGATTAAGCTGTTGGTGGTATTTTTAGTGAATGAGAGAAATTTGGCCAGGACTTCAGGGAAATTCCCCTACTCTTTTCGATAAGTGCCATGGGATCTTTAACATCCACCTGAACTACCACCAATCCAGGCAGATCGGACCTTGGTTTAACGTCTCATCCGAAATTCATTTTAAACATGTCCTCGGTGGTCCCACATTTGACTGTTCAACAAATAAAATGGATTGCAGTGGTGGCCATGGAAGCTAAATGGCTACTACTACAGCAATTGCAATCAGTTGCTGTACCCTCACTAGAGACCTGGCAGCTATCCCTGGCAACTGTGTCACATAATGAGTGACTTGGTTATCTTACCTTATCTAAGATCCCTGACTTTAGACATATCTGGGACCCTTTCTTTGATTATATAGCTGGTCAGCTTGCATAAGCACTCTCCCACCCTTCAGTTGTTTGTTAACCTTGCATTCTAGGTGATGATTTTGAGGCTGCCTCTCAAATCTATTGTTGCTCTCTGCCTAGTTATTCATTTTGGTAAAATCACATTTGTTACAAGAGATGAGCTGTCATGGTTATTTACTCTCTTACTGTGTATAGAATGCCTTTGCTTTTTGTATCAAGTTCTTTAACTTTTGTTCCTGGCTTGTTATTTATTAAACTAGTAGTTTTATTTAGTTCATACTGTGGCTCTGGACACTGTCCTGTGTCGCAGGTTACAGTATCTTCTTTTCTGATGTGTCATCTTGAAAGGTATACAGCTATGTGCCAATGGTAATGGTAGAGGCAAGGCAAGGCAAATTTTATTTTTAAGGCACCAAATCCTGGAGGCTCTCGGTGCCACCCAATTAAAACATAACAAACACATTACTAAATACACACAATAAAATACAATACATATGACAATAACAAATTCCAGCATTAGTATTGTTCCTTATGAACCTCTTTCTGTCATACTTGTGCATGTATTTACATATACCCATGTATACACCCATTGCATTGTATTTGTAATGTCTTGTTAATGTTTGGTGAAAAGTTTCAATAAAGTTTCTAAGAAAATAGGGAGGTGCTGCTGGTAGCGGACTTTAATCTGCCAGATGTAGATTGGAGCATTCCAGCTGCAGCCTCAGCTGCAGTGAAAGCAAGGACATCCTGGACTCCCTGCAGCAGGTGTTCCTGGGACACCTAGTCAGTGAATCCACTCATGATGGGACAATACATGAGCTAGTTCTCACTAACAGGGACAGCATTGCAGATGTCAAGGTGGGAGGCCACCTGGGGACCAATGATTACCATTCAGTGTAGTTCACTATAAAGACAGCTGTGGAATTGAACCACACAAAGGCAAAGGTCCTGGACTTCAGGAGGGCAGATTTTATAAGGATGGGTGAATGCTTCGGGGACAACCATGCAGGGAGTTTGACCTGCTGGGGTGAAGAAACAGTGGACAAAGCTAAAAGGGGGCACAGTGAGGGTGACAAACCTCTACATCAAGCTAGTGAGCAAAAACAAGAGAAAAAAAAAGACTGGTATGGTTCTTGAAAGGGTATACTGGCGCCACCATGACAATTCAACAGTGCCCAACACTACAGCGACAACAGCGCCAGGTTGCTATAGTGTCGGCGTGGGACCCTGGCACTGTTTCCAGGGGTATTGCTCCCCCTCCCCAAAACAACTTCAACTTGGAGTTGATTATTTTAGTAGCCGGGGTGCGGGAGGCAGAGTCCCCCACATTTGGGGGTTTGGGAGTGAACCCCCCAAAGAAAACAATGTGTCCATTGACTCTCTTTCTGCCAACCACAAATGCGGTCGACAGAAGGGAATCACTGTAACATCAGTTGACAAATAATTTATCGACCGACTGTCATGGATCCCTTGCAAATGGTAGCAGAAAAGGTAAAAGTGTGCAAAAGGAAGAGGAAAAAGAGACTGCTATGGTTCTCAAAAGAGGTGGCAGAAAAGATAAAAGCTAAAATGGTTGAATTCAGAAGGTACAAGAAGATGCAGATGGAAGAGGACAGGGAGATCTATTGGGAGACAAAAGGAAGCAGAGAAATCACTAAGTAGCACAAAGGCATGAACTGAAGAGAGAATAGCTCAGGCAGTAACAAAAATGGGGGCAATACATTTTTTACACATGTAAGTGTTACACGAGGTCCCTGCACCCTTATTAGTACCCCCAGAGTTACACCGTAGACAGCTAGTGTTTAGGCATATGGGGCCAGATATTCAAAACTTTGCCCTGGGGCAAAATTAGCACTGCCCGGTGGGCAAACTGTGCCCAGAGCAAAAACCTAGCTATATTCAAAATGAATAGCCCGGTGCAAAACCAGCTGAATATAGCAAGTGAAGGAAGCTGGGCAAACAGGCCCAGGAGTGCAGGGCAAACATTGCCCAGGATTAAGACAGCACTGAATATAGCAATCAGACAGAGGCAGTGCAAACACCCACAGAAACAAAGTGTCAGAGGTGTAAGCAGTTGTCCAGGAACACAGGAAAGCAAAACAGCCCAGCCAGACACAACTGCAGTACTAGTGAAAGGAATGGAATAACCTAGAACCACAAGTGAAATCAGAATACCACAGAACACTGTCAAATCCCAAGTCCACCCCAAAAGACACAGGACACAGGAATGTCAAGCATAATAGAGTATAATGCAAACATGAACATCTAAGGCACAAAGGCAACATGAATATATATACAGAAAAACAAATGAAAACATAGCAGAACACCGTTCAGAAAATGGGGTGCAAGAAAACATAATGAAAGGAAAAGGCAGGCGTAACAAAGGGATTGAAAACAATGGGGAAAACAACAGTAACAGTGCAAACAGGCAAATGGTAAATATAGCAACAGAACAATGGGGTAAGAATGTGGTTGGGAGAGGGATGTGGAAATAGAAAGCAATGGAGGGGAACAGGATGGCAGATACAGGGCCAGGGACAGGAAGCAGGCTAATGGAAAAAGTATGCAGGGGTTAGGTGCGGGCAGGCGCTGGCAGACATTCATCCAGGATGGCCGCAACACGCCTTGTCTCAGAAATCAAGACAGCTTGCTGTTCAATTAGGGTACGCTGTTGACGCACCAGCCTCCTTAACAGCTCCTCCGTGCCTTCACCCTCTTCTGGACGGGTGGCCCACAGTGACGACCGACGTGGACCTACAGGAGAAAGGGGGACCACATCAGGGCATGACAATGACACAAAGGCACCATGTACCACCACACGGTGGACAGCATGCCCAACAACCATGCCCATGTGCTAGTATGTAACAAACCACAACACACACTAACATGTGCCTGCAGGACAAGGCAGACGTAACAGGCAGCATGCAACACCCCAGTGTACATCGACATGCGCCGATGGATGTATGCTGAAAAAACCCAACAACGTGGAGGCCAGCCAGCACAGTGGCGTGCAGACTGTAACAGTGCAAACAGACAGCCACCTCCAGAGATGTGAACGACAAGTGGACACTGACTGATATGCACATGGGATGACACATGGTGGGACATGCTGCCCACGGTCACACACCTATGATGCAAAATACAGATGACACCAACTGGAGAAGGTGCCACAGCCCCAACCACGTGTGTAACCACACATGCCTGTCATGTACACCCCCAACAGTGGCCCACCCTCACTGCTGCCCTCCACAAGAACTGTAGACACCCAGCCAAACTGCCACCCATGATGCCATAACAGCAGCTGTACAAATGATGACAGAAAACCCTGAACAGGTGGGTGGGTGACTGACATAAGTGTGCAATAGTGGCAAGTGACACAGATAGAGACTCGACATGGACCACAGAGACCCAATGACCACAGAGGACAATGACACTGGCATCAGAACAGTAGGGACTGCAGGACAGGTAACCAAGCAGTACACAACCAGGGGAAGTGCCAATGCCCAGCCACACCACTTGCTGCAACAGAAGGGTGAGGGGCCCACAGTGTTGTAGAGAATGGCACAGTGCCGTGACACCACCCATGCAAGAAGACACACACATGTGAAACACAGACACTGGGCATGGTCCACCAGTGGCACTGCAGCGGTAGGCCAAAGGCATGCACAGGACAGTGTCACCCTGGTGGTCAAGGCATGGTGAGGCACACACACACCTGTGGGAGCAGCATCTGCCATAGGGGCTGACAACCAGCACACCATGCTACCACAGAACAACTCCTGCAGCACACCTGCATAACATGTGCACAAACACCGTGCACTACAGGGACAGAGGGACAGCACCCTCTTAGGGGTCAATGGCCCCACATCAGAGCATGAGCCCACAGGCAGGGGTGTAGCCAGGGAGGCTACAACTGCACACCATGTAGACACACTGACACCCCCTCCCCACTGTTAGGGTGGGCTACCCCACCCCGGAGTGTAGCATGAAAACATACCAACGTACACCATGACTGTGTCAGTTGCTGCCAGTGGCCTGCAAGATACAATTCATGAAAGCCAAGACACCCCACATACAAGGCCACAACCTGTACAGTTGTAATGGCCATGGGATACACAGACAGTCATAGTGAACAGCCCCCCTAGCGTACACCACAATGAATGAAACACAGAAAGGTACAACATTGCCTTTGTTAGGTGTCAGACATTAAGTAAGCAGTTCAATGCCCATTGGCCAACTCCCCACCAGACATCAAACTGCCCACCATTGAGTGCTTGGAGGATGCCTGCCAACACACATGCCGCAACAGGCACACATGCAATGTACAGCCACACAGAGCCGTGTGGCACCACAGTCCCAAAGAACCCCTCCCACACAGCCCCCTGCATGTCCACCACGGAGGTCAGACAGGGACACACTATAACATACCTGTGTCCACACCACCATGACAGTACACTGCCAGGGAAATGCTTGCACCACATGACACAGTATCCCTCTGCACGCCATGGTCTGCATAGCCCTGGAATGTACTCACAACATGTCCTGCACAGATACTGACATGTTATACGTGGTACTGTAAATGACACATGCCATGAGAGGTGGAGTACACTGTTGCTATGGCAGACAGGCCAACATCAGCAGCAGCAACAGGTGGCACGACAGGCCAACCCCAATAATCCCCCATCCCCAGGCATGACGACTGTCCCACAGCCATGCAGAGACATGCATCATCCCTCCATAATGGTGGGCATAACAGCAACATGATGCACATGGCAGTACAAGGCTGCTATCAGTACACATAGCGGCAATGGCAACAATATTTAAGACACACAGCGAGCCATGTCTCAGGCCTCGCAGCAGCAGGCAAGGCAATGGAGGAAAGGGGGACAACGGAAATGCACACAGCCATCCCACATGTGGCCTGGATTACCCAGCCAACTGGGCCACGATACCCCACACAGCACTGCAGTACGGGTGTAGCCAGACATTCACATGTTCTACACACAATCCCCAACAGCCAACTCCCTTATAAATGCTGTACTCAGCAATTCTAAATGGTACACCCTTCCAAAAGGGTATGATGTCTGTCAGATAATTCCCCTACTCTCTAATGAGGTTATACATGTATCAGTCTCCTACACAACAGCATTTCATACAGGGCCACACCTCAGTGGCCTACAGTGACCCAAAATGTCTGGTGTACCTAGGAACAGTTGACAGACATGCACTACACCAAAGTGTACACAAATGTGTACAGTGCGTATGCTTAGATACACACTTGCTCAACTGCCTGCCCTGTAAAGCCAGACTCATAGTGGAAAAGCATAACATTATGCAGTACTCACGCAAAACACCCCTGTCACCGTCACTGCTCTCCACTGCGCGCTGTGCCATTGGAGGCACCCTGCGCCTGTCGGTTGACGGCCCCTGTCTGGCCTGTGTCATGTCCCTCCTGTCTGTGGTGTGTCCTCGTCTCTCTGCAGTGAGAAGAGGGTACAGCAGTGTTACTACAATATCAGCCACGACGGTACACTAAAGACCACCCTGTACCCCAGTGGTGCAGCACAACATGCGCAACAGTGGCAGACGGGTGCAGGGCACCACCAAAGCCATGCCAAGCATGACAGGGGTCCGTGCACACTGTCTACCCCTGTCCCACACAGTACACATCGAATGGATTGGTGGACTCCATGAGCAACATGTGTAGCTCAGCAACACCCATGCACATAAGCACACCACGGAACACACTGCCCCACCACCCATGCCAGCAGTGGTGCTACAGTCATCTCTTACCTGGCACAGGCACAGTCCCCTCGCGAACCATGGCCCTGCAGCGTTCAAAGCAGTGGTTGCTGCCTGCGCCTGATGTCGACGTAACGATGGCGGCACTTTTCACCATCACGTGGAATACCTGTGATGGCACTTAGTCGACGGGCAATGGAAGCCCAGACCTGCGTACGGGGCAAGTCGCCCTCCCGCACAGGTCCAAATAGGCGGCGATGGCGCCTCTCCGTCAACTGCACCAGGTTGGCCATCTCAGCCTCATCCCACCGCCTGTCACGGCCCACCACTGCCCTTTGCCTACGTCTCACAGACATTGGTGCTGTGGAAGGGGGCAAATAATCACGGTAAACAGTTAAAGAACGACTGTGCATACACCCTGACATCCCCTAGAACTGAAGTCTAGCGCCACGCTGACGTATGCCGTAGTGCCGCGCTAACAGGAAGTGTTTGCAATGCGCATGCGTGACCCCTACCATGACCCTGGGCCGATAGACAGTGCATGCGTGTAGCGCTGCGCTAAAGCTGGTTAGCACAGTGCTAGACCGTACTATGACAGCGCGGACAAGGGGAACCATGAGCATGCGTACTGCACATAGCGCAGCGCTGACCCTCAAATAGCTCTGCGCTGGCCTTTGCCCAGCGCTGCTGTGCTAGCGCTGGCTTTTAAGAGCTATATTCAATGGCTGTATGCAAATGAGGGAATTAGTGTATGCATGGGGCAAACCGTGTGATTAGTATATCATTATGCGCCATTTACATGACTAACAGGCAGGATTGCCTGGCTGGGCTATAAAAGGGCAAGCAGTGCACCACCAGTGTTGTGTTGTGGAACTGCGGCAGGAATACAGAAGTGAACAACATGGAAAGAGACATGCAACAGGGGGATGGGCAGCGAGAGCCAGGTATGTATCAAAGGTGTAGACAGGCATACTCAGTGTACACATTTGTGTCCAGTTTTGTTGACTGCCTGTCACAAACCATAGGCCACTCGGTTAAAATTATCAATCTAATCTGTAGTATTTGGGTTAGTGTTGGCCACTGAGGAGTGTGTGATGCATGTATGATCTCTTTAGAGTGTAGAGGAATCACCTGACAACATGTTTGGAAGGGTGCCATTTGGATAGGATGTACATTATGTAATGGGGGACGGTTGGAGACTGTACAAATGGATATATCTGGCTACACTTGGTATGTATGACCACCGTGGGACCACAACGTCCACTGCATTGTGCACATACACCCTGCAGTTAACTGTGCCATGTGCCAATGCATGCACATTGTGTCTGTAAGCCAGGTGCACTGGTGCTGTACCATGACAGTGCACCGCCTTGTCTTCCTGGATGTGTGGTGATGGCCTCTGCCCTCGGGCGTACACAGTGTACCAGCAATGTGCGCCCCATGCGGCATGGTGTCCTGACATTGCTAGGAGACTTGTCCCTCGCGATACCGATGATGCTGAAATGGGCCATAAAACAGTCATGGGGGTTCATGGCACACACAAGCCACAGCAGTGCACATGTGTGTACACTACTCCAGACACAGGACAGACAGTGGCAATGTGGGCATGTGCACCGTACAGGCACATGCAGCAATCTGATATGTCCATGTGGCCTGTAGCACTGTAGGGGATGATATCGTGATGTCCACTGTGTGATGCACTGCAGCACTGACACAGCCACTGACACCTGTCCCCTCTTGATTATCCCATAGGTGTGCAGGCCCAACAGGAGCACATCCGTGCACATAAATTCTCCCAAGATGAGCTGAACACCCTTGCACATGAGGTGAAAGAAAGAGAAGACGTGTTACGCACACACAGGGCCACTGATGCTGTTGTGCGGCAGGCTTGGGAGGAGGTGACTGCAGCGGTGAATGCAGTTGGTGGCCGTGGGAGATCAACTGAGGCAGTCCGGAAATGTTGGAATGACCTCCTGCGGCGTGCAAAGAAGGAGGAGGCACACCGCCACAGAGACAGGACCAGGACTGTTGGTGGTCCGCCGGAACACCAGCAGCGTGTGGAGGAGCACACATGGCGGTGGTGGCCTCGACACTCGCGGATGGTGGCAGTGACAGGTGTGCCAGGTGGTGGTTGCGAGATGACCCTCGCTTCCAAGGCCAGGTCTGTATTCACTATGTAACCCCTGTATGTGGTGCAGGCAAGGGTGCATGGTCCTGCTTTTGGTGTCCTGCACAGGGTGCACTGTATCCTCGCCAAATGATGCCTGGCATGGTCAAGGTCACTGTGGGGTAGTGGGTGCATGTTGTCACAGGCTTGTGTGAGGTGGGTACCTGTCCTGAGGGCTGCATGTGTGGTGGTGGTGGTGGTAGTGGTGGTATTTTGCCACAGTGTCCATGGATGGGTGACTGACCCTGTCCCTATTCTCTCCACAGCACTCTCGGATAGGCCTGCACCACCACAGCATGATCCACAGATGTCCAGCCAGGTTCCCGAAGTCGCGGAGGAGTTTGATGACGATCGGCCATCAACATCTGGACTTTGTCAATCTCAGGGCCGCATGGACCCAATGCATGTTGGGCATACCCATGGACAGGGCATACAACTGCCTGGGGAGGGGGAGTCACACCTCACTAGGGGTGTTAGGGTACAGTGGGCACCTGGATGTTGCACCAACTGAGAGTGATGGGGTGGGAGAGGTACTGCTGGTCACTGTCACCAGTGTGGATGACAGTGATATCTCTGTATATTCACAGCAGCTGGCCATTCCTGTGCCAGGGGATGTAGGGATGGGGCTTGCTGAAGGCCATGGAACAGGTCAGGGTGGTTCCGTAGGTGTCAGCAGTGTGGCTGAACACACGGTGGTGGGTGGTGTGGGTGGTGTTGCAGGACAGCAGGGCGTGTATTGTCGGACACATGCTGGGGTTACAGTCCATATGGTGCCACAGACCACTGCCACTCGTAGTCAGCAGCCGGATGTAGCGGTTGGTGCATTGCCACAGGCACCACTGCCAGCTGCTGCTGGGGGTCCTGTGCCTCTGGTACACTAAGGCCATGGTGCCCGGCCACTCCTGCAGACTGCTGTCACCTCACAGCAGGAGGCCCTTCTGGACCTGCATGCCATGCGGCGTGAGCTGCGACATGAGCTGGGTCAGATACGGGAGGCAATAACAGTGGGCTTTGCACATGCTGAGCAGCAGGCAGAGTACAGGTTTGGCCGCCTGGTGGGTGCCATAGACTGTGGCTTCTCTGGGTTGACTGCTGCAGTGGTGGCAATTGGTGATGTCATGCATGGTGTGCCTGTTGGTCGCCAGCATGGGTTTGTTGGCCGTGGTTCAGATGGCAGAGGGGCACACAGGCAGGCACACTGTGGGCGCAGGGCTGCCACTGGTACCAGTTCTGATCCATCACACACTCCACCTGCAACCCAGCGGGCGCCGTGGCCGTCCATCCACCCTGTCTGCCTCCACCAACCCCCAGGGGCACAGGAGGTCAACCATGCCTGCCTCACCTTCCACTTCAGCTGTGTCTTCTGCACAGAGCACCCTGGGGTCCATAACCCCTGGTACGGGTGCACGCCGCATGCGTGGGTGTTGTCGCAGGTGATGCCCACAGGCTGTCTGCTGTACTCTGCATGCATCCCCCTCATGCATGGGCAGATGTGTGCGCACACACACACACACACTCCCACCAACACAGTTTCCCCCCTTACCCTCACGACACACATCACACCTCCCCACCATGATTACACCGTTTGTGTGTATCCCCCCCACATATGTGCTGCACAATCATGGACTCACACCACATGCACACACTATTTGTGTATTACACTGGGTTTGTTTGCTGATGTGATTGTTGTTTTCACTGTTATGTTAGTCTGTGCACATTAAATTGGTAATCACTTGTACTCTTTCAGGTTGTTGTGCAGTCTGTACTTACCCTCTGGTCTGTTGCAGTGTCCTGATGATGTTGTCCCGGTGCTGTATGGCCCTGCGTGCCATGCGAGGGTCCCTCCTCTCGAGTTGCTCCACTATCCCCCTGACCACTGGCTCTGGCTCACTGTCAGACTGTCCCTCAGGTTCAGGTGCCTGTATCCCATGGTTCATTGCCATGTTGTGCAGCATACAACAGGCTAGGAAGATATGGCATACCTTCTGAGGTGTGTATTGTAGGGCACCACCTGATGTGTCCAGGCATCTGAATCGCATCTTCAGGATGCCAAACACCCTCTCTATGATGTTCCTTGTTCTGGCATGTGCCTCGTTGTACAGCTCCTCAGCCACTGTGGCCGGTCGGAGTACTGGTGTGAGCAGCCAGGGTCACAGGGGATAGGCACTGTCCCCTGTCAAAACATATATACCTGTTAGTGCTGTACTGCGGTCTGTCAGCTGCTGTCCTGCACCTCTCTGTGGCCCTCCCACACCTCTTCCCTGGCCTGCAATGCCTGCCCCCATCCATGCTGTTGTGTGTTTGCCTTGTCTGCTACAACTCACCGACTAGTTGCCCACTGGGTATCCTGCCCTCCTCAAAGGCCTGGCACAGCTGAGACTGGTGCCAGATGAAGGCGTCATGGGCACTACCGGGGTACTGTGCATAGACATTGCTGATGTGCCCCGCCGCATCACACACCACCTAGCAGTTGATGGAGTGGTACCCCTTCCTGTTTATATATACGTCACTGGCAATGCCGGGTGGTGCACGGATGGGGACATGGGTGCAGTCAATGGCACCCAGTACAGATGGTAGGTGTGCAACCGATGGAACTGCTGCATTGTTTCTCTGCACTCTGCTGCCATGCTGGGGAATACTATGAATTCCCAAGCATGTGGCAGGAGGGCCTCTAGGAACTGGGTCAGGATGCATGAGGTGGCAGACTGCGTAACCCCAATGGTGTCCCCCGTTGGTCATTGGAATGTCCCTGTGGCAAGGAAGCACATCGCTGCTGTCACCTTCTCCTCCACTGTCAAGGCATGACTGCGTCTGGTGTTTGGCTGCAGCTGCTCATGCAGGAGTTCACAGAGCTGCCTCAACATTCCCCTGTTCATCCGGTACCGGCCAATGATGTGGTCATCAGGCAGGGTCTCGAAGGAGACCCTGGGCCGGTACAGCCTGTTTGCAGCATACCGTCTCCTTGGCCTGCATTGTGGCCCATGTTGTGCCTGCTCCCTCTCCTTCTCCTCCTCCACTACAGCTGCCATCAATGGCAGGATCACTGCTACTGGCACTGCACACATTCCCACTTCCTGTGCTGGTCCCTCCTCCTCTGTGTTTTGTCCTGTGTTTAGACCAGCCTTTTATAGGCGGTAACTAGCGCCGCACTAGGGGCTGCGCTATGTATCCTAGCGCGGCGCTGGACCTTTGAATATCCCCTTGCGCATCTCTCTAGGCCTCCCACCCCTCCTTTTGCCCCTTGCATACATTACTGGTTTGCCCAGCGCTAATGCAGTTTGCCCGCGCTATTTGGCCTTTTGAATATAGCAGACTAGCGCTAACCCCGCGCTAAACCTGCGCAAATGGTTTTTGCCCAACGCAAAGCTTTGAATATCTGGCCCATGTTATACTAACATATAGGGCTAAGGGCAGCTACTGCACAAGAGTAGCTATCAGGATATGTATGCATAATATTGTTACATGCTTTGCTTTCTAATACATATATATTTTCTATGTATTTATTACTTATAAGATGCTAGGACATCTGTGTCCTTGTAATGATTATGATATATAAGTCGGCAAAAGAAAGAAAATGAAAACAAACAGAAATTTAGATTTAAGTACATTTCCTGTAGTGAAGTTAAAAAGGAATTAAGAAGCCTAAAAACCTATAAACCTATGGTCTAGATAGGATAGAAAATAGGTTTTTGAAAGACTCAGTAGACATAATTGCTCCAATATTAACAAAAATCTTTAATTGGAGCTTAAATGAAAAAACATTCCCCTTACTTTGGGAAAAAACTAAAATTATTCCAATTTTTAAAGGGGGAAATAATGTCCGAACCCACTAATTATAGACTGATTGCTTTGTTGTCCATGGTGTCGAAGGTGATGGAGAGGCTGGTGCAGGGGCAGTTAAGCGAGTTTTTAGAGAAGGGTATGCTGCTGACCTGCTTTCAGTCTGGATTCCGTAAGGGCTACTCCACGGACACTGCACTCACCAACTTGGTAGATAATATCACTACTCAAATGAATGAGGGAAGGTCGGTGGGTGCAGTGTTCATGGACTTCTCCAAAGCCTTTGACACTGTGGACCACAATATACAATTACAAAGATTAAAAAGCATATGCCTTGATGAAGAGACACTCCCATGATTTCAGTCCTATCTGTTAAATAGAACACAACAAGTACAAATAGGGAAACATTTATCAAATGCTGCCCGGGTACAAAGAGGAGTACCACCGGGCTCAATATTAGGGCCAGTACTGTTTTTGATATACATTAATGATCTAGTGAAAACAGCATTATGTACCAAAATAAGGTTATATGCCGATGACACGGTATTAATAGTCCAGGGAATTTCACTACAGGAAATGGAACACAGACTACAAAGAGATTTTACAAATATGGAGAAGTGGTTACAAAATTCAAACCTAGTATTAAATAGTAAGAAAACAAAAATAATAATTTTTAAAACTAGTAGGGAGAGTAAAAACAGTATACAACCTGTGGTTCAAATAAAAGCTTTGAAAGAAGAAATATTAGGTCAAGATACCTATTATAAGTATCTAGGAGTATGGATAGATGAGGGGCTTAAATTTGATTTTCACATAGATGAACTGGCAAGGAAAATAAACAACAAATTGGGGCTTTTCGAAGATCAGGTTTTTGCCTAGATCGAAACATAAGAATAAATCTAGTAAATCAATTAATTATTCCATGTATAGATTATGGGAGCCATATTTATAGCGTGACAACTAAAACAAATTAAAAAAAAACTGAATAGTGTTTATAATAACCTTGCCAGAGTCATGTGATAACTATAAACATCACTGTGAAATGTTAAATTCTCTAAATTGGTTAACACTTGATCAGAAGAGAAATTTGAAGTGGCTGGGACAGATTCACTCAGTGATACAGGGTGGAAAACCTCAACATTTACTAGACAAATTGAAAATAAAAGAGTTAAATTATAAATTGAGGGGGTCAAATAATAAATATGTGCAAACAAAGATTAATAATAGGTATGGTAATATGACTCTGGTAGCAAAAGTGAAACAACTTTGGGACCCTCTAGAACATAAACAAAAACAGCCCCAAAGTACAAAATTGTTTATAAAACTACTGAAACAGAATTTAGATACCGTATGTAGTTGTTAAAATGGAAACTTGAAAAAGCACTTTAGAACTCATTTCACTGGAAATAACTTTGATGACTGGTAAGAATCATCAAATCCACTTCAAATTCAAACTCACTTCTATGAGTACATTTGTTAATGATAGAATATTTGAAGACCTCTTCCGATAAGCACCTTATAACTGAAATTAGTAATTCACTTGTACTGGACTAAGGTACTTGTGCACAGTTTGATACGTATTACTTTGTATTGTGAATGTATTGTATGATATTGCTTTATGCTCTCTTATTTTAAACCAGTATTGGGCTAGTGTATAAATGTATTTATGTATAGAGATTGTTATGTACTGTTTTGTATTGCACATGTAGTGTATGAAATTGTATGGTGTTTTTTATACTGAATGTAACTTGATAAAACAAGACCATCTTGAAAATGGGTCCTTGACCCAATGATGTGAAACTTGAGATCTCTTCCTGTATAAAAATAAAATTTTTTACTTACTACTTTACTATTGCCACCTTTTGGTGATTTGTACTACTACACTCTTTTGTGTAAGAACTGTAAGAATTGTACTCTTTTGTTTCACAAAGTGATGACTACTACAAAATTGTATAATGTTATCTTGGACCATGGAGCCACCTTTTATTTAGCCAATGGGGCCCATCTCTGTAACTAGAAATGTTTCTATCTTACAGTAACCATAGTAATTATCATAGGTATATAATGTGAGACACTGAGTCTTATACCTCGGAGACCCCAAGAGACACAAAGAAACCTCGAAGTACAGGAAACGCTTAGCATTGGCTCCTGGTTCATATTGATAAGAACTGCTTAGGGCAACTGTGATTTATCCTTTTGGTAGTAATAAACAAGTTTACTACTCTTATGCAACATGTCTGTGGTTCCTTGCATTCCCAAGATTGCCAAGAACCTGAGAGTGAGATTTAGGCCTCCTGACAATTGGTGACCACGTGCAGGCAATAGTTGGTGTTTGTAAGCTTTCACTTGTTGCTTAAAACCTTTCCCTTCCCAATGGGGACTGTAGGTGTGCATTCCCGCATCACCTCTCCCGTTTTCTGACCACTTTGTAGTTACTTGCAAAGTCTGGTTGTTTTTCTCAGGTGTGGCTGATGCCGATTCGACCCACTCCACAGCAGTCTTGCATTGCAAGCCTACAGAGTATACAGTAGCCTGACTGTGTGTAAAGTGTTCCTGCTGTGGATCGATACACATCATGGCGCCTTTTTCACAGTTAGATTTTTCGTTCCTTTCCACACAATGGCCACCGTGTCAAATATCTGCGCAGAACTGAGACTCGAGGTCTCAAACTTCCTTGCCTTCCATGGGGGATGGGCTGACTTTGTGCGGGACACAAGTCAATCTGAAAACCCTATACTGGGGATCTCAACCCAGTACTGTGAGATGAGACAAACAGCCAATAAGCGTCATGCCAAAGGGCTGTTGGTCGCGGCTCTCTATGCTGCTCCTGAAGCCTCGGAAGCGAGGTTTCAAACCCTTGACCTGCAGATTTCATCTCTTAAGCAAGAGATAGGATTGCAGGAAACTGAATGTGTTTGACTGCAGCAGAATTTGGAGTTTGAACTTCAAACACTGCGCACTGAAAAATATTCACTTTTGCATCATTCTGCACAGGCTGGAGAGCAAGTAATTTGTATGTTGAAGCAGGAGTGTGAAAGTTTGAGATAGGATAAGGGACAGGCTTTGAATACGAATGACTTGTTAAGTAGAAGGAATGAACAGTTGAGTGAGGATATGGAAGCGCTACAGGATGAGATAAACCAGGTACATAATGACTTAGAAGTGGCTACTAGGGACAATCGTGAATTGAGCACCGCATACAGAGTATTGCAGAAACAAATCCAAGATGAGGTTGATGTAAATGTTGCAAATGTGAGTCATGCAGAATGTGAATCTAAGATGGTGAAACTGCACCATCAGCAAGAAGTTCTGGCTGGACATGTTAAGGGAATGGGAGGCGTGGTCCCTGCCTTAACCATGTCATCTGAAGGGGAGGTCTCAGATGATGACATCTCTCAGTGCAATGCCATGGCGGGTCCCCATTCCACCAACACCTTGTCATACATCATCAACGTCGTGATGCACATCATGGGTGATGCCAACATGGCGGCCCCAGTGATGGGTGGGAGCAGGCCCAAGCCAGGTCATGACAGCAACACCAGTGGCCGTTATTAATGTGGAAGACAGGCATGAGATAGAAACAATGACTGAGAATGTAATAGGTAATGTACCTATCTCTGAGAGAAATAAGCGGGTTCTTAAAACCCAGATTAGGCAGCTTCTGCAAGAGGCTGGTACTCAGGAAGGTATGAACCTACCCCAGCCTGATCGGCCCAATAATCCCCTACTAGTGGCCTACTCTGTTCAGCAAATAGCTGACAGTATCGGTTGGATGAGCCCATCTGACAACCTCAGCTGCCACTTGGAAAAGGTGCATTCCAAATGTGAGATGCTTAGCTTCACTGCAAACTATCAGGTCCAAATACTACGCCAGACCATCGAGCCTGGATTATGGGCCAAACTCCCTGATGCCATCTGCTAGGCTGGCAACGCCACCTTTGATGAGGTTGCAGCTGAACTCATTTCTGCACACAGCCCAGGTGTAGTAGGAGTGATGCTTGCCTACCCTGTGAAACAGAATGCAAAGGAAAGTGCAGCGACGTACCATCAGAGACTCTGGATGGCCTACCAAGAAGGACAACAACTTGCACAAGAAGCTGCAGATGTAGATCTTATTGAATACAAGATCTTGTTCCTTAGGAACATGATTCCTGCAGTGAGAGAGAAGGTAGAGCCAATCACCTATCTCACCACAGAAAGGTTTGCCGACATTCTTCGGAAAACCGAGAGACTTTACCAACTCTACATCTATGATCTGGGCTTCAGTTCCAAGAAAGTAGCCACCATGGAGCCTACTCAAGAGACTGTGACACGCTACACGGTGGAAGGGCAATCCCAACACAAACAGCCCCTCCCCACAGACAGCCAACACCCTCAGCAGGCCCAACAACAACAACAACAACAACCACAACAGCAACAACAGCAATGGGGTGGGAACTGGAACTATCATAAAAATAAGAAGCACAAGAATCATAAGGGTAAACAACAAAGACCAGGCCCTTCGTATAGGGAGATAGCCGAAGAGAATCAGAAGTTTAGAGAGCTCCTGGGGCAAGTGCGCTCTGTAGTGGATGCTGTTCCTGCTCAGTCCCTTGCAGCCATACAACTGGGAACCCAGGCCCCAATGGGCCATGGTGATACCGGAAGTACAGGCCATCAGGCCCATGCAGGCCTGAACCCAGAAGCACTTCCCTATATAGCATCAGTGCAGCATGGTGAAGTGGTTCAAAGGAGCCAGGCCCAACCTCTCCATGCTTCTTTCAGTACAGATTGACAATTACAGGCCCCAGTCTGGATTGTAAACAAGCTGGTCTTGGATACAAACAGAAGGCCCTGCACTGAGGCCGAGGTCGGGGGCCACCTACTTACAGTGTTATTGGATACAGGTGTGGCTGTCTGTATTACATGATGACCACCCGGATACATCTCCTTGGTCCACCAGATGGAGGACCGACATGTTAGGAGTAGATGGTACTAGGTTACCTGCCTACTGCTCTCTACCACTATCTGTAGAGTTGGGACACCTGAAGGCCTCACACACCTTCCAACTGATGGTATTGCATGATCAACCTAGTATCATCGGGACTGAAATCCTTGCCCCACACAGCTGTGTGGTGGATCTAGTTAACATGCTACTGATACAGATTCAGGGCCAATATCATACTATCTTGATCCCTGATTCGCATATTGTGGCAACAATATCTGACAACAATAAAGAGTATGACATCATAGATTTGTTCAAGAACCATGAGCTTTTCACAAAGCTCCTTCCCATTTTGCAAAAGCATTTGGAAACATTTGCTATCAACATGCATGACTGTGGCAGAATGCACACTGTCATTAAAGTGCCAGGCCCAGCACATGAGAGGCAAAGGCAATATCCTTTCCCATCTGAGGCCTTGCCTTCTCTTATGGAAGCAATAAAATCACTTATCAACCAAGGGGTAATCAGAACATGTGTTTCTACTGCCAACTCCCCAGTGTGGCCTGTGAAGAAACCTACAGACACCTGGAGACTTACTATTGACTACAGGAAACTGAACCAGGTCACCCCCAGTTGTGCTCCAACTGTGGCCTCCGCACCTGATATGCTGCGACTCTTGACCCCTGACCTGAAATGGTTCCGTACCCTGGATATTTCCAATGGTTTCTGGTCATTGCCATTGGCCCCTAAAAGTCAATATAAGTTTGCCTTCACCTTTGAAGGTAGACAGTACACGTGGACCTGCTTACCACAGGGATTCCATAACAGCCCGTCCCTGTTGCATCTGCACATGATGGATGCCCTTGAGGGCTTCTCTACTCTCCAATGTCTCTTGCAGTATGTAGACAACCTGTTGTTGGCAACAGCCATGCAGGAACAACACTTGGATCTCTTGGATGAACTGTTGACTCTCATCCAGAAAGCAGGCCTCAAATGCAATCTAGCAAAAGCACAACTATGTCAGAAAGAGGTACTCTTTCTGGTCCTGAGTAAAACTGACCAAGGCCGTAGCCCTACCTGGAAGAAGATACAAGGATTACAAGACTTGCCATTGCTTACCAGCCTGGCAACTCTTAGAAGGTTTCTAGGTATGGTGAACTATTCTAGAGATTTTATTTTGTGATTTTGCTCAGAAGGCTGCTCCTCTGTATGAGCTACTGAAGAAGGACATTCCCTGGACTTGGGGTCCCATACACACCCAGGCTGTGATGTCACTGAAGCAGGCCTTGGCCTCGGCTCCAGCTTTGGTCAACCCCAATCCAGCACTATCATTCCATCTGGAATGTGCCACCTCTGACATTGCCATGTCAGCAGTGCTGGCCCAGAAGGTTCATGGTACTCTGAGACCTATTGCATATGCATCACAGCTCTTGAGCCCAGTAGAACAGAAGTACAGCCTTTGTGAAAGGAACCTTCTGGCCTCCTACTGGTCTGTCAAGCACTTTCTGTATATCATTGAGTACTATCCACTGATTATTAACACCAACCATACCCCAGCTACCTTCCTGCTATCAGACAGAGTGAAGGATGGGTCAGTCTCTAACACCAGACTGACTCACTGGTCACTTCTGCTCCAGGATAGAGACATACAGGTACACCCAACCAAAATTCCATCCATGCTGGCACATGGACTCCTTTTCCTAGGAGAACCCCATGACTGTACACTACAACCACCTGATCTTCCAGATCCAGGTCCTTTCCTCCCTGCCACACCACAAATACTTGAAAGTACCACTTTGTGTCGTATTTTCACAGATGGGTCAGCTTCCTACTATCAGGGAGAACAAATTGCAGGGATGGGTATATTAGTAATTTACCCTTATGGTAACACAGTTAAAATCTCTAAGTGTTGCAGTGTAGCATCATCACAGTATGCAGAGATGGCAGTGGTGGCCTGTGCTCTCGAGTTCATCCAGCATGGAACCGGGTTTGTTGTTCTCTTACAGAATTTCTTTCTTTCTGGAAGAAGAACTCCTTCCTCTCTTCTGATGGCAGCCCAGTGAAGTACAAAGAACTGGTAATATACATACACTCACTGGCACAAAAGTTTGCACACAAACTCTTTGTGTATAAAGTTAAAGCTCATTCTTTACATGATCCCTACCATGTCTTTAATGACACAGCAGAAACCCTTGCCAAGGAAGGGGCCCGGGGGGGACACCTGGATGATGGACCATCCAGAGACCAACCAGATGATTCCACCACCAAGTTGTGGGTGGCCCCAGACACCTTAGGTCTGAATTTGTGCATCAAGTGCATGATACACCCACTAGTGGACACCACGGAGTGGAAAACACCTTACAGAGGCTCAAGACCACCGCCTGGCGGCCTAGTGTCACCAAAGATGTTAAACAATACATAGACAACTGCCTTGTTTGTGCGCAAAACAATCCCATTCCCACCAAACAAAATGCCAAACTTCTACCACAAAGACACTCTGGCCCTTGGCATGCCATACAGGTTGATTTTATTGGTCCTTTGACCAATACCAGCAGAAACAACAAGTATGCTCTTGTGGTAACTGATCTTTTCTCTAAGTGGGTCAAAGCTTTCTCCATTAAGACATGCACTGCTAAAACCACTGCCAAGATGCTGGTTGAACAAATTTTCTCCAGGTGGGGCCTACCTGTTTAGGTAGACTCTGACAAAGGAACCAGTTTTACAGGTGAGTTGATGAAAGAATCCCTTGAGTTCCTTGGAGTTCAGCAAAAGTTCCACATACCTTACCACCCTCAGTCTTCAGGTCAAGTAGAAAGAGCCCACAGATGGATTAAGGAAATGCTTTCCAGATTCATTGAGGACAATCCCAAAACCTGGGATTCCTTATTGCCGTTATTCCTTTTGGCAATTGGGCACACCCTCAGCCACTACCCAGTTGACAACCTTTATGGTGATGACTGGAAGACAAATGAGATTACCTGAACACCTGTTGTTTGACCTGCACACTCCCACTGTGGACTGTGTGTCTGTAGACCAATATGTGGAAAAACTCAGAAAAGACCTCATACACACACACTTGTATGCTGCCAATTGCATGGGCAAGGCCCAGCAACAGCCCAAGATACAGTTCGACAAACATGCACAAGAAGTGGATTGGCAGGTTGGAGATCAGGTAATGGTCCTCTGATTTGCACATCCCACACACTCCTTCTCCAACAAGTGGGAAGGCCCTTACCCCACTGTCAACAAGCTCAGTCCAGCAGTCTATCAAGTTAGACTCCTGCACAACAATAAACTGACTGACAAATGGTTACATGCAAACCAACTGAAACTGTATAAAGGAGCATAATTACCTTTCCTCACCCCATTGGGCAGAATAGTACTAACCTACTAATGTTTGATTTTCCTTTTCAGATATACTGGCAAGATGGCTATCTTGTTCCATATTCTCCTCATCTCAGGAGTTATCCCCTGCATCCAAGGCATGATACCAAACCTTTTAACTCACCTTGATCCTCCAACATCTGCCCCAGAGGGAGTATCCATCAAAATACCCAATAGTTTGATTAGTGTCCAGGAAGGTTCCAATGCTTACCTCACTGTCTCGGTTGTTGCTCCTGATAAATCTACCCTACAAATTGAGTGGCAAACCAAATCACAAGGACAAATTCTTTCTGTGTCCAAACTTTCCGAGGGAACTTTCCAGGGTTGGGCTAATGCTAAATTATACCCAAATGGTTCTCTGTCCTTGCTACAAACTGCTCTTAGACATTCTGGTTTATACAATATTACTGCTTTAATTGATCCCTCATATTGTAATTCTTTGTCTAAAGACTCTGCTCAAAAATGTTGTGCTGTATGCAACATGGCATCTGCTGCCATGTACCTTTCTGTGTTACCACCTACTGACAAACAGCTTTTGGAATGTCCAAAGCACACCCCTGGTCCCCGCAGTGGTCTCACAGCCACTACTCTACCTGGTACACTGATTAACAATTTACAATTTATGCATATACCTGTGTTGTTTAATTTAACTTACTGGAATATTAAAGAATTTGGTATGTGTCACAATATTAACACTTCAGCATTTTACAGCATGTTATTGCTTGATAGTTTAGCAGCATTTCAGATTCGTACTCAAGACCTTATTGCCGGGGTACATACCACCGAGCATAGAGGCAACTTCAGGAGAAAACCAAATCCTGATGATCAAAGTCATAAATGTAATACACGTGAAGTTGACAGTTCTGATGTCAGTGGTGCAACAGACACTGTCACAGGTCTCTTTGGTACAGGTATGTCTATCTGAAATAAAGCAGACATTGCTGCTATCAATTCTCATTCTGCCAAATTTCAGACTGGTTTGGTCAATAATATACTACCCCCATTATTGCATGGTGTGGATGGCCTTAGTCAGGAAGAAAGATACACTGTTTACAATATGCACAACATTGATAAGGCATTTACAGATTCTAAAGATAAGATTAATGCACTCATTGCACAGAATAACAAAGAAGCAGATAAACAATACATTGCCCATGAGATTCTCTGCTCAGCCTATGGCTCGTACATTATCACTACCATCAATAATCTCTTCCGTGATCTAGAATTCGGAAGAATCCCTGATATCATACATGACGATGTATTTCTAAATGGTATTGTCCATGATGTAAAACCCCTAGTTGTATTGCTATGTGTATGCAACAATCTTTAACTATTCCTCTTTCAACAGCTAGGAATTTAGGTTTTGTGACCAGACACCCTAATACTGGTCCCTGTTTTTCTTCTAAGAAATGTTCTATCAAAGATACAATGTTTGTTTCTTTTACTGTCTCTTTACCACATTTGATCCCACTACTGCTTTGTTCGACAAGCTCACTTCTATACATTCAATTGGGCACCTGGATGACGACATCTACAGACAATGCCTGGACTTGCCTCCTCTATTGGTCTTCCATTCTTTCCTGGACACCTGGGTCACTCCACACACAGACTGCTGTGTGAATAAACAATATACCGATTTGTGTTGATGTGATGTATTTGATGTTATTAAACCTGTATGTAGTTATTCTCCCGACAGTATTGATTGGTCCTTTTCCATGGACGATGACATCAGCATGAATGACACAGCCTCCTTGGACTCAACATTGGCTCCAGATAAACTTTACCAGTCTTACCGAGAGGAGGTTCATCGCCTGTCAACACAGATTTCCAAGATGACCTAGTACTACCCAGTACAGTTGCAAAAATGGAGACTCCCCACTGTTAAAATGCAGTATAATTCTGATGGGGAGTACTGTGTGGTTACAAACTATAAAACCTATACATATGGAACTGAGACATGTGTTAGTGATTCTCCCAGCTTCTGCTTTGTCCCCCACCAAAAAGCTGTTATTGGACATACTGTTATTACCCCCGTCCCCCTTATGGATGCGGACATCATTGATGGTAACCCTGATTATCTGCTCACCCTTTCTGAATACTTACCATATTTTAATGTACACATAGATCCACTGTTGCCTACATTAAAATCATGTTTAGAGAGAAAAGACACCCACCTCATCCACATCAGCAATAATATTATTAAGGCTAACAAAGCTATTCTTTCATTGATTAATGATGGTGATATGAATGATGCAATAACTAACACTTGATTAGAAATTACTTTTAAAGGTTTTGTTATTATACAAGCATTTATGATATTTTTCTTGGTTATTATGCTATGCTGCCTATGGTGCATGCTATGCCAACATGGTGAGCAGCTGGAGCTCCTTTACAAAGCTCATGCATTGGGTTTGTAAACGACCCCTGCTGTCTGACCTTTCCCTATTTTTGTCTGTGTTGCCCTTGAAGGCAACAAGGGGGGATGTTACACGAGGTCCCTGCACCCTTAATAGTACCCCCAGAGGTACACCATAGACAGCTAGTGTTTAGGCATATATTATACTAACATATAGAGCTAAGGGCAGCTACCGTACAAGAGTAGATGTCAGAATATGTATGCATATTATTGTTATACACTTTGCTTTCAAATATATATATTTTTTCTATGTATTTCTTACTAATAAGATGTAAGGACAGCTGTGGTCCTTGTAATGATTATAATATATAAGTTGGCATTGCCACCTTTTGGTGATTTGTACTACTACACTGATTTGTGTAAGAACTGTAAGAACTGTACTCTTTTGTTTCACAAAGTGATGACTACTACAAAATTGTATAATGTTATCTTGGACTGTGGAGTCATCTCTAATTTAGCTAATAGGGCTCACCTTTGTAACTAGTAATGTTTCTATCTTGCAGTAACCATAGTAATTATCATAGAGTCTTATACCTCGGAGACACCAAGAGACACAAAGAAACCTCGAGATATAGGGAATGCTTAGCATTGGCTCCCGGTTCGTACTGGTAAGAACTGCTTAGGGCAGCTGTGATTTATCCTATTGGTAGTAATAAACAAGTGTATTACTCTTATGCAACGTGTCTGTGATTCCTTGCATTCCCAATATTGTGAAGAACCTGAGAGTGAGGTTTAGACCTCCTGACATAAGTGAAAGAGGAATGCCTAGGGAGGGATTGTAACATTAAAAATGGAAGAGGGGGACTGTGTAGAGGGGGACCAGGAAAAAGCAGACATCCTGAACAAATACCTTTGTCCAGTGTTCACAGAGGAAGGAGAGGGGAGGGGCCACCAAAAAGTAACAGGAGCTTTGGGAGGGGGGAGAAGGAGGAGGTCAACAGGAGTTCTTTACTGGAGAGAGAGAGTCCTGAAAGGACTCACTAATCTGAAAGTGGGAAGAGCAATGGGGCCAAACAGGGTGCATCCAAGGATACTGAGGGAGCTCAAGGAGGTACTGGCTGCACCTCTGTCTGTCCTATTTAACAGTTCACTGGAAACAGGAGTGGTTCTGGATGACTAGAGGAGGGCAGATGTAGTCCTACTTCACAGAAGTGGTAGCAGGGAAGAGGCTGGTAATTATAGGCCAGTCAGCATGGCATTGTGGTGGGAAGATCAATAGAATCACTGCTGAAGGAAAGGATTGTGGAATATCTTGAATCCAGTGGATTACAAGACCTGAGGTAGCATGGATTCACTGGACAGAGGTCAGTGTCAAATAAATTTGATAGATTTCTTTGACTGGGTGACCAAGGAACTTGATCAGAGTGGTGTATGTGGTCTACTTAAATTTCGGTAATGCTTTTGATACTGTTCCACATGGGAGACTTGTAAGTAAACTGGGTAGCTTAGGACTGGATTCAAAGGTGGTAAACTGGGCAAGAAATTGATTAGGGAATAGATGACAGAAGGTGGTTGTAAACAGAGTTCACTCCGAGGAAGGGAAGGTGACCAGCAGGGTGCCTCAGGGATCGATGCTGGTGCTGGTCCTATTTAATATATTTATAAGTGGCATTGCAGAGGAGCTTAAAGGAAAGGTCTGCCAATTTACAGATGAAACCAAATGTTTCTATAGAGTAGACACTCCAGGATGGTGGAAAGGATGAGCATAGACCTTGGAAAACTCAAGGAGTGGTCAAGGGTTTGGAAGCTGGGTTTCAATGCAAAAAAGTGCAAAATAATGCATTTGAGGCACAGAAATCTTTGAGCAGAGTATAAAATGGGTGAAGTGGTGTTGATGACCACCAAGCAGGAAAGAGACCTGGGGAGTAATCATATAGAATGACCTGAACATGGCCAGGTACTGCAACAAGGTAGTTGAAAGGGCTAGTGGGATGCTGGAGTATAGAGGGAGGTGTGTCATCAGCAGAAAAAGGTAGGTGGTTTTGCCCATACATAGAGGGCTGGCAAGACCCCACCTAGAGTACTGTGTACAATTCTGGAGACTACATCTCCAGAAGGACATAGAGTGGAGGTAACCCAGAGAAGAACAACTAAAATGGTGCAGGGTCTGTATCAAAATTCCTATGAGGAGAGACTACAATCCTTCAATAAGTACACCCTGGAAGAGAGGAGTAAGGGGGAGATATGATAGACAGCAGGAAATAGACTAGAATACCTCAATAAGTACACCCTGAAAGAGACGAGGAAGGGGGGACATGATAGAGACAGGAGGGAATTGTTTTTAAGTAAAAAAGAGAGCTTAAGAACAAGAGGTCACGCTATGAAGTTGGAGGGGGTAAATTCAGAAGAAATGTGAGGAAGTATTTCACAGAAAGTGTGGTGGATGCCTGAAACAGCCTTCCAGTGCAGGTAGTTGGGGTGAAAACAGTGGTGGGGTTCAAATATGTACAGGATAGTCATAAGGGAATCTTAGTGGAAGGAGGGGTTGGGATGAAACTGAGATCAAGTAGGGTCTATGGTGATACTGTAGGTAGGGAACAATGGGCAGACTGGGTGGAACAAGCGGTCCTTATCAGCTGTCAAATTCTGTTTCTGTGTTTAGTGTTTTTATGCTCCCATATACCAACCCCCAGAATATGGTGGTTAGTTCCCACAGGAGCACCCAGTTGGTGACCAACATGATGTGAGACGGGTTGTTTTTTGGGTCAACAGTGATGCCTTGCCTTTTGGTAAACAGTTCCTCTAAGGACCTGTACACACTAGGCTTCTTAAACTGTTTTAAGCAAGTTAAAAATGGTTTAAGAAGCTCTAACACAGTTTGCAGACACATTACAGTGTCATTTAAATGGTTTTTAAAAACCATGCTAAAACCCTGATAGGTACCTAGTCTTTAGCCCAGTTTTAAAACCAGTTTAAGCCAAACATGTTGCATTTACCAGTGTGTACACGCTATTGTGTTCATTCCATTCTTTGCTGGTTCTGCACTATGCGCAGCCCTCCAGTGCACAGCACGGTTGCAGGCATCACTCTGTGAGGTTCCCAAGTATGTACAGGATGTGGGTTTGAAAACACTTCAAAAACCTGGTTAAGGCAGCAATGTGGCCGCACTAACATGACAAGAGTTAAACCATTTTAAAAAATGATTTAAAACCCACCTCGTAAGTGTGTATAGGACCTGACAAATGACAAAGGTGGGCCAAGCACAGACTATTGCCACTGGAGCCCACCATCAGAGCTATGCTGTGGACCTGGTCTTCTCATTGGATCTTGTCATAAGTGAAATCAAGATTGATCCAGTTGTTTATTCAGATTATCATGCCATGTTTTTTCTTTGTGGAGTTCCTCTCCTATGTAAATGGTCTGATACCATCTTAAAAATAATCTGGAGTCTTACAAACTCTTTAAAGTATTGGACCTATCTTGCATGATGTCTGATTGTGTAAGTGGGGTCAGGGAGACTGCAGAGAGCTATCATATGGCTGTCACAGCTGCCTTTGACTCCATAGGACCCTACCATATCTGTCCAATAATATTGCACTGCAACTTCCCTTAGTACTGCAAGGAGATAAAGCGGTTGAAGACTAAGGGATGGAGGTTGGAGAGTCTGCTTGCTAGAGTAAAATGTGACACTGAAAACTTATTATGCCATGGTATAATGGACAATCACCCTGAAAAATGCAGAGTTCCTGTCAAGGGTAACTGCTGAGGGGAAGAACCCACCAGCTCAACTCTTGTGGACAGGTAGCTTAAATCTCCCTGAATACAGTCCAAAAGAGTTATTTATGCTGAATATGTTTAACCAGATCTTACTCACCAAGGTGTCCTCTATTCAGGACAGGATCACCTAAAGCTACCTGTCTTGGGTCAGCAGTGCCATTACTGAGATGGGCAGAGGCAATTGGCAGTTGCAGATGGAGTTTTGGCCAGCTGTCGCTGAGGAGGTGTTCCAAGTGCTCTCAGAACTGCATCACACCTACTGCTTATTGGGCCCAGGGCCCAACTGGCTGCTTATTGGCTGTGGGGAGCCCTTGGCCCAATTATTTAGGAAATTGTTAGGTCATCCCTGGGGGAGGAGATCTTCCCTTCCACTCCATGAAAGGCAGTAGTGAAGCCCCTCTTAGAGAAGCCATATCTGGATCCTGACACTGCTTCTGAATTACAGGTCTGTCTCAGAGCTCTCCTTTTTGGGGAATGTGATTGAGAATGTGGTAGTGGAACAGTTGAATGCTCACTTGGAACGATTTGACATCTGTGAGCCTCTCCAGTCAGGACTTCACCCTTATCACAGTACTGAAGCTGCACTCATCAAGATGTTCAGTGATTTCATGGTGAGAGACAGCGTTGTTCCATTCTTGTTCTTAACCTCTCATCAGCATTTGATGCAGTTGACCATGTGATGCTTTCCAAATGCCTTAGGCACTATATGGGTCTCATTAGTACTGTGTGTTCTGGTTTGAGTCCTATTTGTCTGGAAGAATGCAGCAGGTAGTCTTGGGTAATTCCATCTCTGAGATAACTGCGCTTGACTGTGGTGTGCCTGGAGACTCAGTCCTGACCCCATGGGTTTTGCCATATACATGTTGCCATTAGATAAGAAGGCAGTATGGTTTGGAGTTTCACTGCTATGTAGATGATACCAAGCTATACCTGTCAAGTTCACCTGACAGGACTAATGCAGGCTTAGGGTTGTGTTGATATATGACAGAGATTAGTGACTGGAAGGCCTCTAACTGGTTAAGCCTCAATCCAAGTGGGACTGAGGTGATGATAATCGAATCAGGTCCGTATGGGTTGGCTATGAGAAGGAGCAACATCTAGTTGCCATCTTTAAATGAGGCTTCCTTTGGAACTGAGGACACAGTTGTTAATCTGTCACTGTGGATTCCAGGCTGACCTTGGAGTACTAGATTTCAGTGGTTGTCCATTGTGGCTTTTTACATCTGTGAAAAATCCTCTGGATGAAAGGAAAGCGGTCATAATGTTAGATACCCCACTCCTGAAAGGCTTACCCCCTGATTAGTGGTTTTGCAAATAGAACACCTTTTTTCAGGTGTTTGAACTTACTGTGCACTTCCATTTCAAAGCTAAGTGCGGCGTTGCATTGCTCAGCTTCCATAGAAGTGTATGGGCAGCATGCACAATTTTATGGAACGCTTTCCTTTAAACTGTTTCAGGTGCCCCATGACTTGATGACAACAGTTCATGCCTTTGTCACATCTAGGATGGATTACTGTAATGTTCAATACCTAGGGATATCAGGGAGTTTGGTGTGCTGCCTGCAGCTGGGTCAGAATGCTGCAGCATGTTTGCTCTCTGAAACATCTCGTAGAGATCATATTACATGTATGCTGCATGAACTACACTGACTGCCTATTCAGTGTTGCATCATCAAGTTCAAGATATGCTTCTTGGTTTACAAGGACATACATGGTCTTGGTGCTGGCTATATATATATATTTTTTTTTAATAAATGTTTTTATGTTTCTGGCCTGGACTGGGTTGCTTGTTCAGCCCTGTCCTGTGTGCCATCAGCTGGCCTGCTCACCTCTTTCTGTTCCTCCTCCTCCTTCTGGGTCAACAGGGTGTGTCATGGCACCTGGGGCAGGGCTTCACAATGCCCAGGCCCCCCGTCCATTTTTCTCCTAGGTTTTTGCACTTTCCTGGGGCTATGGCAAACATGGATAGTGCATGCGCATGGAGGCACACATGCGCTCCAGAACCATCAGCCCCATGTCATGCCAGACCCCCGAGTATCAGCACTACCACTGGAACTCCATCCAGTGGCAGCTAAGAGTTGGGAAGACTTACCTCTCCAGTCCAGGAGAGGAGAGTTGCCTGACGGTCTCTTGATCCTCTTCCAATCTTCCCCCACTGCTGACCCCTGGCAGCCCAAGCTCGTTCTGAAACTCAGGTCACTGGTGTGAGAGAGGTAAGGTGGATTATAGTGCCTTAGCCCTCTACATCAGTGGGGTGACCCTGAGTCCTTGGATGCAGGGATGCTCCACACATAACTCCCACTATGCCTATGTCAAGGAACAAGCAACAAGCAGAGAGGTTTGGCACCAGTGTGACTAAAATGTTTATTGTTGTAAGATATATAACACTATAGATACACAGACATAGCAGCAGAGCTAAAGGAGAAGGTGTCCTTCTCTCTTTGCACTGCTGCTCCATTTTTATATCTCTGTGAGTGTTACATATCTTTTTTTAACAATAAACATTTTTGCAGTCACACTGGTGCCTAGTTTCTCTGTTTGCTGCTTGGCCCTGAGTCCTGGCTATATAAAAGATCTCACTCCTTCATCTGCTCTCTCAGTTCTACCAGTGCGTGACTACTGTCCGTGTCTCAGTCTAAGCTAACTCTGTCTGTAGATAGATCCTTTTTGTGTGGCTGAACTTATTTTGTGGAATTCTTTACTTGTATTTCTTCAGTCTGCCAGAATGGTGGATGTCTTTTAAAGGGGCCTTGAGATCACATCTCTTTAAACTAGCCTACTACCTGATTTGATCTTATAAACCATTTACAGAACTGTGGCTACAAAAATATGGTTTTGCTGTTATAGTGTATGGTGGAATGCAGTTGTGTATGGAAATCCATACGTTGCAAAAAGTTGTTCTGCTGCTGTAGTGACGTCCTCACTAATGCAGAACCACTTTTCATTCTGCGTTAGTGAGGACATCATAATACAAGGGACTGCAGCAGCCATTGTGATTCATCATCCCTTGCTGTGTGAAAGTGGCGCGTGCGTATGCTGGCCAGCAGTTGTTAATCGAAGGCAGCCGGCAGAGCCGTTGTAAAATGTGGAAAAGTGAGTGTTCTTTTTTTTTATTTTGCAGTCACCATATGCTGTATAGAACAATATATGTTTACCCATACACTACTCAGCTATTCTTTCACCTCATGGATACAATGCCAACTTGGGGACCTCTTGAGCTTCGCTGTCGAGGTCATCAGTCGGCATTGCATCCACTCGGTGGCAGAATAGCCTTGTAGTGTATGGTTACCCATATACTATCCTATATATATATTGCTACTTATTTATTATTTAAACTGTTTGTTTATTCATATGCTGTATTACTGTAGTTGACATTTTCTTTAGTTCTTTGTTTATAGTATGGTGCCCTGGGCCCCAGGGAAGGGCGCCTAAGAAATAAAATTGCCTTGTCTTGTCTATGTTAAACAATTTTTCATGAATTTCTTTCACAAAAAAAATGTTATTCATCATTTTTGGCATTTTGTAGTAATTCAGAACGGTGAGTATGGGCAGTTTATGGCAGGTAGGACCATTCTACTTGTGGTGGAAAGGGAGAACCACAGTTAATTGTCTTACTGTCCATCAAGTTCATCAAGGATCAGGAGATACTGTACCACTGTTGTACTGTATCTGCAGTACATGCTATCCTTTTCCTTGTCCACTGACGTGCCAGATCTCTAATATTAATAACGGTTAATTACCTTGGCTAGCATTGACTGGCAAGCAGTTTCATCTAATGACTGATTGCTAATTCCAAGCACCTGTTACGGGTTTCTAAGGATATACAGTATTTTTTCAACTGCTTGTGAAACAACCACTTGTGTGTTAATAATAAACTGATGATATGGAATGATTAACTAGAATTTTTCTTTTGAATGATTAGTTATTATAAAAACTGAACCACTTATTCATGTAAGAAGGAAAAGGCGAATACCTGTCTATATTCTGTTGCTGTGGCCCCTATATTCCCCACCCTCCCACTACAAAGCAAAGTAGTAATCTCAGTTTAAAAAAGTTTGCAGTAAGAAAATTGATATTTATTATTAAACTGTATTTAGGGAAGAAAAAACAGTAGATTAGAGTCATGCAAGCTGAAGGCCACCCCACAGGCAAAGTAACTCATACACTGAAATCAACACAGAATTCAAACAAACAACAATGTAAACATGTGAATTAAACAGTTAGTCACAGCTGTGAATTTTCCCAGATTGTCCCTTAGAGTGGTAACAAGCTACAGTAGGGGTAAAATCAAGTTTTTATATTTAGTAGGAAACACCTCTGAGCTAGCCATTTTCAAATGATCCACGTTCTTACATAGACAACATGCAATATGAAAACCAACAAAATACAATAAAAATACTAAGTACAGTTACATGTATATGCCCTTAATGTAGTCCTCATAATTTACTCTTAAACAGAGTAAATCTAATAAACTGGAGGATTTCACTAGGTAAATAATTTAAATATTCAAGTTGCACTAAAAGTGAAGGAATGTTGGCCAAGAGCAGTCCTACGGAAGGGTTTGACCAACTAATGTAGCATCTAACCATCATTCTTGTATTATATTAACAGCCAGTAGAAAATTATTTATAATATTGGTAGGTGGCATTCCCAGTGCAGGCTCTGTTATAGAGATGTTAGCACCCTAAAAGAGAAGAAACATTAGTTTGCATCGGGGTTTATCTGAGTTTGCACCAGCACTCTGGACAGGGCCATATTGAGGGGCCCCTGAACACCCCAAGTCTGGCAGTGGCAAGGGACTAAAATACCACTGCAGTTATGCAAATGAAGGGAGTCCCCCATCCCATACCAATGCAGAGGCATTTTCAAAGGTTTGCAGCAGAGGTAAATAGCCCCCCAAGTGATGCTTTTTACTGCCGCTGAAAACCACCTCTGAACCAGGTGCTAAGCCCGGGCCATCAGCCCCTGAAGGCACGACAACTGTACCGTAGCTGCCCTCCCCTGCACCAAACTTCCTCCCCCATCTCCCAGTACACGGTAATATAGAACTCTCTAGTGTCCAGTGGGTCCCCAACCCCAACAAAATATATTGGAGGATCAGGGGTTGCGGAACCACAAGACACCAGGGAGTTCTCAAAAATAAATGGAACCCCATGCCACTTTTGTCAAATTGGCACCCCCCAAAAACAGACCTAGTACCCACATATGGCATACCATTTACTTTTAGCAGTGATACTCAGATTGGTACCACCCCTAGCTTTAGAGTGTATACCAGGCTCATTATTTAGAGGATGGGGGGGTGGAGGTACGATTACCAAAACTGAACCTGTGTAACTACAATCAGGTCCAGGGGAGAGGATGCTAGGCGTATGCTAGACCTAACTGCTGAGGGGGCCCCAGTAACTCCACACAGAAAGCAATGATCGAATGTTCAATGCAACAGCTGGGATTGTCCAGTATGGCTTTATTCACAGATGTTACTATAGCAGAAGTGGACCCCCAAAAGGTTGGTCAGGGCAACAAGTACACTCTTTTCCAGAAATCTTTGCTAGGCAATACAGTTTTCCACAGAAACTTCTATCCATTTTTTCAAAAGTGTTCGTGGACGAACCACATTCTTGAGCTACTTTAAAAACACATTTGTGTTTCCACATTGGATGCTCGTGGAAATGTTGCATTCTTGAGCCATTTCCAAAACACATTTTATGTGTAAACTAGTGACCTGAGGCACATATCTAAGTTTCACCCTGGGCATTGGCCTCTACCCAGGGGGACCTTGGCGCCCTTACTTGAACCACTTAACCCTACATTGTAGATTCCAGATGGCACTACTCCCACCCTTTGCCCCAACCGACAGTCTCTACCATTCCTTCAGGGTTACACCAAAAGAACCCTATGCCACAAGTGCTGCACTCCTCAGACTAGGGTAGGATGCTGGCTCACCTTCTGATAACACAGACTTGTGTTGCATTTAAAATTTCATTGCTCTATTCAAGGGAAATTTTCCCCAATAAACGTTTTAATTTTTGCAAAAGAATCAATGTGTGGAGCCCTTCATTGGAGTTCCTAAACAAACTCCTTGCTCTGGAGTGCTAGTGTGTTTTGGTCTTTTACACCAAAAGAAGCCTTCAGTCCTCACTGAATTGTTAAAGACTCTGAACTTTTCTTCAAATTAACACACTTAGGTAAGCAGGAGTCCTGGTTGGTGTGATATAGCCTTATCTTGGGCACACACACACAACCCAGACAACCTCCTAAATTGAGAACTTGTCTCATATTCTGTACTTGCAGATTACTTTCTCCTTCCTTTAGGCATGGAAACAACCCAGAAAGCACACTTTTTCCATGGTAGCTTGTCAGAAATCCTCACACAATGTCCTTCTCAAAGGCAGCTGTACACACTCTAGGACCTTCACGGGATTGCCCTTTTGATCCACTGAACTGGCAGTCCCTCTCATTCTCCCTGGAGTGAAATCAAGGAATATTACTGAAAAAAAGGTCTCCACCACTTCACTGGCAACTGGAGATTTAATCTAAACTAGGGTGAGAAACACAGGGCCCTCTGTGACAAAGCCCCAACTGGCAGACCTCCTGACACTCCGACTTCCAAAGTCAGATGAACTGAGCATTCTAAAACTTCCCGTGAGCAACAGACTCAAACATGGTTATGCTGCTGTGAGAGTTCTAAATGACATACTCATCCTCACTCAGGCTAGTTGAGTAAACAATGATGACATTATGTAAGCAGCCCCTAAATGAGCTCTTTCCCAGCTGCCTTTTCTACCTGCCTAAGACTAGCACTGATGGGATTCTAGTAACCCCAGGGGACTGGGTGGTTACATAAATATACTGTGCATGGGTATCAGTGTGGGGAAAACCAGTGGACACCAGGGAATTCTCTAAAAAAATGTACAGAGCGATCGAGGGGCTGGGGAACCACTGGACCATCAGGGCTGTCCATGGAGACAGGTGCATTAAGGGGCTGCTGCACCCCATGCAAATAAGCCCATAGTGGGCATGCAAAAGACCCAGTAGTGCCTTGCTTGCCCAATGGGCTCATTTGTATGCTTGGGCTGAATAATGCCCACAGGGGACTTGGCCCTATCTTGTTTCAGGCAGTGCTATCCCCTGTGGGCAATGTGTAGCCCTGGACTGTTTTGGAGCAGTGCGGATTCACTTAGCGCTGTGCTGACATAGGCCAATATTCAATCGGATAGCACCCTCTGTCTGCAAGTACTTTCCATCTGAATATGAATATCACCATAGCCATGAGTATTGCAGGGGCCAGTGCAGTGCAAAAGGCTGCACTGAGATTGTCCCATTCTTTCAGCATCAGGGTGTTGGAGGCAGTGGAAAATGGATGGACACAGACACAGTTTCAGGTATTGCTAGGCTTAAAGATGCTGTGCTGAGTCTTTATTTTCACAAACAAAAGTAATAGCAGACTTCATACTTCAAAACAAAAACAAAATAAATCATTAAATAAACAATATTGCTTTTCCAAGATATAGAAGTACAAGACTGCTCCAGAAATAGGCTAGAGTCCTGATAGATGGTCACCTAGACCAACTATCCCTTTAAGGTCTGTAATAGCTCTGCTGAACTCTCCAACTTGGATCAGTATCAGGCTGATCCCACAGTGGATCTGATGTGGACACCCAGATGAACTCCCTTTATACTTGGAATTCATTAGGTGACCACCTCAGACCCCGCCCACAGAAACTTTGATACATAAAACATCTGCAAATATCATCATATTATTATCTCTATGTACAAAACTTATTTATAGGTGACAAGATGTGCCCTACTATGTTTATAAATCAAATGAACTCTTTCTAAGAGAAAATTTAAAATAATTTGGGTATTGGCTCCTCCCTTTTCTTGTCCAAGGCATAAGTATGGAAAGGAGAGGGCCAGCTGGTATTTAGAGAAACACTTGCAAGTCCAGGAGAAAGCCTCTGCAGACCCCTGTATACAGAACCCTTTGCTTGGTAAGTCTGGACTCCTATTGGAGGTTTTACACTTGAGAAAATTAACAAGGGAACACTTTCAGACACCTTCAGAATTTCTGTATATTTATTCCAGAATTCCCATTCTAATTGAAATTTACTTCTACAAGCATCGTATTACCTACCAGGCAAACCATGCAGACATTAACTGTACAAAATCATCCATTTCCTTTATTGTTATGTGTGTGGTTTGCCTGGTGTTGCCATCTAACACAAAAATGTGATAAAATTACAAATGTAAAATATTTTAATTTTCCTTTCAGGGAGTGTTGCTATGTATACTATGTCTCCTCAGCATCGTAACATAGCTCCCCATGATTGGGCGACTGGGTAGATGGTTTTAAAAACAAATTTTCCAGTCTCCCATGGTCCTTATTTTCTATCAGCTATGACAAAATGTTTAAACCCTTTTTTACCCCTTTGATTAGGGGAACATTATTATGTGATTGTCACCCATACTTCACGGTTGTGAGGAGGACAAACAGGGATAATGCAGCACCTTGGGGACTCTGTCCCCATTCATTGCTCTTGGCTGCATAAGGAGCAACTTGCGGGGGTTTCGTGCATGAAACCCACGGAGTGCAGCAGGCATACCACCACTATCTGGAGCGGCGGCAGGAACGTTCGGTTAGCAAGTATACTTGCATCCCTTCAGGCTCTCTTCTGTGTCAGACATAACATTCCTACTTAGTCAATAGAACAAGAACAGTATTCCTACTTAGTCAATAGAACAAGAACAGTTATGAAAAAAAAATACTTCCTCGAAGGGGATGGGGGCTGGACTGAGACCCCACTGGATTCCTGGTAAGAAATAGAATACAGGAATAGCTTGGAGAGCCTTTTTCCACATGGTCTGTCTGAAAAAAGGGGGAAAAGAACAATAGGACAGGAAGGTGTGCTACTGCAGTAGACTATGAGAATAAAGCAGCCAGGTATTCCAGAGGGGACACCAGTACTCTTTCACACTGGGTCAGAGCTTTTTACTTCGCAGACAAGTGTAGTACTGTATTTTATTTTCAAATGTGGAGGAAGACAATTAGTTAACTTATACAAATTACAACTATGTGTATTTTTGCCCAGCCCCAAGACAAATTTGCAAGTTTGATCGAATATTATTCTAATTCTTTCAAGAACACTGTCACACATTGCTGAGTAATAATAGGATTCTAGTCCGTAACAGAAAAAATAGAACTTGATACAATCAAATGCCTAGCTTCATTTGATAATCTTTATATTATCCCCATGTTGGAAGAGGGATGCCTGGATATTGTGGCAGTCACAGAAACATGGTACACAGAGAACCATGACTGGGATGTCAACATACTAGGGTACACAATTTACAGGAGGGAAAGGGAAGGAAGAAGAGGAGGAGGAGTAGCTCTCTATGTAAGGGAAGGGATCAAAGCAACAGAACTAAAGGGTAAACAGGGAGGAGCGGAGGCACTGTGGGTCACCCTGGAGACTGGAAATGGCTCCACAATCCACACAGGGGTTGTATACAGACCCCCATCTCAGGGGGAGGAAGTGGACAAGGAAATGATAGAAGGCATCCTTGGATGGCAGAGAAAGGGGAGATATTACTGATGGGGGACCTGAATATGCCAGATGTTGACTGGAGCACCTTTGCTGCAGCCACATCCAAGAGCAGGGCCATTCTTGATGCCCTACAGGGGGCATGCCTCAGACAGCTAGTTTTGGAACCCACTCGGGAGAGAGCAATCTTAGACCTGGTACTCTCAAATGGGGATGGAGAGAGGATCTCTGATCTTGAAGTGGGTAGCCATCTGGGAACAAGCGACCACCAAACAGTGTGGTTCATGATAAACTTAGCTGTAGAGTCAAGCCACACAAAAGTGAAGGCACTGGACTTCAGGAGGGCTGATTTTGTCAAAATGGGAGAGTGCCTCAGAAAAGCACTAGCAAACAGGCAAGAAGGTGGGGTGGAGCAACAATGGGGAAGCATCAAAACCGCTTCACAGAGGCAACAAACCTTTGTGTGAAGCAAATAAACAAATCAAAATGAAAGAAAAAAACACTATGGTTCTCAAAAGAAGTGGCGGAGAAGGTAAGGGAGAAAAAGATAGCATTCAGGAAGTATAAGGAAACAGAAGGAGCAGGACAGAGAACTGTACCAGTTAAAGCAGAAGGAAGCGGGCAAGGCAGTCAGAATAGCAAAGGCCCAAATCGAGGAAAAGATAGCCAACTAGGTTAAGAAGGGGGATAAAACCTTTTATAGGTACATTAGGGAGCAAAGAAAGACTAAGGCAGGGATACTGAGGCTGAACAAAGAGGAAGGTGGTTGGGCAGAGAGCAACAGTGAAAAAGCAGGCATGCTGAATGAATACTTCTGCTCAGTATTCACAATGGAAAAGCAGGGGGAGATACCTGATCCAGTCAATAGAAGCAACCTGGATAGGGGGGTTGATATTAGTCCTTTCACAGAGGAAGGGGTTCTCAAAGAACTCTTAAAACTGAAGGTGGATAAAGCAATGGGGCCTGATGGGATTCACCCCAGAATTCTAAAAGAACTAAGGGAAGAACTAGTAACACCACTGACTACCCTTTTTAATAAATCATGGGAGGATGGTGTGGTACCTGAGGACTGGATGAGGGCAGATGTGATTCCCCTTCACAAAAGTGGGAGCAAGACAGAGGCAGGAAACTACAGACCTGTCAGTTTGACCTTAGTGGTAGGGAAAATGATGGAATCACTTCTGAAGGAAAGAATTGTTGAGTACCTAGAGGCCAGTGGGGCACAGGACCCAAGGCAGCATGGATTCACAGTGGAAAGGTCATGTCAGACAAATCTAATTGATTTCTTTGACTGGGTGACCAAAGCAGTAGACCAGGGAGGGGCTGTGGACATGGTCTACCTAGACTTTAGCAAGGCATTTGACACAGTCCCACACAAAAGAGTAATAAACAAATTAGCCAGCCTGGGGGTGGGTCCCAGGGTGGTAGCCTGGGTAAAATACTGGTTGGATAACAGGACACAGCGGGTAATAGTAAATGGAGTCCACAGTGAAGAAAGGAGGGTTACTAGTGGGTAACCGCAGGGTTCAGTACTGGGGCCAGTACTTTTTAATGTCTTTATAAGTGACATTGTAGAGGGACTGGAAGGTAAAGTATGTCTCTTTGCAGATGACACAAAGATCTGCAACAGGGTTGATACACGAGGTGGGGTGGAAAGGATGAAAAGGGACTTGGCAATGTTGGAGGAATGGTCAAATGTATGGCAGCTTAGATTCAATGCAAAGAAGTGCAAAGTAATGCACCTGGGAAACAAAAACCCAGGGGAAGAGTACACAATGGGGGATGAGATACTGACAACAACAAAAATTGTAAGGGACCTGGGGGTAGTCATATCAGATGACCTAAAGGTGGTCCAGCAATGTGAGAAGGCAGTAAGGAGGGCTGGGGGGATAATGGGATGCATAGGGAGAGGCATCACCAGTAGAAAACAGGAAGTTGTTGGCCCTCTGTACAGACAGTTGGTAAGACCACATCTGGAGTACTGTGTACAGTTCTGGAGACCCCATCTCTGCAAAGACATAGACAGGGTGGAGGCTGTTCAGAGGAGGGCAACCAAAATGGTGCAGGGTCTGCACCAGAAGACATATGAAGAAAGACTAAAGGAACTAAAGATGTGTAGCCTCGAGGAAAGGAGGGAGAGGGGGGACATGATAGAAACTTTCAAATACCTCAAGGAAATCAACAAAGTCCAAGAGGGTAGCATCTTTCAGAATAAGAGATGTGCAAAACACAAGGGGGCACAATTTGAAGATAGAGGGGGGACGGCTCAGAGGTAATATGAGGAAGTATTTATTCACAGAGAGGGTTGTGGATACATGGAACAGCCTTCCTGAGGAGGTCGTAGAGTCAAAAACAGTGGGGGAATTCAAGAATGCATGGGACAGACATAAGACAATTCTAGTGGGGGGTAGGAGGAAGTAGGGTGTTGGTTAACTAGGATCTCCAGCTTATACATTAGGTAGGGAAATGGGCAGACTAGGTGGGCCAAGCGGTCCTTATCTGCTGTCAAATTCTATGTTTCTATGTGGTAAAAATGATGTGTGATCCAGACGGACACCAAGATATCTGAATACATTCACTTGTTCAAGGTTTCATCTCAGCATGTCAGACATAACCAATTTTGAAACAGTTCTAATCTGATTTTTACTGGCAAACAACATTACTTTTGTTTTCTTAAAATTAAGCACCAACTGATTATCCTCAAACCACTTGTCCAACCTTCTAAAAACCTGTTGCAGAAGAGTGGTCAGTCTGTCAATGCCAGAATGCCTCTAGTAGACACCATATTATCTGCTTAAAGCAGAAATGTTGCAGTCTGAAAAGCTTTCAGCCAACGGCTGATAAAGAAACTAAACAATAGCAGCCCAAGTACTGCACCTTGAGCTACTTCTGCAGTGATGGTTTTCACCTTTTGAAAACAAGAGGATAATCCTTATACCATGAGACTGTATCCAAAAGGCTTTTGTTACATCTGTAAATACTGCTTCAGCCATATCTCCACTGTCCAAGGCTCCATGAATATATTCAGTCAGCTTAACCAGTGCTGTAACCGTACAATGTGATTTCCTAAATCCATGCTGATAAACACATTGAAC
Organism: Neoceratodus forsteri; assembly: GCA_016271365.2. Lineage (NCBI taxonomy): Eukaryota > Metazoa > Chordata > Ceratodontiformes > Ceratodontidae > Neoceratodus > Neoceratodus forsteri. The sequence goes on from CM028130.1 coordinate 1,213,423,713, forward strand.
ATTATACTTTTCCAAGTAAAATTCCCAATTGATCACTAAGTGCAGTCTTCCAAAGTTCAGGAAATTGCATGAACTGCAATGGAAGCTTGAAAGGTTTAGCTATTTGACAAACTAGTTCATCCAGAACCACCAACAATAATTTCATGCCTATGGTATCTGGCCCCACTCTTGTTTTGTTTAACACTTTTTAGATATAGACAAGTTTGTACTCTCACATTCTGACACAGATTTAAAAAATAAAATTTTAAGTAAGCCAGTTTAATACTATTACTTTTCAGTGGGTTAATTTCCCTTATCCCCTGAAAATGTGGTATTCCTACCTGATGTCATATATGAACTTAAATGTTGGAAAGTATCATTAAAACAATCAGCTATCATGTTTTGATCTGAAATCTCCTTCCCATTCAGCTCAATATGACAGGTAATTTCCTATCCATGCTTCCTAACAAATTGTTAACATTGCTCCAAAATGTCTTGTATCTAACCATTTGAGTCTCTGTTGATTTTTGCAGATTGGACATGTGACTATTTCCTCTTCCTCTAGCTGTGACCCACTACCTATCTCTTTCTTTCATTAACTCTCTAAGTTCTGAGGACAACCAAACAGAGAAAACACCCCTCACTTTACACATTCTTATTGGAGCATTACCTTTGTCAGGAAACTGTGGCTCACCTCCATAGAGCCTAGTTCAGGCTCATTCATGTATAATTGTGCATAACATTTTTGAAAGGCCATGGCTATCTGGAATGGGGTGTCAAATATTTTGTATTGCCTGCAGAGGGTCCTTGACCTTCTTTAACCACAGACATCTAAAAATGACATGCTCCAAGTCCTCCACCTCCTTTTAAAGAACAATAGAATAATGTTGATTGGTTACAATTATTCTTATATCTGGCCCCGAGAACATTGCTCGGGAAGACTTCAAACCTGTATTGTGAAATTATGTATCTATGCTGGGGTGAATGAATGGTTTTCAGAAAGTATTTCAGTGAGTGTTTAGCAGAATTCTTTAACAGCCACCTAGGCACTTTCAGCTGTTTGCTATCCATTATATCAGCTTACTTAGCTCTCTTCAGTGTTTTATTTTTTACATATTTTAAATACAGTATGCTATGCATAGTAGAACCTTTTAGTCACTCCATTGTTTCAAGTGGAGTAAATAATTGGTTTCTAGAAGTTTGTATACTATGTTAAGCCATCCACCCTGATATTGTGAGAACAATTTAATTTTTTCCCTGAGACAACTGGCCAATATTGTATTCTTTTCATTGAACTGCAGCTTTATCCAGTAAGTAACTAATTGTTCCTGGGCAAGCTGTCTACAACTGATTTGTGCAAGCTGTGTTCTGACCAACACATTTGGGTTACTAGAGGGGATTCTTATTAATTGTTTATAAGTTTGACTAAGGACAGTACCTATTTTGTTAATTTTATCTGTGCCCCAAACTTCCACTGCATAGGCTGCTTGTGGGATAATTTTTGCATTGATAGCTTTAATCATTGGGGCAACCATTTCTCCCCCCATATAATATGTTAAACCTGTTCAGTAATTTAACTGAATTTTGTCATTTTTTGCTTGTCTAGATGATGTGCTTATTCCACGTACCGTTACTTGAAAATAGAACTCTTAAATATGGGAATTATTTAACAAACTGTAATTTATTCCCTTCCAATGTAAGTTTTCTATACTTCTTAAAGTGTCCAAATACCATTATTTAGGTTTTATTTGGGATAGGCTTAAGATTATATCTGTTACCCAGTAATTCTAATTTATTTAATGATCTCTGTAAACTGAATCTGCTATTGGAAATTATGGCCAAATCATCAGCATAAGCTAGAACTGGTATGCATTTGTCATTTATTTTAGTTAAATGAAATGAGAGATTATCTAGGGAAATTATTATGTCATTAATGTAAATGTTAAACAGGGTCAGTGCTAGAATGCAACCCTGTCTAATACCCATATTAGTGTCAATTTTATTTGTTAATAAACATGATTTTTGTGTATTTGATTTGCGCCCATGTGTTTGTATAGAGTCTTTTGTTCAAAGTTATAAGATTTTGATCAATTCCTAAACTGGAAATGTTTTCCCATAAAAGGGCTGTTAGCATTGTGCCAAATGCTGATGTAAAGTTAACAAAAGCAACAAAGATGGGCTGCTTCTTTATTTTAATGTATTTTTCAATTAAATGATTTAGTAAGAAAATTTGAGTTAGTGTACAGGAGTTTTTTTTTAAACCTGGCTTGTAATTCAGATATTGTTTTTGTGTGATCTAGCCAGTCTGTTAACCTATTTAAAATAATTTTTACAAAGAAATTGGCAACTGTATCACATAAGCTGGTCTACAGTTGGTTAGATCTTTATGAGATCCTTTTTTGTGAATGGGGATATCATGACTCCCTAGCCATGAAGAAGGGATATATGCATACATTACTGATTTATTAAAAAAAGATGAAAGAACAGCAGGCCACTAATCAGTATTAATAAGTGTGAGGTCAACAGACATGTTATCTGGACCCAGAGCTTTATTGCTTTTAAAGCTTTCCATTGCCATTTTTATTTCAATAGGTGTGAATGATTGAAAGGAATAACTTATTTCCAGGTTGTCTATGGACTCAGAAACAGTACCATCATAGAATATTGATAAGTAATGTTTAATCCAGACATCAGGTGCTATATAAATATTGTGATGTGTTTTATAATTATTCATACACATAGCTACTAGTGTCCAGTACTTTTTATATTTTTTTTCTTCAATAGCATGTTACATTGAGTCCCATAGTTCCTCCTGATGTGCTGTACGCTGGTTATTAACATAATTTTGTACTATTTCCTGCAGTTATTTAAATTCTTCAGATTTTTTTTTGTAGGGGTTTTCTTAGCTAACCAAATTAAGCTGGCCAGCTTTTTTTTCATTCATGCAGTTTTTATAGAACCAGTTATCGTAGATTTTCTTTTTAGGTTTTTCCTTTTATTACTTTTTTTATTCTCATAAAATTTATATTGGGCAACAAGGGAGTTATAAATTAGGTCTGGATCTAGTTCTTGTTGAACTCTTGCAGTAACACCATTGAACAATTTCTCACTTAGCAAAAGGGCCTGTGTGTTTGTTAGGTAAACCCATTTTATTTTATCATGTATACCATTTATTTGCTCATCTGGTAGGGCAATACATATAACTTTAGTTTTCCTGTAAGTAACCAATGGATGGTGATCACTCTCCATTCTATGGCTGATTTTAAAATCTGTGTACTTATGAAAAGCATGTATCGTTGCTAATGTATAATCAATGATAGTTGAACCCTTTAAACTTAAACAAGTCATTTTCCCTGATGGGTCCTGAGGATCTTACATTCAATATTATGCATTGTAAAGATTCTAATAAAGTTTCAAGCTGTTTGTGTTTGTCTGTAGTCTTTTTAACTATAGTCACCTGCTGAGAAATATTTAAAATGTGTGCAGTTTGTTCACTTATATCCTTATTAATTTGTTTACCATATCTGATGTTAAGATCTCCCATTATTATTATATCATTATATGTAGTTTCAGAAGCTATGTTCTTAACTTTCTCTATGATTTCTTGTGTTAAGCTTTTATTATGCAGTAATGAGTTCATTGGAGGGTTGTAAACATTACCCACAAAGATAATGGCTTCCGAGATATTTAGCACAACTAATATACAATTTTGCTTTACTGTTGCTTTTATTATTTTTAACCGATCCAGAACTCTTATAAAAAATGGCTAGTCTACCCATATGTTTACCTTTTCTTCTGTTCTTTAAGGCAGGTTACTGTATTAATCTATACCCATTAAGCTGTATATAATCAATTTGCTCATCACCGTGCCAAGTTTTCTGGAATAGGAGAATGTCCATTTTATTAAGACATGATACAAATTCTGGGTGTATAAATGTTGATATTAATCTGGCAATATTCCTGGAAAGTATGGCAAGATTACCTTTATTATTTGCTAGAAAAAGACTGGTACTGTCATTTAATTTACTGTTATTCAACTTATCAACTAATGAGTTAGAGTTAGTACTACTTTCAGCTATAGACAGTCATTTGTTTTCCTCAGAGAGGACCTGATATCTATTAGAAGTCTTAAGGTCATAAATTATTTCATTCTGTAAGTTTTGACTAGGGGTATGTTGCACCTGTCCTATCAAGCCCCTTTCCAGTCCACTGTTAAAATCAATAATCAGAATACCCAGACAGTCCAATTTGGAGCTGGCTTCCAGTATATTATTTACCAGTTTTTTACTCTTAAAAACAAAATCAATTTGTTCATCTTCCATCCAGTTTCTAAAGGTTCTCTGTACTGAGACTATATCCTCCTCATAAAATTCAAGTCCAAGGAAATTACCAAGAAGATGTGTAACCAAAGTTTTGAGTTTAGGAGATGACTGTGTTTTAAGTATGAAACACCAAAAAATAGAAAGTGCATTGTCTGGTGAAAGTTTTTCCTCATAATCTGGATCTAATAGTTTTTGTAAATAATATTCATAAGTCAAAAAAGTTATCACATCTGATGTTGTTAATAAACCTCTATTCATCAATATTGTAGTTGATACTGGGTAATCCATGTATAGAGAGACATTTTCCAGATGACTAGAATTTCGCCAGACATAATGAGCCACTCTTTCTTTTTTAATATAAGAAAATCACTTAATCTGAACTGAAATCTGTAACCCTGAAAGCATCCACAATATCATCACAAAGCAAATCCAAGCCCAGGAGCTCAGTACAAATCAATTGTCCCAGCTTCATTAACACTGGTGTATTCTCAGTGCAGTCCCAGTCTACTACTGTTAGCAGTATTATAGCTTATTCTTCTACCAAATTATCATTGACTGCTTCATAAATCTCATTAGTGTTGCTCATTATTTTAGTGGTCTGAGGTTCTAGAAGGGGTGGATCACTAGGTGTATTTTTATGATCCTCTGCACTTTAGCCTTAGAGGTGTTGAGAACCTCAGTTCTTTGTTCTTTTAAGGGCTTCTGGACCTGTGCTTTTTTGGGATTTTTTTTTGCATTGTTTGTGAATGTTTTTGCCTGTTGTATATTTTTTTTATATCCAATTTTTCCTTTTTGTTTTTCTTTTTCTTAGCTTCTTTGGCTGCTATTACCAATATAGGAGATGCCATAAGATGATTACAGGAACTAGCAAGAGTGCTTGGAGTTGCCCCCATAGCATTACTTGTTTATTCTAATTCAATTAGGCCATGTGCTATGGAGAGGGAAGAATCTCTTTCCCTATATTCCTGTCTTTTTTGTAGTATTAGTATGTCCTGCAATCTAGCTGTGTTAATGGCTATCTCACCCCTAAGTGATTCAAGTACATTTTTTATCATTATCAGCTGTTCCATTATTATAATGCTGGCGAGGTGTGGATTTTTTAATTCTGTCACTAGATCCTGACCCATTAGTGTGAGTGTACAATTTGTTGTCCAACAGACTCCCAATATGCTTTTCCTTATCAGCAATTTCCTTTAGTCCTATTATAGTTTTGTCTAGTACAGTGCTTATCTCCTTAATTTCAGATCTATTGGTTCAGATATTCTAACACTGGACTCATCATAGAATAAACCCACATATTGTGGGTCAGAAGTGGGGTGTTGAACCCTATCACCCTGCAATGGTATTTCTGATATTTCTTGGCTAAAGCAAAGACTTGGGTTTTGTTCATGTATACGTGAGTTTTGGGTGGCATCACCAGAAACTATCTGTACTGAATTATTAAAATCAAGTTTGGGTGATTTTTCATAAGATTTATCCAGCTTTGTGCTATCAGAAATTACTATGATTGATTTTTCTTTCTGAGGGGGTTTTAACCAGACAATAGAAGCACTCTGGGTAGGGGGGTTGACACCAGTCCATTCACAGAAGAAAGAGTCCTGAAAGAACTCCTAAAACTCAAGGTGTACAAAGCAATGGGGCCTGATGGGATTCACCCCAGAATCCTAAAAGAACTAAGGGAGGACCTAGTGACACCACTGACCACTCTTTTCAACAGATCATGGCAGGATGGGGTGGTACCTGAGGACTGGAGGAGGGCAGATGTGATTCCCCCTCACAGAAGTGGGAGCAAGGCAGAAGCGGGAAACTACAGACCTGTAAGTTTGACCTCAGTGGTAGGGAAAATGATGGAATCATTTCTGAAGGAAAGAATTGTTGAGTACCTAGAGGCCAGAGAAGCACAGGACCCAAAGCAGCATGGATTTACAGCAGGAAGGTCAAGTCAGATGAATCTAATTGATTTCTTTGACTGGGGACCAAAGTAATAGACCAGGGATGGGCTGTGGATATGGCCTACCTAGACTTTAGCAAGGCATTTGACACAGTCCCGCACAAAAGATTAATAATCAAGTTAGCCAGCCTGGGAGTGGGTCCCAGGGTGGTAGCCTGGGTAGCAAACTGGCTGCATAACAGGACACAGAAAGTAATAGTGAATGGAACACATTCTGAAGAAAGGGGGTTACTAGTGGAGTACCTCAGAGCTCAGTACTGGGTCCAGTCCTCTTTAACATCTTTATAGGTGACATTGCAGAGGGTCTGGAGGGAAAGGTATGCCTCTTTGCAGATGACACAAAGATCTGTAACAGAGTTGATACACAATGGGGGGTAGAAAAGATGAGAAGGGACTTGGCAAGGTTGGAGGAATGGTCAGACATGTGGCAACTTAGATTCAATACAAAGAAGTGCAAAGTAATGCACCTGGGAAACAAAAACCCAGGAGAAGAGTACACAATAGCAGGGGAGGTACTAACAACAACAAAAATGGAAAGGTACCTGAGGGTAGTCATATCAGATGACCTAAATGTGGGTAAGCAATGTGAAAAGTCAGTAAGGAGAGCCAGGGGGATACTGGGATGCATAGGGAGGGGCATCACAAGTAGAAAAAGGGAAGTTGTTATCCCTCTGTACAGACAGTTGGTGAGACCCCATCTGGAGTACTGCATGCAGTTTTGGAGACCTGATCTACGCAAGGACATAGACAGGATGGAAGCAGTCCAGAGGAGGGCAACTAAAATGGTGCAGGGTCTGCAGCAGAAGCCATATGAAGAGAAACTGAGAGAGCTTAATATGTATACTCTTGATGAAAGTAGGGACAGGGGGGACATGATAGAAATGTTCAAGTACCTCAAGGGAATCAACAAAGTCCGGAGGGTAGCATCTTTCAGAAAAGAATGTGTAAGAACAAGGGGCACAATTTAAAGATAGAGGGGGACGGCTGAGGGTAATGTGAGGACATTTTTTTTCACGGAGAGAGTGGTGGATACATGGAGCAGCCTTCCTGAGGAGGTCATTGGGTCTAAAACAGTGCGGGAATTCAAACATGCATGGGACAGACACAAGGCAATTATAGTTGGGGGTTGCAGGAAGTAGGCTGTTGGTTAACTAGAATCTGCAGCTTAACCAGTAGGTAGGGAAATGGGCAGACTGGGTGGGCCAAGTGGTCCTTATCTGCCGTCAAAGTCTATGTTTCTATGTTAACTATTGAAGTAATCTTTGGAGTTGAAGTGAGCTCCACAGAATTATCATTTTTTAGTAAATGCTTGGTAATTAAAGTTTGACCTAGATCTTTAGGTGCTATTTTTCCCTTTTTGCCCTTGATTTTTACTTTTCCCTTAAGGGAGGAGTTCTTGGTTATATTTCCCTCTGCCTTGTTCTTTACTCTTTTACCTCCACCTTTCATTTTATGAGAGGTCTGGTTGTGAGATGTGGTCTCACCAGAAATAGTCTTACTTCTAGTTCACATTCTAACACTATACTCCCATGCAATATCAAAATACTATAATACAAATAATAAATAATAATACGTAATAAAGTCCTTAAGTGATGACTGTAGTTTAACCAACCCAATTCTTCTGCTTCTGCTTCTTGTTGAAGATGTCAGTTGAGAAATGTCCACAATAGAATAAAATCCACAGCATTAGTTCATCATTTCTTCACCACCACTCAGAGATCAACATTGTTCTTGAGTTATCAATTGGTACAAGCAGTACTAGAGTCGGTGCTGTTTTTAGGAAAGTCCCAGGACCACTGTGGGCGTGCTGAAGAGAGCATTGCAAAGATTTTCTTGAAGTCCAAGGCTGCAAATTTAAATAAAATAAAATCTATAATGGAGGACTTGCCCTTCCCCACCCTCCTTAAGCTAACAATGAAAAAATTATAAACATTATAAAATGCATTATACATATATATATATATATATATATCAACCTCCAATACTAGCACTAAATACAAATGGCACAACTAACAGAAAAACTATATCCTATATCAGTGACTGCTCGATTTTGAAATATATATCATAGACACTGCATGTAGCCATTAATAATCTAATAAATAATAACTCTATATACAGACAAGCAAAAGTTTTTAAAATATCTCCATAGGGTCGGCAGGTATCATAGGCAAGCCAGTAAAAAGGGTCCAGCAATTATCAAGTCCAGCCAGGGACGCAATAAAATAAATTTTTATCAGAGCCCTCTACAGCTTTATCTGTTACAGGCCATGAAGCAAAATTAGTTGCCTTTGTTGAAGAGAAACCTCCAGAGCTGCTTTGCAGTTGTGGTACTCAGACTTTTATAAAATTAATTCATCAGTGGAGTCAGCAGACACTTAGCATTTAGGTCACACAAATGTGCAGCTCTAGATACAAATCTAACTATTTGTGAAGTGTTCAGCAGCTCTGCCAATAATAATGTACAGCTCTTTTAAAAAGCGACTCAAAAGATAAAATAAGACAGCTACAGCCTGCGCTACTGGAGCACACCCAGTCTTGCCAACTACCAAGGTTTGAGCAGCTTAATTCAGTGTCAACACATGTGGTTTAAATATACCAACTTAATTTGGAAAATTGAAAAAAAAAAGTTGTCTCAGCTTGCCACTGATTGCCAAAGGATTTTTACCTCAGGATTCAGACCTACATGTCACACAAGTATCCTGAAAGGTACAGAGTAGTAGCAGCAGATAGCATCAGTCAATCAATTAATCAGTCAATTGCTTGTATCTCTCAATAACTCTAAGTAACTCTGGAGTAAATATTCACTAGATACTCACTAATGACATACACTTAAAATTAAAAGGTAGGCAATCTATAACCAAATATGTATACTGAAGTATAACACTGTAGCAATAGAGCCTAAATGGAATGGTTATTAAAACCACTAAACATTTGAAGCCCTCACACAGAGTAATACAATTAATATTCTTTAAAAAAATTAGCAATAACAGTACTACTGTATACTAATATGCTTTATGCTTAATGATTAATGCGAGTAGAGAAAACCCCAATATGAAATTAGCAGCTAAACCTTCTAACTCTGTAAAAGCATGACAAAAACATGGCAGAAGTAGAGCAAATAAAATAAGAAAACAGTGAGGATGTCTGTATGTGGTTTTTCAAGCCACAGTCTGGAGTCACTATCACGATCTCACAAAGTAACGTTGTAAGTCTAAGTATTAAAATTGTAAGCTTAATCACAAAATCAAAAGCAGACTGCCGTCTGTTGTTCCATAGCAAGTCACCAACAGACACAGTAAGATATAATATATAGTAGCAACTCCACTACGGCTGGCAGCAACAGGTAGCAACAGCAGAAATCAGGGAGTTCAACACCTGGACAGGTCAACAGCACATTCAACAAAACAGAATGCTGAAAACACCTCTAATCAGGCAACAATAGAATACCTGGTAGGGATCAGAGGTAAGCATTTCAGCGCTCCTACACACTTGCTCCTCCAAGTCCCTCCACAACATAAAGTGCATGTAGGCAAGAACCAAGTCCACATCCACATACCCTGTACTGGATTTTTAAAGTGATTTTGCCACCACCTGGGTTGGTTATGGTTCTTTGTTCCTCTCTTTTTCCAGCAGAACACCTTTTTCCTTATTTAGTCCAAGCCCATGTTGAGCTACTGGTTTCCCTCTGATTAAAGGTGTCTTTGTTCACGTTGTGGCAGGTTGTCTTTCTCAGGTGCCATTTTGTTTAATATCTAAGTCTGCAGATACTAAAATTCACCATTGCTGAAGATTAATGCTGTGTGGAATTTTCAAATTAATTCTGGCAGAACAGAATTCCGTGGAATTTTGTAAAATTCTGCCTATTTCTGGCAGAATTTTGCCATAGGCAGAATGGTGGAATTCTGCCTACGTTTCATGGAATGGTTGCAGAAAACATTTTCCGTGGATTGTGTTTCTGGTTTCCACTATTTTCCATGGAAAATTCAGGCAATTAATTATGCATAATTTTCCATGGAAAAATATTTCCGTGGGCAGATATTCCACAGATTATTGTTCCGCTATAAATTTCTGCTTTGATTTTGACTTTCAAGATTGGTTAATGTTAATAAAAAATGACAAATTACAATATTTTATGCCTGATGATGAGCCACTTGAATGGCAGATGTGATCACTGTGTGCTAAAGTACCTTTTTAAGTTGTTTTTTTTTTGTCATTGATGTGGATTCTACTTTGCGGGATATAATTCCACATTACATCAATCCGTGGAATAATGTTGTGTGGAAGCAATTACTTTAGCACCACTTGGCTTCCACAGTCATGTGACAGTATTCATTTAGTAATGTGACACCCACAGCTCCACGCAGATTAGTACTGCCATCTGAGAGAGAGAATGATCTACTCTGTTGAGTGCTTTGTTGTTAGACTGACTACTTCTGTTCAAAAAACCCCAACAAATAGTTGTGGGCCATTATTTTTACTACATATTTGTAGCAGATGTTCTGTTAGGGTGTCTTGTATGTGTGAAAAGTGTGTGTTAGGTATATAGTTCCTTAATAGTCATTTTTTGTTTGTGGTGATGTGTTTGAGATCTTGATTCACTGTTCATTTAGCAAGTTGCTGTGAGAGGTGTGCATTTGCTGAGTGAGAGAGAGAGAGAGAATGATTTGTAGTCTGAGGGAGACATGTACAGTATTGATAAGTAAGTCAGCAGTGAAAATTACAATTTAATTGTTTTTGTCAGAGTGTCACAGACATTTGACAGAAATCCTTTTGTTGTATATACCATTACCAATCTAGTTCAATTATATTAATCTCAGTCTGAAAGTAAGTGGGAGATTTAGGGAAAGCAGTCAGTGTGCAGAGAAAGAAATCTAAATTATTTCTTTTTTTGTCAGATTGAAGTTAGATCTGATTCTCGCCCACTTTCTGATTTTTGTTATATATACTTCTAAATAGTTGTTGAATATTTTTTTGTCAGATAATAATTTGACAGAGTAAGAAGAGGCATTTTAGGTTTTTTTTTTGTGCACCCGCCCATTTAGAATCACCACTGGAAATCAAAAGTGATGTTTTCATAAAAGTAATTTTTCTTCTGTGTCTGAGTAAATATGAGGAAGTGCAGCATTTCCGAATGTGTTAGTGGGAGCAGTGGGAAGGGAAGAGTTGCAGGTGGTGGACGGCCTAAAAGCACAGCAGCAGTAGCATCTGGCAAGCGTGCTGCTTTGCAGCAGCCCTCTATCACATCCATGCTGGTCAGTTTATTTTGAAAGCATAGTTGTGACATTGTTGCATCTGTAGAAAATGTACAACAAAGTGTTAGCGGGGTACATGTGACTGCCCATGTGCTGCCTAAGTGGAGCAGCAGACAGTCAGCTAGTGCTGTAGCAGCCATTATGATAATGTCACAATCTGATGTTATTGATGAGTCTGAGAGACAGGCAACATTGAATTCAAATAGTTTTACTGAGAATATTTTAGAAATGGAAAATTCTCAGCGTGACCTTTTTAAAGCAAATAATGTTTTACCGGAGTCAGTTTCAGCTGTAGTGGACCCAATCAGTGATCTACAAGAGCCTGATCATAATGACTCAGATTTAGAATCAGATTGAAGTAATACAGATATGGGCAGCAGTGAATTTTGTTCAGATTTGGATGATCCAGTCCTGGACGCGGACTGGATGCCACCACTTAATTCTACCAAAACTGGTTCTAATAAGAAACCAAATAGGAAGCGTGCACTTGAGGTGGAGGAGGGGAGCATTTTGATGGTGATAATGCAGGGTTGGTGAATGTATCTAGTGCCAGCTCTAAAAAAGATGAGCCTGAAGTGGCTGGTTGTTTGTGTTCATCTCTGTCAGTAGTTTAGTTTTGTGGATTTTGATGTGTTTCTGCCTGAAGAAACTGGACTGTTCTTAGTCATGACATCTATGAATGCTTCCTGGACTGAGAAACTGCAAAACATCACCACCAGGTACCGGCATTCTCATCATAAATCAACTTTCTTTGGAAGCCATCAAAAGCAAAAGTAAGGTCAGTAAATCTGTTTCACAAGCTCTGAGCTGTGGAGTTTTGCACTGAATCCACATATCTGTCTGACTTGTTCTTACAGGATCTGTGCTTGTCTTTGAGGTCTATTTACAACCATTTTGGAGAACAAAGAGAAGACACTAACAAAGGATTTTTACATCCTGCATATACCCCAAGCCAATGTTCATCACCTTCAGGAATGTAACACATTCTGGGTCCTTGAGCTACAATAACAACAGTTTACTCAACCCCGGTAGTTCACCATTTCCTGTGGATTTGATTATTTTTCTTCATTTGACTCCCGGTACCTTAGTCAAAACTATCTGCATGGTTTAATATTACTACATCAAGAATGCAACCTAGTTCTGCTTTAGAACATGCATGATAACAATACAAGTGCTGGTAAAGAGGGGTCTGTTCCTGAACGCAGTGAGGTACATCATAGCCCACAGGAAAAACTTCCCCTCTCACGTACTAACCAAATACCTGACATTTCTCCCAATCGTGCTGCTACTAATGGCGGGGGATGTTGAGCAAAACCCTGGCCCCATGGAACAAGTATACCAAACCTCATGCCCACTGCGCCCAAGTGGGTTAACGCCATGGGACTGAGGCAAGTACACATGAACATCAACAGCCTCAGACCCAAAGTGCACGAACTTGAAGCCTGGGCTAACCTCTACTCTCCAGACATAATTGCCATCTCAGAAACCTGGCTAAACCCCAATATTCTTCCAGTCGAGGTGGAATTACAGGGGTTCAATGCATTTAGGAAAGACAGGAAAGGGAAGAAATGCAGAGGAATCCTTCTCTATGTTAATTTCCAACTTAAAGCTACCCAGATGACTACCCCTGATCTTGAAAGAGAGGGCTGCAAAGCAGTGTTCACACAACTCCTCCTAGGAGGAACAAAGCCTCTTGTAATTAGATGTGTATACAACACCCCAAAGAAAGCAATGAGAGCCCTGAAAATACAGACACCATCCTAAACATCCCTGGCAAAGAAAATATTATACTGGGGAACTTTTACCTTAACTGGTGCGCCAAACTAAAGGGTGAAGTAAGAGACAACCTAGAAGGAGTGAAATTAACCCAACTAATAAGTGAACCTACACAGTTCAACCATAAAACAGGAAACCATACCACCCTTGACTGGGTGCTAGCATCCAATCCTGACAGACCCAAAATAGTAGGAACATGCATAGACTCCCTCAGTGACCACACACCAGTCTTCCTGATGTGGTAAAATAGCCACCCCAAACAACCACCAAGGACTTTCTGGTCCAGAAACTACCCTGCATTGTACAAAGGGCCCTTTTTGAAATCCCTGTCAGAAGTGGACCGGGCCCAAACTCTCAACACCCCAACCATAGACGAAGCCCTGAAGGGTTTTACCAAGCACTTCCTATTGGTGACCAATAAACATGCACCCCTAAAAAAGATCAGTGTCAAGGGTCAGGACACCAGATGGCTTAACCCAGATCTGAAGGGCATCATGAAAGAAAGAGACAAACTATGGGGCAAATGTAAAGTTACAAATCTGCATCAGGTCTGAGTTAAATAGCGGGAAGCCAGAAACATCTGCAAAAGGGAGCTCAAAAAGGCCAAAAAGAATTACTTGCATGCTCTGCAATCCAGAAACCTGTCTGATCCAAGGAAATTCTGGGCTCATATCAACTCACTCCTAAAAGGCAAAAAAAGCAGGGTGACAGGGGAAATAAAGGTCAATGGAACACCTCTCACCACCCCAAAAGACACAACAAAAGCCTTCAACGACTTCTTCTTGGACCTACAGCAGTACAAAACCAGCAATCCCAACCAAGGCCAGGGAAGCCCATAGAATCAAGAGCCCCCCCCACCCGCAGGGCCCTGAATTCCACCTAAAACTAACATTGGTAGGAGAGGTACTGACGCTGTTCAAGGGCATAAAACCAGAAGGTGCGGCAGGCCATGACAATCTCGAACCTAAACTGTTGAAGATTGCAGCCCCCATCATTGCAGTACCAATAACCCAGCTATTCAACAGGTCCCTGATGGAAGGGAGAGTACCAGCCCTATGGAAGGTGGCTCTTGTGACCCTTATTTCCCAAAAGCAGGCCACAGGAGGATGTGAAAAATTTCAGACCAGTCTCCATTCTCTGCAGTCTAAGCAAGTTACTTGAGAAGGTGGTCTACAAACAGGTCAATGAGTACCTGGAAATGCACAACCTGCAAACAGACCAACAGCATGGTTTCAGAAAGAGACACAGCACTAATACAGCACTGGTAAGTGTCATCACTGATGTGCATGAAGCTCTGGACCAAAACAAACTCCTTGGAGCAGTCTTCATTGATCTAATTAAGTCGTTTGACCTAGTCAACCACAAGCTGCTCCTAGGACAACTGGGTGGCCTAGGGGTTGACACACCGGCCCTAAAATGACTTTCCAGTTACCTCCATGGCAGGATGAAAATGGTCTGGTGGAATGGTGCTAAATCAGATGAGCATCCAGTGTCAGACAGAGTTCCATGGGGTTCTATCCTAGGCCCTCTGTCATTCTCCTTATTCATCAACAACCTACCTCTGCACTGTGGTGGATCAAAGATCATGCTATACGCGGATGACACAGTACTGTACTGAACCAGCAAGGACTCAAAATTACTAAACTCAGAGCTGCAACAAGATTTCTCAATGCTAGAAGACTGGTTCCAGGCAAACAGGCTGGTCCTAAACAACAAAAAGACCAAAGCCATGCTCTTTGGCCCAAAAAATCTTGGCCCACGCTGGGCTAATCTTCTATCATTCTCTACCTCAAATGGAACAAGGATCAAAATGGTGGACAATATCAAATATTTGGGAATGTTCATTGACCAGGAAATCTCTTTTAGGAAACACATAGACCACCTAACAACAATAGCAAACTAAAAACTTGGGCTCCTATACAGACTAAGCTCCTACCTAACTAAAGAAACCAGGATTGCGATCAGCAACGGGACTGTCATTCCCATCCTATTCTATAGTGCAACAATGCTTCAAGGACTGAGGGCAATTGAACATGCACATCTGAGTATGCTGTACCACAGAATCAGCCGTTTCGCCACTGGGGCATAAAGAATGGAGCACCACTGTGACATACTACAAGCGTTAAACTGGCCACCCCTTGAAGCGAGACTTGCCTATCCCTCCCTGTGCTTAGCTTTCAAATTGCAGCAACCTGAACTCATATGCCACACTGGCAAACAGGAACAACCAAATAGAGGTACCCAGAGAAGTGGAAGAAAAGGATGTGGAGGTTAGCCAAGTAAGTGACCTCAGTGGGGAGAGCAGTGGACCCCAGAGGAGGAGGAAGAAAATCCTGGTGGGGGTCTCCATCATAAGAGGGATCCAGCTAAGAACACAAGAGGGGGAGGACAGGGAGCTGAGGTGCCTACCAGGTGCCACATCATGGAGGGATGGGAGGAAGATCCTGGGGATCATTGGGAAGTCAAGATGAGAGGGTGAACTGGATGTCATAATAAACCTAATGACCTGGCGAATGGAGAGCCAAAGGAAGTTCAGGAAGAGTTTAGGAAATTGGGGAGTGGTCTCTAGCAAGTAGCTGCTTCTGTCACCTTCTGAGAAGTACTACCTGTGAGAGGCATGGGAGAGCATAGGGGTGCATTCACCAGGAACTTTAACTTATGGTTGAAGAACTGATGCTGTGAGGAAGGGTTTGGATTCATTGGTGACTGGAGATTCACCTGGAGGGATGGAGACGTGTTCAAGCCTGACAGCCTGCATCCATCCTGGAGGAGAATCCAAGCACTCAATGATAAGTTTAAATGCTACATGGACAAGCATTTAAACTAGCCAAGGGGGTGGTGACAGGCCAGCAAGGAGGGTACCTAATTGCCCACCTCCCACAGCTAGCAGTGGAACCAGTGAACCAGAGGAGTGGATCTCTCTACAAAGCAGTGTGCAAAAGATGGAGATAAGTTCCCAAGAGGTGGAGAGGCAGAAAAGGGGAAAAATTCAACAGAATGGCAGACAGCAGGGAGAACCAGAGAATAGCTAAACAGTCTAGGGAGGTCAAATCATGGAAAGCCATGTGTGCCAATGCCAGGAGCCTTAGCAACAAGATGGAGGATCTGGAGGCTGTCGTGGTGCAGTCAGACCTGGACATTGTAGCCATCACAGAAACCTGGTGTAATGATAACCATGACTGGGAGATGGCCATACCGGGCTACAACATATTCAGAAGAGACAGGGCAGGTAGGAAGGGAGGAGGAGTGCCACTTTATGTGAAAAATGACATAAGGGCCACAGAGATACAGGAGGAACAAAATGAGGGAGAGATACTGTTGGTTAAGCTGGAAAGGAAAATGGGGCCAGCCTTTCGCAAAGGTGTGGTCTATAGACCACCAGCCCTGGAGGAAGAAACAGATAGGGAGCTGATGCTAGCCATCCAAAGGATGGCAGACAAGGGTGAGGTAGTGCTGGTTGGAGACATCAATATTCCAGACGTGGACTGGAGCATCCCAGCAGCAACATCAACTAGTAGCAGATTTATCCTGGACTCCCTTCAAGGTGCCTTCCTCAAGCACCTGGTCATGAAGCCAACTTGGCAGAAGACAATACTGGACCTTATGCTCACAAACAGGGGCAGTGTGATGGGGATAACAGTGGGGGAGCACCTGGGGAACAGTGACCACCAATCATTGTGGTTTGAAAACACAGAAGGAGCAGAACCAAACCACACAAAAACATGTATCTGGGATTTTAGAGGGGCAGACTTTGGGAAAATGGGAAGTTGCTTGAAAGAGGCATTAAGGGGAAATGGGGCAGGAATCAGGGGTTGAGGAACAGTGGGCAGTATTTAAAATGGGGATTACAAGAGCAACAGAATTATGCATTAAGCAGGTTAGCAAGGGGAAAGGGAAAAGGAGGCCATTATGGTTTTCCAAGGAGATAGCGGAGAAAATGAAAGCCAAAAAGATTGCATTCAGATAATACAAAAAGACACAGGCAGAAGGGGATGAGGAGAAGTACCAGGAGAAGCAAAGGGAGGTAGGGAGATCAGTAAGGGAAGCCAAAGCTCAGACAGAAGAGCACATTGCAAAATCAGTGGGTAAAGGGGACAAAACCTTTTACAGGTACATAAGTGAAAAAAGAATGGCAAAGGGAGGGATAGTGAGATTGGAGAGGGAGGATGGGGGCCACATGGAGGATGGCAATAGTAAAGCTGACATGACCTCTCCCTGGTGAAACTTGAACAGATATTTCTGCTCAGTCTTTACTGAGGAAGAGGAGGGTAATGGGTCTGAAGGGAGTACAAGGGGTGGGAATGGTACTGAAATGGACACTAGTCCCTTTACACGAGAAAGGGTCCTGAAGGAACTGGAAGTAATAAGAGTTGCTAAAGCAATGGGACCAGATGAGCTGCACTCCAGGGTCCTTAAAGAACTAAGAGAGGTGGTGGCTGAACCTCTGGCAAGTCTGTTTAGATGATCACTGGAAACAGGGGAGATACCCAAAGACTTGAGGACAGCAGATGTAGTCCCCTTATACAAAAGTGGGAACAAAGAGGAAGCGGGGAACTACAGACCAGTCAGCCTCACCTTGGTAGTGGGGAAGATCATGGAAGCACTACTGAAGGAGAGATTGGTGGAACATCTGGTTGTCAATGGACTACAGGACCCAAGGCAGCATAGTTTCACCAGGGAGAGGTCATGTCAGACCAACCTCATTGAATTTTTTGACTCGGTGACTAGGGAGGTGGATCAGGGGAGGGCAGTGGACATGGCCTATCTGGACTTCAGCAAGGCCTTTGACACTGTGCCACATAGAAGACTCTTACACAAACTGGGAAATATTGGTGTGGGTAGGACAGTAGTGTGGTGGGTAGGTAACTGGCTGGGCAGCAGGACACAGAGGGTGGTGGTAAATGGCTGTCACTCCACAGAAGGAAGAGTGACCAGTGGGGTACCACAGGGATCAGTGCTGGGACTGGTCCTATTCAACATCTTCATCAGTGACATTGCGCAGGACCTAGAAGGCAGAATTTCCCTGTTCACTGATGACACAAAGCTCTGTAACAGAGTAGACACACCAGAGGGTGTAGAAAGAATGAGAAGGGACCTACAGAAACTTGAAGAATGGTCAGGGGTTTGGCAGCTGAAATTCAATGCAAAGAAGTGCAAGATAATGCATATGGGGCACAAAAACCCTGGCACAATATATCAGTTGGGGGTGAGGATACAGCATGCACCAAGCAGGAAAGGGATCTTGGGGTTATCATCTCTGATGACCTAAAGGTAGGGAAACAATGCAACAAGGCAGCAGGTAAAGCAAATAGGATGCTGGGATGCATAGGCAGGGGCATTACCAGCTGGAAAAGGGAGGTCATAATTCCACTATACAAGACACTAGTAAGACCCCACATGGAGTACAGTGCTGGAGACCTTACCTATGTAAGGACATAGGGTAGAGAAGGTTCAGAGGAGGGCAACAAATATGGTACATGGATTGCATCACAAGTCCTATGAGGACAGGTTGAAGGACTTGAATACGTACTCCCTGGAGGAGAGGAGGGAGAAAGGGGATATGATGGAGACATACAAATATCTTACAGGGAGGAATAGGGTGCAGAAATACACTATTTTTAAGCAAAAAAGATGTTCCAGGACTAGAGGGCATGGGATGAAGTTGGAGGGAGGACGATTCAGAGGAAACATGAGGAAGAATTTCTTCACAGAACGGGTGGTGGACAAGTGGAGCACCCTGCCAGAGATAGTGGTGGGGCCTGAAACAATCACAGGATTTAAAAATGCATGGGATAGACATAAAGGAATTCTGGAGGTCAGGGGTAAGGAGCAACAGACTTCTAGGAAAAAATAAAGTGAATTTACAAGCTCAAATGGGCAGACTGGGTGGGCCGTAGGTACTTATCTGCTAACACTGTCTATGTATCTATGTATCTATGATACCCCACCAAGCCTGAGAAATCTACTAGCCCCAAAAGCAAACAGGAGTGAGTTCAGGTCAACTGAAGGCAAGCTGATAGAACCCCCAAGAGCCATATCAACTATGGGACAATGGTCACCTAGAATAACAATCTCCCGAGAGAGCTCCAGGACTGCACCTCTCTTGAGGAGTACAAGAAAGGGTTAAAACTACACCTAAGCAGTGGGTCTCATTGCAGGTGCCACAACCCATAAAGGCACCTCTGGTAAAGGGGGATGCCTCACATAAATACGGACAAAAAGGGAGGGAGGAACAGTAAGGAAGGACATAATGTACTGAATTGCACTTACGTCTTCTATCTACTCATGAATGTGTGTAACTAGCAAGGTTGTTTGTACGTAAACTTGCCCATGTCAACTGTAATAATGTCTATCTCTGTGACATGTATACATGATCAATGTGCCATGTACTGTAGTACAATCAAAAGCATTGGTTTTTTTTTCCCCTCTAGATACATGTAACTAATCCCAGGTCACCCCTGAAAAAGGGACTGTCAAAGTCTCAGTGTGCCTACCCGGTTACCAAAATTTTAAAAAATAAAAGCTGCAAAATCACCACCTTGTTTTGCTAGTGATAAGCCAGAGGGGGACAGTTTGACCTTAGTGGTTCAGTAATGGCTGGTGGTGGTGACATAGGCAGAGTAGTACCAGTCAGTACAAGTCATACTGTGGGAAACACACCTTTTTGTGCGGCCAAAGAGACCGGCACATAGCCAAAGTAGCAGTTGTTCCTCCCTAGCATGGGATTTTTTCATAACAGATCCCAAAGATTTGAGCATTGCAATTTGCCAGGTATACAAAGCTCATGTTAGCCATGGCAAATCTGGCAGATGGCTTCAGACTACAGGGCAGCGCAGCTTCCTCATGAAATCTAAACATCTCATTATGTGGCAGAAGCAGAAGCGTGAAGCAAATATGGGACCCAGGAGACAGATGTCATTTGGGGGTCATTGTGAGCTAGATGTTGATGAAACAGAGCATGGTGACTTCATGCTTTTGATCAGTAAAAACATCAGTGGTACTAGCACTACTAGTAATATAAGCAGTAGCAGCAGCATTACACATCAACCGTTAACAACCAGCACCTCTATATCACAAAAAAGTAGTAACCCGGCAACTGTAATTTCTGGTTACTTCAGAAAGGAGAAATCCATTGAACCATGTGTAGGTAGTATCACTGCCTCAATTAAGATTAATGTCAATTATACAATGGCAAGAACATTTCCTGGTCTCTGATTGGTCAGTGTGTGCCTGGCACAGTGAGTTTATCCTAGCACAGCCTCACTGTATTGCTTTGGATGCCTTGGATGATGAGCATTTGGTGCATTTGGATGATGAGTTGGATGTCATACACTTAAGAAACAGTTCTACTGCCACACTAAAAATCTACTAAAAACATTTTTTTTTTAATTTTTTTTTTATTTTGTATAACAAAGAGCCATTGTATAATAGTAATAATGCACTCCAGGATGTGGGTTGTGCTGGGATAACCTCACTTCTGGGTTACAGGACACACTCGGCCTCTGGCCTCGTGCCCAGCCACCCAGACATGAGGTTATCCCAGCACAACCCACACCCTGTCATACATTATTGCTAAAGCAGTACAGTCACATCCACCCCACTTGTTCAACCCACGATTTTGGAAGCACTTTAAAAAAAAACTAAATTCCACCGTAACCACCCAGTTCCCTGTGAACTTAATGACTGTTTGGCCCAAATGCTGGTAGTAGACGTGTTGCCCTATTCATTTGTAGAAAACCTTGGCTTCCATTACCCAATGAGCAGAGCTGTTCTGAAGTGGAAAACTTCATCCTGGACCTTTTTTCAACTAAGGTTGTCCCTGAACTTTTTAAAGAGATAAAGACTGTAGTCTCCCATGTTATGTCATTTTGCGGTAGACAGTGTTCATCTAACAACAGATATGTGGAGTAGTAGGCCTGGTGCTGCCTCCTTATATATGTGTATAACATGCCACCGGGCTCATTTCCCTAACTCTTCTTCTTCCAATTCTGTTAGTTCTTGTAATTCTCCTTCTTGCAATTTACCATTTTTTGGGGGTTTGCATCAACAGGCAAAACTAAGCATGTCTTGCATGGATACTGTGCAACACACATCAGTGAACATACTGAGTGAGCTTCAGTCTCAAATTGATTACTGGTTAACATCACTTGGCATCAACGTGGAGTTTATTGCCAGTGATAATGGCCATAGTGAGGTAAAGGCTATTAAGGATGGCTCATATTGTCATGTTCCTTGTTTTCCACACTGCTTGAATTTGGTAGTGCAAGATTATCTGAAGAGTAACAAAGACATTGACGATATGGTCTCAGTTGCATGGCACTTGTGTGGGTACTTCAGCCATTCCACCAAAGCCCATAATGAACTTAGAAAGCATCAGGTCAAAAATGGAATTCCACAGCATCGCCTTAAGCAGGAGGTTGCCACGCAGTGGAATTCCACTTTGTACATGCTTTTTTTTATTTTTTTATTTTCATCTTTATCCCTCCTTACTGCCTCCGGTGCCCCCTCCTTCCGTCCGCTCATGTCCCCCCGGTACCTACCTTTAGGGATCTGCCCCTAGAGTGCCCATCCTCCTCTCCTCGCACATTGGGGTCTGTCCTGTAGGTGGTCCGGGTGGACTTAGGGCGGACTTCATCTAGGGCTGCCGGAGGGTATTTCCGGTTTTCTCCCCTGACGTCCCCACTCCCCCAGGATGCCTTGCGCTAGGGGCGTCGTCCCAGTGGTAGCGTGCTTACGCGCCCAGACCCTCATGCGCTGAGGCGTCCCCCTCCCAGAGCTCCGACAGGCGAAGCCGCATTCACCTTCCTCTGCCGGTGCTTCCACCGACTATGGAAGGAATGCAGAGCGCACGCGCTCTTGGTAACTCCACCCCTGAGGGAGGAGAGCATCCGTTGGGACGCCGATCCCTCCTCCCCACCGACCTCCGCCACCCGAACCGCTCCTGACCCCAGGTCGCCGGGCGTAGCGCGAGGTGTGGCGTCTAGCGCCTCAACCCTCAGCGCCACCGGGCCGGCCTACTTTGTACATGCTTGAATGCCTGTTTGAGCAATTCAAGGCATTATCTGACTTCACCATGCTGCACAAAGATCATAAGATATCCTTCCGCTCCATCAATAAGGCTCAGAGGCACTTAATGGATAGTGTCATTCAAATCCTGTAACCATTTGAGCATGCTACCCAAGCTATAAGGACCTAAATGCCTGTATCATCCAGACAATACCACTTATCTGTGTCCTAATACAGGCACCTAAAAACATAAGTGAGCAGTTGGAATGCAATGGCGATGGCACTGGCATTGAAGTAGCTGACCATATGATACAATATGCATCCACTGACCATCGTTTGTGCAGCATGTTAGAGTTAAATATTTATAGTGTTGCCACATTATTGGACCCACGCTACAAGCATGGCATTCAAGCCCTACTCGAGCCTGGAGATGTTGAGAATACCATTGATACTCTTACAGACCTGGTTAACAAACAGATGACAGTCAGCAGGGCAGGCAATCACAGCAAGCAGCAGCAAGTAGCAGCTGGTCATTCTGTGATATCAACATCATCCACTTCTGCCACAGGCAGTAGGGCATCAACATGCTTCAGCACCTCCAGTGTCAAGCCGGGCAAAGAAAGCAATACCAAATTAAACCCCTTGTGGTCAGTCCTTAGTCAGGTGGGTGTGTCAAGAAGAAGGGTACTGCACCCTGACAGAGAGAGCACGATCTTAATGGCCTCGCTTGTGCAGGCATACATGGAGGACACTGAGGAGTTTGATCCAGATGATGAACCACTGTTGTACTGGCATGGTAAACTCACTGTGTGGCCTGCAGTTGCCAAAGTTGCTATTAAGTACCTTTCTTGTCCATTAGCCAGCATCAACTCCGAGAGAGTGTTTAGTGCTGCAGGTGCTATCGTTATAGACAGGAGGACATGTCTGCTGAGTAAGAATGTGGAAATGCTTACCTTCATTAAAATGAATTGTGACCATGTCCCACCTGACTACAAATTAAGTGGCACATCAAGCTACCATGATCATGACAGTGGAGAATCATCCAGAACTCCTTCAAAGTCATTGACGGAGAATGATAATGATGACAGTGTCATGCTTGATGACCCTTCAGATGAGGATAATGCTGAGGGGCATTTCGATCACACTTAGTTTAAGCCAAAAAGTCATAGCTAACAACGTCAGCCAACTCACATAAGTAATGAGTCACCTTGTTCTACATTTTGTAATTTCCAGCACAAACATTGCTGCACTACAACATTCAGTCATACTCATATATTAACCCAAGTACTCCCTAACAGTGTCTACGAGACATTGCCATCCTGTCAGTAAAATTTCAGCGAGTAATGCTGAAGGTGCCAGGCACAAGCTTTCATAGTGTAAAATACAGCCATAATACCTAAATCACACAGAAGTGCTTAATATACATTATTTTTGTTAAAACTAACTTTTCTGTAGGACCAACAGTAAACTCTGCTTTGTGCGTGCACATAGCAGAATGTCGGAGAGCCCAGCGTGATCTTGTTCATGACAGAATCATTTATGTTTGGTCCTACTTCAGAGTTACTAAATTTCAGATCTTGCACAGTTGCCAATAGAGTGTATGGTAAAGAGTCAAGACATTTATATTCAGAAACGAGCACTTGAAGTTGATGTATTATGTGTGCAACAAGACGGAGCATGACTTCTATGCATACAGATTTTCAGCTACAGTAATGCGCATGTCCTGAAGCACTTTATTTCTTTGTCTTTTTGTACACAAAATACATCCACTTTGAGTGCTTGTTGCAGAATATAACTGCCTGTTCCATACACTCTGTTGTGAACTGTGCAAGATCTGACCTTTAGTGACTATGGAATCAACAATAATTGATTCAGTTGTGAACGAGCTCATGCTCGGCTAGGCTCCATTGTGCTCCGTGAACAGTCACATCAGAGAATACTGGTGGTTCTACAGAAAAGTTTTTTTTTTAAATACTGTATATTAAGCAGTTCTGTGGGATTTAGGTACTGTGGTTGTATTTTACGCTATGAAAGCTTGCACTCCTGGCACCTTTGGTTTTACTCGTTGCATTTTGACTGGCATGCTGACAATGTCCCTTTAAATGAATAAAGTAATTAAACCAATTAACATTATTGATGTATGTCAGTCGGTTATCTCTATTTCATGATGTACTAACTGTACACTGAGTGACTGTCAACCATACAACATAATAGCTTATATTCTGCATTATTTACAGTAGTAGAATCCACCACAGAGCCACACACCCACAGTTACGTAATGGTAATATGGAATAATTGAACTCCAATAATTTGTTATGAGCTATGTGTTATGTTCACACAGATAATACACACATAATTTATGCTGATCCACAACATCCATTTTATTCTTAGCTAGCTTTTTCTAATCTATGCAGCATTGACTTTGATAGCAAAGCATGTTCTACATGGGTGGTTGATGGCCTTGTGGTCAAGGTCATTACAGAATAAGCAGTAGTTTACTATCTCAATATTAAATAGCTTTCCAAAATATTTGTATGTGTATACAGAGCAGTACTAGTTATTAAGGTAAAGTAACAATATATTAATTAATTACAATAATTTAGTGTAATGTACTTTCATTTATAGTGCCTACTTTAATGTTTCTATCTGAGTACATGCTGCAGTGCAGACATGTTTGTGACTGAGATTAAAGAGCAGATATGGTAGCTGACCTGACCCTGTGCTGAAGGGTATTAATAATACCATTTTGTGATGTCCTGCTATAGCACTCCGTATGTGTACCCAATCACCCACAGGAAAACACACATTTTCATTTTGTGATGTGATGAAACAACTGCATGCTGAGTGTGTACCCCTTTGACCTGTAGAAAGATCATGCCCATATAGGACAAAGGAGTGTACATGCACAGTCAACATGCAATTCATGGTGTTTCAAAATGAGTATGGGTGTTTTTTCTGTCAGTACGTATTCGTGGTACTATACCATTTTTACTGTACTTAACCACGTGGTATTAATAATATAATAATACCCATCAACACTGGGGCAGTTTAGGTCAGCTATCATATATGTTTGGTGTGGGTTGGGATCTGACAGCATGCAATTTTACTTTGATCTCCATCACAAACACGCCTTTGCTGCAGTATGTACAGTATATATATATACTGTATATACATTGATGTGGGCTTTGCACATGCACTGATTTTTGGGAATCTATTTAATATTGAAATTAAGTACCGCTTCTTTTGTAATTACCTGTCCCCTGTGCCCATGCCCCCACACATATAGAACCCATTTTGCTAATGAAGTCACTGCTACATAGAATAGCTTGGAATAAAATGGACATTATGGATCAATATAAATTATGTGTTTATTATCTGTGTGTGTGCCCTAACCATTATAAACTCAGCTGTGCAGCGGAAAGCATATTGATTATGACAGCTCTATTCTGCTACAGGGCACTGTCCAAAAGTGTGATGATGCTGAACTACAAAAGCCAAGCCACTACATAGCTGCCATGGTTGTGCCGCTGATGCCTGTGGCCTGTTCTCCTGCACCTACATCCGCCAGGATGTGTGAAGTTGATGCTGCAAAAAAGTACCAAAGACAAATTAACTTACTGCTGCTCTGCTGGTGAACTGATGCCTGTGGTCTGTGCTCTTGCACCCCAACATGTGTGAAGTTGATGCTGCAATGAACTACAAAAGTCAAATTACATGAGGACTGCTGCCCAATGCTTGTGCCGTGGATGCCTGTGGCCTGTGGCCTGTGCTCCTGTGCCTGCTGCTATACCACAGACATGTTTGAAGATGATGCAATAAGGAACCAAAGCCAATTGACTCAACAGGTGCCATGCTGCTGCTGCAGCTGTGTGTGTGGCCCATGCTTCTCCTCCTGCTCTCACACCACAAACATGTGTGATGAAGGGGTTAGGTACTACATCCCGCCCGATAAAATACCACGTTTTAAAACACCGCATAAAAGATCCCAAACTGCTCTGTTACCAACTAACTTGTAATCCTGACTGACGAAATACAGTTATGCTGCCGAAAACAGTGAACATGTCACTAATGCTGCTGAAATACCAATGTAAGGTAGTACTGTATTGCAAAGTCAAAGGTGAACAGGTGTGATGGTTACCTGGGGCACAGATGAGCTACTGAAACAGCGCAGATGCAAATCTGTGATCCGGGCTACATAGGTCGCCTGGTTACCATACCAGGCTTTCAGCCACATTGCAACAATGTCTGAGCCCGAAGGAGAGTATCCAGTCTGCCAACTTGTCCCATCTCAGAAGGGACAGAATAAGCTGTGCGTGGGAGGGTACTTGCTGGTGACTGAAAAGACTCGAGGTGAGAGGCATTACTGGTCATGGTCATGCGATTACTGTCCTTCATGGTGGTCAGCATCTGTTGGTGAATGTGAGAGAACACAGCCATTCACCAGATACAACAGATGCACCAAAGGCAAAGGCAATGTCAGCTCTGAAACAGAGCTGTAAAAACGAACGATAATTCATCTCAGATAGTGCAAGATGCACTTTCCTCACTTGCTCCTGAACTTAGCCAAAGCATGCCATGAAAACAGGCATTGTTACAGGTGATAAAGCGGGCAAGAACAGTGCATAGATCACCTGAGCCCCGATCACTGGAAGAGCTTCATGTGTCTGAGGAGTTGCAGGCAGTGAATGGTCAGCCATGGTTGCTACACAACTCCACTGTTGGTGACAAGTGCAAAGTATGAAGTATTTTAAACTTAGAATTAAGTATGGAACTTTTAATGGTGTGTTTCATTTATCAGTGATGCTGCAGTGGTGATCTATCCCTGAATTAACAGAATTTCCAATGCTAGAATGACAGACAAGAGACTTCACACTCCTTACTGAACTGCATAGTGGTGAGTTATTTCCCTTATTTATAAAATATTGCAGCGGGATTTCAATTTTCTGTTTACTGTTTTTCTGTCTTTTTTTTCTGTATTTCGAGATGTCTGTATCTTTTTGGGGGGATTTCAACAGGCAGGATTTTTGGGGGCGAGATTTAGGATGGATCCCCTGATGAAGCTACGATATTAAAGTGACAAAGCGAAATGAACTGACTGACACCTTCCCTGATGTTGCTGCTGATACCTGGTGTCTGTGATGCTCAGCCTGGTCTCACACCACAGACATGTGTGATAAAGCTACGATAAAGTGACCAAGCTGAGATGACCTGATGACTGCACTGATGTTGCTGCTGATACCTGTTGCCTATGATTCTTGCCTGCTCTCACACCACATACATGTGTGATGGAGCTGCGATAATAAAGTGACTAAGCTGAGATGACCTGATGACTGCCCTGCTGTTGCTGCTACCTGTTGCCTGTGATTCTCAGCCTGCTCTCACACCACATACATGTGTGATGGAGCTGCGATAATAAAGTGACTAAGCTGAGATGACCTGATAACTGCCCTGATGGTGCTGCCAGCACTGATGCATGTTGCCTCTGCTTCTGTGGCCTCCAATGCATGCTCCACCTTCAACTTGACCCTGGTTTCTGATGTTATGAAAATGACATACATGATGTATCAGTGCAAGTACGATGTTTTTCTTTTAATTTGAAATAGTTATTAGCTGTTGCTGAAAGCCACCTTACAGCGTGGCATGTCTGTGATGATGTATCACAAACTCACGGTATGTTTTATCTTCATTATCTTGACAGGTCTGAGTATCTCTGTCATTCACCTCCAGCATAAGAAGGATTGTCTCTAAAAAGACAAGCCCCATTGTTATAGGCCTGGAAGCCTAGAAGGAGGGACAGAGAATGGGGAGGGGTTGGGGTACTGGGAACCAAGGGCGGGTTTGAAAAGTGGTCATAGGGGAGGCCAGAGAAAGAAGAGGGGGGCTCAGCTCCAGAAAGGATGACCTCACGATATGGGGTGAGGCACTAAGAAAGGAGAGCCGGAAAGGTTAAAGGGAGAGAGAGAGAGAGAGAGAGAGCAAAGGGGTGGGTGCAAAAGGAGGGATATAATGGGCTGCACAAGGAAGCTCTCCCTCACTTTTGCTAGGGAAATTTTGATTACCCACCTGCCACCCTAGGAATTATGGGATACAGTGAGGAAAGAATGAAACAGAAAATATTTAAGGGAGGGGAGGGGGGGAAATTCTGGAGTTACACCAAGGTGGGGTGTAAGAGAAAAAGGGTATGAACACTCAGGAATAAAAATGGGGGACAGGAATTGGACCTGGCCCAGACAAGAGGAAAGGGTATGGACACCCAGGAATGGAAATGGGGGGCAGGAATTGGACCTGGCCCAGACATTAAGAAATAATTCCTCAGGTTTACATCAGTGGGGGGATGAAAGAGAAAACGGACAGGAAAGAAAGACCCCTTCGGGTTTAAATCTGGAGGGTAGAGAGGGAAGAAAAATATGATTAAAATGTGATATGAAATGAGATGAAAATATATAAATTGTGATAGTTCAAATAAAGAGAATATGAAAATAAATGTTTTTAAATATGGCATGTACAGGAACTTGTTGATGAAAATTTGAATGACAAGTTTTAATAAATGCTATGCTGACTGAGCAACCAAAAGCAATACTGAGTGTGGCGTCCTTCTTTGGGTGAAAGGCTCTAGAACAATGGTGATGGACTCAATCCAATGATGGTGCTTCTGTTCCTGCACAGTGTAGCGGCATAAGGTAAGTAATGTTTCTTTTTTTTCATAAACTTCCATTATTTAAGGTTACCACTTTGTGATGTTTGCTGAGATGGTTACAGTGCTGATACTGAATTATTTAAAAGTATATTTAGTACATAAATTGTACTGCACAAAGGTATGTATTTGTTTCTTTCTGGCATTACGTTTCATTATGATTACCTGCATGCGTCATATGAATGTTTTGTGTGCAAAACTTTCAAAGCGTCAATTTCTGGGAAGCCATCGGAAGGCATGCACCTGATTAGTGCTTTATTACTACACATAGTAAACAAATAAATGTGGTATAAATATATTTATACAACTTTTGCTGGCTTACTGTGTGTAGTATTGCCACTTTACAAACAGGTGAATGCATTGTAACGTCTTACCTTAAACTGGCTCTGTGAATGTTTATTGTATCTGAATTTGAAATTTTTCATTTCAATATTGAGTTTTTTTTTGCTGAACAGGTTTCAGTTTTGCATGCTATCTAATGATTTGAAAGTATATTTGTTGAATGTTTTTCACAATTTCTGTGTACATTTTGAGTTCAATAATTATCACAGCTGCAGTTTAAGCATGGCGCTACACTGAATGGGTGTAGTCTGGATTAATACAGTACGTTGTCCATAGTAATCATAGTTATGCTTCATTATGATAACACTCACACATCATAGAAATGTTTGCTCCCCCAAAACTTTAAAAGCGTCAATTTAAGGGAAGATGTCTGAAGGCATTCAACTGTTTGTATGGCGGTACTAGTACAAACAGTAAACTATGAAATGTATATATATATATATATATATATATATATATATACCCTTACCTCAGTGCTTTTGCACTGTGGTTCTTTGTCTTTTAAAGGGACACTGTCAACCTATTTTTCATCATAATATTTCTAGTTGAAACCCCACATTTTATGATTGCTTACCTTCTCTAATAGTCATTGAGGTTGCTGTTTGTTTTGTCTGTCTCTTTGTTTAGTAGAACTGAAATGCATGGCAATGTATATGTATAAACAACCTTGCTTTGTTTACAATCCTGGATCTATTCTTACTGCAGTCTTCCTGAGCATTAGAAACACACCCAAACAGTGCAGTCACTCATAAGGCAGTAGCCTCCTAAACTCCCATTGCATCATGAGGGGCCAGACTGTGTTGTGGGTGTTCCCAAGTCCAAGAAAGATGCATTTGGAGTTGATCAAGGAATGTAAACAAACCTGTTTTGGTGTGATGACACCAGTATGATGGACAATCTGTTTTTCACTTTGTTTTAAAGAAAATAAGAGTCAGACTCAAACTACCAGCTACATCAGCAATCTTTACACAATGTTGGCAATCATAAAGTGTGTTTTTTTAAACTAGAGCCACTTTGAGACCTAAGGGGGTTGACAGTGTCCCTTTAACTCTTTTTTTTTTGTTTGTTTTGGGCTCAACACAACCCAAAACTGCTGCTGTTTAAGGCTCGTCCTCATGTGCCTGTACCACTCCTACCATCTCATATGTCTGGCGATGAAACTTAGTTGACTGACCTGATAGTGGCCCTGATATGCTGCTGCTTCTTTAGGCCCGTCTGCATGTGCTTCTCCAACTCCTGCCATCTAAATATGTCTGGTGCCTATTTTTTAAGTGCAATAACCCACTCCAGACAATGGGTGTATCAGGGCATTAGTGTACTTTCCAGCTGGTTGAAGTCACTTGGGCAAGCCCTCGTGTCTCACAGCTCACCCAGGGCATGCATTAATACCCCGATACACCCATGATCTGCCATGGGTTATGGCGTACATAGAAAATCATGTATTCAGTATAAATAATGCTTGCTCATGATTTTCCAACAGCAGTTTCATACTGTGCCTTTATTATAGCACAATGCCCAAGCTGAAAGTAATATGATTACAAAAGTAAAAAAAAAAAAATACTGTCATGATAATGACCCATTTAATAATCTCAGTAAGGCACTCCATGTTGTATTACATGGTTGGGTAATGGATTTAATGCTCCTTCTCAGATGCTTGAAGCACTCTGCTATACTCATGCTTCAACCCACCAAAGGTGGGCCGCTAGCACTTCATAATATACCACCTTGAGTGCATTAGGATTCTTTGCTTAATGAAGGTGTTCAACCATGTGTGGGATACAACACTAAATGTTATCTAATTTTTTTCCTTCACAGGTCTATTTTTCTGTGGTATTATAACCGTACCTCTTCATCATCCAGCTTGCTACATCTCATTTGAGATCTGCCCTGTAACTTCACATTCTACTGCATTAAGGTAAGTATTTTTTCTTTCATCATTATGTTTTGTTATGATTACCTGGCAGTCCCCCATGCAGCGGAAATAACAAAAGTCACTCTTTCAAAGATGAAAAAATGTTAATGTAACAAAGAAATGAACAACAAGAACAACAAAATTAACTAGACAACAATAAACACTGAATAATAATATTCAACAATAACATTAATAATATGTAAAAACAAAAACAAGGTACGTACTGTGTCAGCATGTGGTCTAAAAGCAAAACAAAAGGGTTATATTAAATGCACGCTGAAAATACAAAATGGAGTTAAAAATCTATGTTTTGACCTTAGGTCTTCTTCAGGAAACGTCTAAAAGGGAAAAATACAAAGTTAGTGTAGAGGGGAGGTAAAATGAGGGATATACATATGTGGGGAAAGAAAAAAGGGGAGACTCAGGGAGAAGAAGTGATAAATGACAAGATTAAGAGAGCATCTGTGAAACAAAAGGTGATGATGGGAAAGATAAAGCAAAATAGGAGTGAAAGAGCTAGAGAAGTCCCCAGGTGGGGACTAATTAACAGGGCCTGGTAAGAAGGCTGAAAGGTGACAAATGTGGGGGAAGGAGACAGAGATGGAGACTTATGGTGAAAATGAAAAACATTAAATGCGCACAGATACAAACAGACTTTAGGGAAAATAAGGGGTGGCTGAAAGATGTTAGTGGAAAATAAGTCTATCATTTAAACCAGAGGGCTGCTGGGAGCCAAGGCGGATGATCAGCTTGGCTTCCATGTTTTTTTCTATGGTCAGAATCACAGAAGTCCTACTGAAGGACACAAACAGAAAGGTCATTGACACTGTGGTCCCTGGAGATAAAGTGGGATACAATGGGTTTAGCAGTGTCACCATTCCTGACTGCACTGTAATGTTCCCTGAAACGGTCAGCAAGGCACCTACCAATCTGTCTGATGTGAACAGCTGTACACTTCCTGCAAAGAATACAATATACCACATTAGTGGAGGTGCTTGTGAACTCCTTGATGATGTGAAAAACACCTGTAAGCCCCCGAATTTCAGTCACACTGGAAACAAATTTGCAGATGTAGCAGCAAGTCCTGTTGCAAAGTTTGGTACCTGGCAGAGAGGAACTGTTAGGAGAAGGTATGCTGCTTTTAACCAGGAGATTCCACAGGTTAGGTAGCCGGTGGTAGGAGGCTATAGGTGGTTCTGTAAAGGAAGCGCGAATGTTAGGGTCAGTTTGCAAAATGGGAAGTTACTGGTGATGATCCTGTGAAGAGAAGGTGTGTTCTGATGAAAAGGAAGCATTAGTGGAATTAGCCGTTGTTCTAGCATGACAGTATCCTTCCTGTGGGGGTCAAGGTTACAAGGCATGTTACTGACCCAGGAAGGTGCTGTGTCCACTGTTCTTTTAGGGTATCCCCTGTTGATAAAAAACTGCATTATTTGGATATGCTGAACAAAATCATCCTTTTCACTGCATAACCTACAAAGTCTAAGAAACTGTGAATAAGGCAGGTCATTCTTGACATGTTTAGGATGGAAGGAGCAGTGGAGGAGGAAACTGTGAGAGTCAGTGGGTTTGTAATAAATGGATGTCTTCAGACCAGTGTTCTGCATTGACAGTTGGATATCCAGAAAAGGCAGTGTAGAAGAGGATACTTCAACAGTATATTGAAGGAAAGAATGGACCATGACAGACTTGTCAAGGAAGACATGGAGGGTCTCCCTGGAGCAGGAGGTGGCCCCCACACAGTCATCTATGTAGTGTTTGTAGAGTTCAGGCACAGTCCCTGTGAATGAGAGGAAAATATGTTCCTCCATCCAACCCACAAACAGATTAGCAAAGCTGGGATCCATCTTGGTACCCATGACAACTCCACTGACCTGCTGAAAAAAACTGTTATTAAAAGAAAAAGCATTGAGTGTAAGAACAAGTTCTGCCAGATGAGTTAGTGTGTGTGTAGGTGGCTGCTGGACTTCCCACGTATTTAAGAAATGCTGCAAAGCTGTCAGACCATCATCATGGGGGATCACTGTGTAAAGAGATTTGATGTCCGTGGTGAAGATGAGCTGATGAGAGTCACTGAATCTGAACCTGTCAAATAACTGGAGAGCATGGTTAGTGTCTTTAACATAGGAGGGCAGGGACGCAATGAGGGGTCTCATGAGGCTGCCCAAAAATGCAGAGATGTGGGATGTGGGGCAGGAGCAGGCAGACACAATAGGTTGACTAGGGTTACCTGTTTTGTGGATTTTGGGAAGGAGATAAAACCTGGATGTCTGGGGATGCTGAACTATGAGTTTCTTAGGAGAAGCAGAGAGCTCTTTGTTTTCAATAGCAGAGGTGATGGTGGTGGTGACCTCAGTCTGATAGTCAGCAGTGGGGTTCTGTGAAGAGAAGAATAAAACCTGGTGTCGGAGAGTTGCTGTGTGGCTTCAGTGATGTATAGCTCCATTTGCCAGACCACAACAGCACCTCCCTTATCAGCTGGTTTGATAACAATGTCATTCTTACACTGCAGAGATCTGAGGGCTGCAAGCTCACCTGGTGTCAGGTTGGAATGATTGTGCCTGCAATGAATATTGAACTTAGTGGTGTTTTCCATGCATTGGTTAACAAAATAATCAACAGCAGCAAATTGCCCTGGAAATTCACTGGAGATTAATATCATTGATTGTTCTGGTGATACTATCATCATCTGTGGGAAGAAGAGTCTCATTAGAAAAATGAGCTGTAAGGCATACTCTACGATAGAAGCACTGCAGATCAACTTGAACCTGGGGTGTGTCAAGATATCTGGGTGTGGGCACATCAATAATATCACCACTATAAAAAAATGTGAAACATTTGCAAATTTAACCATATACAATATTTACAACTGCAGAACAAAACAGTTGTCCGGTGTCCGTACATCTTTATGGTGCAGTCGTGGCTTCTTGTCCCTTACTCGTTATGGGAAGTGGGGTATCAGTTGTGGGCTGGACCAGGCACTGCTAACAACAGGTTGTACTTAAAAAATGTTTCTATTTTGTTATCCACCCCCTGTATAGTTCCTTTAACCTCATTCATTTCCTTTTTTTAACTCGGCCATGTCCTTTTCCAGGTGTCCCAGTAGCTTTTTATTGTCTTCAGCCACTCCCTATCACTCACTGCTTGTTTGCTTGCCCCATCTGCCCCACCTACTTCTGGAGCATGTCTCTGATCTTTTGCCTTTGCCCTTTGTTTGAAAGCAGCCTTGATTTCCCGTAACCATTTTGGTGCCCTCTGGCTAAGGGTTTTTTCTGGGGGTGCTGTAAGTTAATAATTCATAAAATAACATGATATGAATTATGGCAAGCAATGTGTATACATTGACCACCCACCCCTCTCTCCTGTCCTCCAGGGAGAAAATAATGAGAGCTCTGTGTCTCTCCTCAAACGACTTATGCAGCATCACAGACACCATTTTTTGTGCCCCCAACTCTGTAGTCCATCTCCATCCTAACTATATATTTATGGATATTGGGACTGTATAGCTGAACACAGTACTCCAGATGTGGCCTTACTATGGCATTGTACAATGGTACCACCACTACCCTCCGTGTACGCTACAACCCACGACAGACGGTGGGTGTATCAGGGCATTAATGCACTCCCCAGCTGCTTTGTGAGGCATGAGGGCTTGCCTGAGTGACTTCAAGCAGGCGGGAAGTGCATTAATGCCCCGGTACACCCACTGACTGGAGTGGGTTTTTGCACTTATGAGACAACTTGTTAACTTGTTAACTGTCAAAACCAAAAAATCTAAAGCTTTTTACAGTTAGCATGCCAACTGTACATTTACCGGTGCATTAATGCTTGGTCAGGTGACACTTTCTGGCAAACGATAAGTTGTCATTTGACCAAACATTAATGCCCATTTTATAAGTACTTGTTAAACACATCCCTATGCACTCTAGTACTCTGTTAGCATTTCTCACTGGTTTGTTGCACTGCTGCTCTAAAGTACCAAAGCCAAAAAAATTACCCGATGACACTGTTCCTATGTTGTTATGTTCAAAATCAACATATCTGTGTGTAATGTTGCACGAGGCGTGGCTGAGTGACATATTGTCCATTATGTGTGAGAAGGCTTAACTCACTGTGTTTATCTAAGTCCTGGGAGTGCCTTAAAATATAGCCTATGGTATTATATTATTGCAAAAAATACAGTTAGGAAGTCTAACAAGAATAATCCATGTGACTTGACAACTGTACTTAACAAGGACTCGTACTCTTAAAATAATACTTACCACTAATGCCATGTTTCGGTAATTGTTAAACTGTACTACTTGAATAGGACATGGTATTATTGTTGTACTTCCATTGATTTAGATAATTAATCATGGGTCAAACAGGAAAAGGGGACTGGGCAGCAAACCCCAAGGCAAGGATCATATCGATCGTACTGTAAGATTTGTGAGGGGCAGAATAGAAGGTATAATCCCGGCCAGGTGGATACTCTAGCCACCACTTATCATGCAGCCCATGCTCCTGCATTAACAGCTTCAAAGCATTTCCACCCACAGAAGACAGAGAATCAGGGGACCCACTCCTGCCGCATAAGGAATCTAAAACTAGATTCATGTCACTGCCCAGAATGACAGGGGCAGGGCCCAGGTCATGCAACACCTGAGAGTCAACATGAAAAAAGTGGGGGTCATCGACATTAGGTCCAGATGGGAACCTAAAATCAGTGGCTTCTCATCAAATCTACCCCTAACTAATAACCAGCGACCCTCCTTATCTTTTAGAATTTGGTCCACCACCAAGTTGACTGTCTTGTGGCAAAGAATGGCCACCCCTCGTTTTTTCAAATAAAAAAGATTCATAAACCAGCCCGCCCCAGAGCTTCTTCAGCTTCTTAACCTCTGTTTTCACAAGATGGGTTTCCTATAGGAAGTTAATTTGCCCCTTCCCACAGCCATCTCAGTTGGGTAATAACCTTCCTCCTCCTCTTGACAGGGCTATTTAATCCCTGAACATTCCAGGTCATGGTCTCAGTTTAGCAACACAATAATAATAAATAAAATAGCACTGCGCATATTGTGGCCCACCTCCAATCAGACATTGCATTGCTAGAAACCTGGCTGGCAGAAAACAGGTTAATCTTCAATGCCACAAAATAAAGGTCATGGTCTTTGACCCCAGAACACTTGGGCAGGACTGAAACTTTCTACTCTCATTTGTCTCCTCTACAGGTACCACTATTGAGGTAGTGAAATCCCTAAAATACCTGGGTCTGAAATTGGAGCAAGGCCTTACTCTGAAGCCTCATGTTGACCAGGTAACCGAAATCCTGCACTGCAAAATTGGCCTGCTCTGCTGCCTGAATGCTCAGCTAGTCCCCGAGTCCAGGATCACAATAGCCAACATCATCCTGCCACCCACCTTGACCTATGCTGCCTCTGTCATGCAGGGCCTTAGGAAGCAGGAGCTCTGTAGAATGCAGGTACTACACAACAAAGTGGACCACTTTGCCACATTGTCTCACAAAAGGAGACACCACTGCGAGGCACCGGCCTCCCTCAAGTGGTCATCTCTTTCAAATCGGCTGAAGTACCCATTGTTATATAATGCATTTAAGTTACTCAACAGCCCCCCAGACAGTCTGATTGGGCTACTGGTCCCCAAGAGAATGGACAGACAGCCCCAAACCACTAGGAGAAATCTCCTTGAAATACCTAGGGCATGCACTACAGTGGGTGACAAATTCTTCACCCATGCAGCCCCTGGCGCTGTGGAATAAGCTCCCACAACAATTGCAGGATGTGACCTCTTTGGAAATCTTCCAATCCGGGCTGCGGGCACACCACTTAAGGAACAGCACTTGTACATGTGCAAGAACACTGAGCAATAGAGACTAGCTCACAGACCTATGCTGGCCCAGGCCAGTCCAGTCCCCTGCCAAGTGGAGTCAAGTATACTGTACGTTGTTCTGATTATCTGCTAAGTCCACTCCCCATACTAATTACTCTTATTCTTAATGTATGAGTGCTTAAACCATACTATGTACTAAAGACCTGACCTCCGCACTGTGATGACCAGATTGTAATCTGTAATGGTCAAATGCTCTTACTTGCTATGTACTTTCTCTGTATATGAAATGCTCTACTGTGTAACTAACTCTGGGTCACCCCTGGAAAAGGGACTTTCAGAGCTCAGTGAGCTTACCTGGTTATCAAAACTGAATAAATAAATAAACAATAAACACCTGTCACTTGTTATGTGTGATCATCGTCAGTGTAAGTGCATGTCTACCACCATAAAAATGCACACTAATTAAAGACACAGTGATTTATCCCTCTGTATAGGGACGAAAAATGTCTTTTGGAAAACTGTTATGTTCATGCTTGGATTTCATTATTCACATAAATTAAATCATTTACATGCACATTACTGGCCTGCGTCTTGCGAATAATTAAGCAATAAGGCACAACAGGGTGTAGGTTATTGGTGGATTTACCCACACCTTCTGTGGTGTGTCACGAGGCACAGCCGAGTGACTTAACCACACAAGAAGTGGGTAAATTCCACATTAACCCACACCCTGACTGGTTCACATTGTTATTTCTGCCTGTAGAAGCATTAGCAATGTATCAGCAGCATAAGCCACCTATAGGTGCAAAGGTAGCGGTACTTAGAGGTGGATCAATTGTCCCATGGACTGCTATATTCTTGTGTTTGTGGGTGGGGTGGGGGTGGTAGGAGGAGTACAGCAAACCTTTGTGTGATTGTGTGAAACAGGCCCACACTTGTGTAATATCATGCCACATATAAGCTGTATGTTTAAGCAATAAGGCACAACAGGGTCTTGATTATTGTGGATTTACCCACACCTTGTGTGGTGTCATGTGTTACGAGGCTCAGCCAAGTGACTTAACCACGCAGAAGAGGGTCAATCACGTAATAACCCACACCCTGCATTGCCTTATTATGATTATACAATGGATCCATGTGTAACATAAATTTAAAATGTGTTTAATTGTATTTTTTATAAATGCCATTCCTCAGCTGTGGGGTTATTGCAGGATATACCACAGTCATGTGATGAGTTTTGACAAATGAGGTTACAGGATTTTCACACCCATTTTATAAAATCCCAATCAGGCACTCCAGGGTGTGAGTTATTGAGTGACTGACCCACTTCTTGTGTGGTTAAGTCACTCGGCTGAGCCTCGTAACACATGACACCAGACAAGGTGTGGGTAAATCCACAATAATCAAGACCCTGTTGTGCCTTATTGCTTAAACATACAGCTTATATGTGGTATGATATTACACAAGTGTGGACCTGTTTCACACAATCACACAAAGGTTTGCTGTACTCCTCCTATCACCCCAACCCCACCCACAAACGCAAGAATATAGCAGTCCATGGGACAATTGATCCACCTCTAAGTACCGCTACCTTTGCACCTATAGGCGGCTTATGCTGCTGATACATTGCTAATGCTTCTACAGGCAGAAATGACAATGTGAACCAGTTGGGTAGTATTATATCGTATGTAAATAGCATAATACCAGGTTGTTCATCCTGAGCAGATGATGAGGCTTGCTTGTCACCACCGCCTCCTGACACCTCTGCATGGGCCTCTCCGTCTCCATTAGCACTTTTTCGGGCATAGACTTTGTGGTTTCCATCATCTCTTCTTCAGAAGCTGCTGTTGGCAAGAAAAAAAAAGAACACTTTGATCAATACACGGTAATAACTTCTTGGTGATTCAAAATATACAATACAATATAAAATTTGTGCAGTAACAAAATATGTTGACACAATATTATAAAGTCAGTAGCATATTTCTCATTCAAGGAAGGATAGCTTACTTTACAAATAATAAGGCAGAAGAAGAATTCTGCTATGGAACTAACAAGCAGTAGCATTACTAAACTGTAGGTCGCTGACCTATTCTATTTAAAGTCTAACTGTAAATGAGTGCTAAAATGCAAAAATATATTTTTACATTTTTTAACATTACACTGGTAAACAAGCAGTAATGCAAAACCAAGAGTTACATTATTCAAATAAACTCAGGATGCATGCACACACCTGCATTGCAACTCAAGCACATAAATATAAATCTGCAAGAATAGAAGATATCAGTGTTAACACTCACTGCTCTCAATGCTTTTATGTTGCCTTTTTTCTTTCGCACTTCTGGGAGGGTCACAGCACCACCAAGATTCTCCACTATTTGCTAGTCCCTGCACTGTAAGTCATCCCAGCGATGCTTCAGCTGCTTCACTGTGCAAGCAGGGCGTTCACCATCCCTACTCACCTTGGCTGATATGCCTTCCCAAATTTGATCCCTTATAAGAAGAAAAAGTCTCTTGGGGCCAAAAAGATCGGTGGCCTTTTTGGAGAGCTCAGTAACCAGAATGGAGGTCTCCTCAGCAGAAAAGGGTGGAGCACATGACCTGGTGTCAGTTTTTGATGTGCTACCACCCGTACCCTCATCCCGTGCTGCACTGCCAGTGCACTCAGCCTTGTCACTAAATGCAGGAGCAATATCCATTATTTAAAAAGAGCAGAACTTGCAGAAGAAACAATATTTTCAAGGCAAGAACTTGCCAGAAACTTATACCAAGCACAAGTTATGATCCGTGGAATAAATGTACTCAGAAGTAATGAAATATCCACTGATATATGTGACTGCAAGGAATATCTGCGGAATAAGATTTCTGCAATTTTTCTGAAATGTCATCAAATGTGTGCCATGGATTATTATTCTGCAGAAAGTAAAACAACGGATTACATTTCCGTGGAATAGTATTCCACAACTGGACATAAAAAAATAATAATCTGGTTATCCATATAAGATAAAAGCAGATCTATGGTCATGGCAGTGATGCATGCAGTCATGTTTGGTGATTATTATTTAAAATCATTTATTCATTTGTCTGAAAATTACATGTTATGCTCACGTAATTTATTACAATGGAACAACCTGGCTTCCATGGAATATTATCTCGCCGATGGTAATTCAGTTGGTTTGGTTGGTTCTCATTTACAGTGAGGTCCTGCTTATGAAATAGTAAAACATAATAATTATAATATAGGATGGAGAACTTACATTAAGAATATGGTGTTATTGTTTATTGATGTAATGGGTAGATAGAATGCTGAATTCTGATTGGGCGATATCTGCTTTTTTTTCGGGGACATTATAACAACCCAATGACCAAGCTGAAAGTAATCTGTTTTAAACATGCATACCAATTCTACATGTTAAATTAGCATATGGTAGTACATACCAATTAGCATATGGTGGTACATACCAATTAGCATATGGTGGTACATACTCAAAAGTTAGGGAATATAACAAGGAATACCTCAGGGGTCAATACTTGGGCCATTATTGTTCACGTTGTACATTGATTTTATACCTTCTAAATTAATGTTTCTACATGTTTCTCTTCACAAGTCTTATTCTCTTTGGATTTCATCACACACGAATGGGTACATGTCCATCTATTGTGGGCATAACTTCGTCTTCTTCACACATAGTTATGAATTAAGGTAAGTATTTTATAATAATACAATTTGTTTATGTAAAGTTAAATTAACAGACTTGTGAATGGAATTAAATTCCTGACATAAACTGCATTTACCGCTATGGCAATTTGATTTACCCTTTATATTTTCTCCTTCCTTTATTCACAGATCAGTGTCTACCTGGTGTTATTCTCAGCTCATGCTGCTACTGCTTTGGGCCCGTCCACATGTGCTTCTCCCACTCCTGCCATCTCAGATGCCTGGTGATGATGAACCTTAGCCGACTGAACTGACAGTGGCCCTGATATGCTGCTGCTGGGATCTATGTGATAACGGTGATCGCCGTTAGGGTGATGGTACGTCGCCGAAAATACATTTCAGCGATGTACCCCTCGGCACACAGCAATACAGTGCTGAGGACATCAGATTTTCTACTTTATATGGGGGGCTGTGCTCCCCACACCCCACTACATAAGGATTCTCAACTCCAGGGTGGTGCATGTCGGGAGGGTGCAATAACAGAAAAAAATAAAATTTGGGC
Source organism: Neoceratodus forsteri (assembly GCA_016271365.2). NCBI lineage: Eukaryota > Metazoa > Chordata > Ceratodontiformes > Ceratodontidae > Neoceratodus > Neoceratodus forsteri. The sequence goes on from CM028130.1 coordinate 1,213,464,993, forward strand.
CGGACACAACAAAATGTACCTGCGCCTGGATCCGAACCCAGCACCATTCCCACCCCAGCCTTGAACCCACTCACCACGCAACGGGAGAAGCTCGGCAGTTCTCTGTGGTCCCACCTCCTACAATCCCTCCATCTGCTCCCACCCCAAGCTCAGCGTGCTCGCTCACCTCTCCTCACACGCATAGGCATGAAGCAACAGGATGTTACTATTTTCAAGCACTCCCCCATCCAGTCACCCATCTTCCTCAGTCAGCCCAATGACAGATGCCGCGATTGAGTCACCCTTTCAGTAGGTGCCCAGTCGCGGATGCCCAAGGTCATGGGATAACCTTCTGCTGCTGCTTTAGGCTGCTGCTTAGGCCCTTCCTCATATGCTTCTCCCACTCCTGCCACCTGATGTGTCTGATGAGCCTCAGCTGACTAAACTGATAGTGGCCCTGATATGCTGCTGCTGCAGGCCCATCCACATGTGCTTCACCCACTCCTGCCATCTCATATACCTGGAGATGAACCTAAGCTGACTGAACTGATAGAGGCCCTGATATGCTGCTGCTGCTTTAGGCTGCTGCTTAGGCCCTTCCTCATGTGCTTCTCCCTCTCCTGCCATCTCATATGTCTGATGAACCTTGGCTGACTGAACTGATAGATGCCCTGATATGCTGCTGCTGTTTTAGGCTGCTGCTTTGACCCTTCCTCATATGCTTCTCCCACTCCTGCCATCTCATGTGTCTGATGAGCCTTGGCGGACTGAACTGATAGTGGCCCTGTTGTGCTGCTGCAGGCCAATCCGCATGTGCTTCACCCACTCTTGCCATCTCATATGTCTGGTGATGAATCTCAGCTGACTGAACTGATAGTGGCTCTGATATTCTGCTGCTGCTGCTTTAGGCTGCTGCTTAGGCCCTTCCTCATGTGCTTTTCCCACTCCTGCCATCTCATATGTCTGGTGATAAACCCTACCTGACTGAACTGATAGAGGCCCTGGAGCTGCTGCTGCTGCTGCTGCTTTATGCCCATCCTCATTTGCCTGCACCACACCTGCCATCTCATGTGTCTAGTGATGAACCTCAGCTGACTGAACTGATAGAGGCCCTGGTATTCTGCTACTGCTGCTTTAGGCTGCTGCCTAGGCCCTTCCTCATGTGCTTCTCCCATTCCTGCCATCTCATGTGCCTGGTGATGAATCTCAGCTGACTGAACTGACAGAGGTCCAGAAGCTGCTGCTGCTTTAGGCATGTTCTCATGTACCTGCACCATGCCTGCTATCTCGTATGTCTGGTGATGAACCTCAGCTGACTGAACTGATAGTGGTCCTGATATTCTGCTGCTGCTGCAGGCCCATCCGCATGTGCTTCACCCACTCTTCCCATCTCATATGCCTGGTGATGAACCTACCTGACTGAACTGATAGAGGCCCTGAAGCTGCTGCGACTACTGCTGCTTTAGGCCTGTCCTCATGTGCCTGCACCACTCTTGCCATCTCATATGTCTGGTGATGCACCTAAGCTGACTGAACTGATAGTGGTCTTGATATTCTGCTGCTGCTGCAGGCCCATCCGCATGCAGCCACTCTCCTCTTCCCATCTCATATGCCTGGTGATGAACCTACCTGACTGAACTGATAGAGGCCCTGAAGCTGCTGCGACTACTGCTGCTTTATGCCTGTCCTCATGTGCCTGCACCACTCTTGCCATCTCATATGTCTGGTGATGCACCTAAGCTGACTGAACTGATAGTGGTCCTGATATTCTGCTGCTGCTGCAGGCCCATCCACATGTGCTTCACTCACTCTTCCCATCTCATATGCCTGGTGATGAACCTACCTGACTGAACTGATAGAGGCCCTGAAGCTGCTGCGACTACTGCTGCTTTATGCCTGTCCTCATGTGCCTGCACCACTCTTGCCATCTCATATGTCTGGTGATGCACCTAAGCTGACTGTGGTCCTGATATGCTGCTGCTGCTTTAGGCTGCTGCTTAGGCCCTTCTTCATGTGCTTGTGCCACTCCTGCCATCTCATATGTCTGGTGAAGAGCCTCGGCTGACTTAACTGATGGTGGGCCTGATATGCTGCTTCTGCTTCTTTAGGCCCATGCCCATGTGCCTGCCCCACTCCTGCCATCTCATACGACTGGTGATGAACCTTACCTGACTGAACTGATAGTGGTCCTGATATGCTGCTGCTGCTGCTGCTGTTTTAGGCCCGTCCTAATGTGCTTCTCCCACTCCTGCCATCTCAGATGCTGGGTGATGAAAACTAAGTTGACTGAACTGATAGTGGCCCAGCTGATGCTGCTGCTTTATGTCTATCCACATGTGCTTCTCCCATCCTTGTGATCTCATATGCCTGGTTATGAACCTAAGCTGACTGAACTGATAGAGGCCCTGAAGTTGCAGCTTTAGGCCTCTCCTCTGGTGCTTCTCCCACTCCTGCCATCTCATATGCCTGTTGATGAACCTAGGCTGACTAAATTGATACAGGCCCTGAAGTTGCAGCTTTAGGCCTGTCCTCTTGTGCTTCTCCCACTCCTGCCATCTCATATGTCTGGTGATGAGCCTTGGCTGACTAACCTGATGGTGGGCCTGATAAGAATACTACTGCTGTGGATTTAGGATGCTGCTTAGGCACATCCCCATGTGCTTCTCCCACTCCTGCCATCTCATATGTCTGGTGATGAGCTCAGCTGACTGAACTGATGGTGACCCTGAAATGCTGCTTCTGCTGCTTTAGGCCCGTCCTCATGTGCCTGCCCCACTCCTGCCATCTCACACGACTGGTGATGAATGTCAGCCAACTGAATTTATAGTGGCCCTGGTAATATGCTGCTGCAGATTTAGGAAAAAGGTGAATACACAGGGAAAGAGAAACTAGTATTGTGTAATATCTCACTTTATCATCTGCTCAGACTGCTGAGAAAACCAGACCAGATTTCCAGAACTGGATCCGTGGTTTAACATTACACTGAAACAATTATAATTCCACCGATATGGATATGTGCAATACATATCCAAGGAAAAACAATCCCACATCTATTTTAAACAGCATAAATGCATGGAGGAATAGTATTCCATGGAATAAAACATTGGCGGAACAGTATTCTGCTGATCGCCGCTATCATTAAATTTAAAGCAAGGATACCATTATGATGTACTGCACAGGGTATGTACATGTGTCCAGTCTAGCAGGAATCAAGTGGATGAAATTTCATTTAAATTCATTAGCTTTATTTTATGGAAATTGAATTTTAATGTTTTGTAAATATGTTCCGTGGAAAAGTATGGATATCTGCTGAATATATTTCGGCATTTAAAATACATGCGGAATTCCACCCGAACACAAGGTTTTCCACGAGGAAAATTCCTTCAGCAGAATGTACATTCCGCCAAGATTCTGCCAATGGAATTTCGCATTCTGCATAGCACTACTGAAGATGCTCGTTCAGAAACTTAAGAAGATTCAGGATGCCGTGGCAGGGATACATAGCTGGCATGTACTGCAGTACCCAGTTAAGGTATTGATCACATTGCAGCTAACCCTAGAGGTGGAGACTGTGTTAAAACATTACTTCAGAGAGACTATCTTTAGATTTTCTCTCTTAAAGTCACGCAACCACATGGTCTTAATGACCATATTGTCCAAGCACCTTTTCTGTGAAATACATTTATGTTTTAAGTTGCCCTTTTTTGTTGCTAATCCGTCTAATAATTTTTGCATATTTATTTTTTCACAGAATCACATTTTGTTAGCTCACTAGAAGAAGCTTGATTGTTTGCCATGACTGCAATCTCTGGAATTTGACTTTATGTTTGATTTATATTTGAGTTTTCCAACCTGTTTGTCCCCCATTTTGCTTATGAACTTGAGTTTTGGTTAGAGTAGTCCATATTGCTAGAAATGGAACACTGTGGACTATGAAAAAAGTTTCAGTTATACAATATATCCTTTCTTAGTCCGAGTTTTCCTTTTTTTTCACTATACTGTACCACATTGGTGGTGTATTTTGATATATTGATCTGATACATTTTAGTTCAGGTTTTGGGCACACCAACATTGTAGGTTTGGATTACACCAGCCATTTATTAATTTGCACAGTACAGATCTGTCTTGTACATATGGCACTGCATTTCATCCATGTAGCTAGCCTTATTATTATTAGCAGTGCTGGAAACCAAAAATACCCCCCTTTCTTTCGCCACTTTGAGTCTTTTTGACTCTGCTGAGCCACTAGGCTAACTGATCCTGCTGCCCACTAGCCACTTTTGGTATTGTCCTTCTACTGTGATACCCATTTATGATGTCATGGCTTCCTATAGTAGGTACACTATGTTTGGTCAACCTGCTCCAGATGAAGGCCCGATCTACAGAGGCAAAGCACTGGGTAATGTCTCCATGATTTCTGGAACATGGCACACTAAGGGATTTTTTGAAGTCATGGGATTGTCCTGTGCTTTCTGCTCCTTTATGTGCTGTTCCAATGAAATTTACAAAGAAGGGGCTTATGCTTCATCCTTGTCTGACCTAAATCCAGGAGACGTTGTCAGAATTGAGTTAGATGGTGAAAGCCAGGGGACTGATCCAGTAATAAATACAAGTATGTTACCCAGAGATCATATATCATTGACTCTGGAAGAGAATGTTACAGAAGGAACTGAAGACACTCGCAGTTTGTTCCCATTTCCTTGGAAGATACAAGCGCAGCTTTTGAGATTTAGACCACTATTCCAGCAATTACGAAATCTGCTACTCCATTTCCTTTTCAAAAAAAAGATTTTATTGAATATTTCCAAACTGATGCATGAATAAATCAATAATTATGATGCAACAAGAATTCAGCAATAAAGTGAAACATTCATCTAATCCTATCATAGAAAGAATCAATCATGCTATTAATGCAATTACTAATACTAACTAATAGACTTTAGGATGGAAACATCAAATAGTTACAGGTTCCTAACACATATGTATTCTAACTTGCTGTATCAACTTAAAAAGGGTACAGATATATTAATACACTTCTACTGCAGATATTCCAAAAAAGGGCCCCAAGTGAGAATAAACTATTCTGTCTTTTCTAAGACAAATAACTAATTCTTTCATTATTTGCTAACATACTAAGGGAATTCATCCATTGCTTCACCGTTGGGCAATTAGTATCCTTCCAATTTCACATATGAACATACAAGCATACGAATCTGCCAGCAGAAGCAGGCCTCGTGGACTGTCAAATTTGCTCATGTGTGTAGCTAGCACCTGTAGATTGCAGCTGCCCCACCACCTCTCACTCCCAGAAAGTTCTCAGCACTATTTACCCAGACTCTCCCTGGTGATCTGTCCCATGCCTTTTTAAAACTACCCACCATCTTACATGAAATCACTCCCTCTGGTAAGGCATTGTAAGATAAGTCATTTGTAGGCCAGGGCCACTGACAGTGTCCAGAGTGTTTTTATGAGTTTGAAAGTCAATTATTACAGAAGTATCTCCAAAAATGAAAAGTACCAGTGAAAAAAATAATTCAGGCCTTAAGTACTATCTGACAAAATGAATGGCTTGCTTTCCAGGAATTTGGAATCCCTTTACAATACCAAATTGAATGACATAAGTCTGCTTTTGGCTCACCACGTCTCCAGCACCTATCTTCTTGGATCAAACCCATTTTTTTAGCTGACAGGGAAAGTAGTAAAACTAATGTAGAATCTTAAATTGTATTAGCCTCCCCTGCACTTCTCTACAACATCTAATAACATTCTACCATGCCTTGGACCATGCATTTCACAATATTGTAATATTGAGGTCTAGTTCTCATTTAGATCTAGCTGAATCAGTTAAGTTTTCATCTACTTCATTTAAAAGTTTATAAATAAGACTAGCCCACTTTGAAAGATTAGAAATTTTGAAAAAGGTATCCCATTCATGAACAGCCAAAAGAGAAAGGTCTGCTTCTAAGAATTGTTTTTAGAAAGTAAGTCTCTAGTTTGCAAATAAATCCAGAATTGAATCTTATGTATATGAAATTTTTGATTTGTAACTTAAATAACAACTTACGTTGAGCATCATGTAAATTACCCAGCATTCTTATTCCTTTGCTAGCCCATCTAATAGCTTTAAGCTTTTTACCATTAATAGAACACACCGGATTATTCCGTAAGGGCATATATTGTAGTGGCACAGTTTCAATCTTTTTGAAGGAGCTATATTTTTTACAAGTCAAAACAGTACTATAAAGTGCAAGATGATTATTTAAGCTGCTGTAGAAATTGTAAATCTGGTAATTTAAGAGGTGCAACTAACTCATTTTCCATTTTTGCCCACAAGGGGATATTAACGCTATCGGGAGGTAAGAATCATACAGCAGCCTGTCTGAGCTTGAAGGCCCGAAAGTACCCCTGCCACCAAGGTAGAGCAAACTTTATGAAATACCTCAATTTCTTTTTTAATAAATGGGGAAGGAGGGTTATTGTCCCATAAAATGGAAGAAATTACCTTTTCAATCTTATCAAATCATGTTCCCTTTATATTAACCAACATGTTATTCAGAATATAGAAAACATTTGGAGCTATGATCATCTTGATCAAATTTAGTTTACCCCATAAGGATAGATGAAGCCTGGACCATTTATCTAATTTATTTTTCACCTCATTTATAACCAGGAATAAGGTAAAATTGATTATTTCATCAATGGAATCAAAGATGTTTATGCCTAGATAGGAAAGCCCCTCAGACCTCCAAGACAAGTTTAAGCTCTTCTACAGTCTATTTTCCTCAAATGATGATTTAGAAAGCATTATACAGTCTGATTTACTCCAGTTAAGCAAAAGGCCCCACATCCTGCCAAACTCTCGAAGCAGCAGTTTCACATTTTGTAATGAAAAATGTGGCTGTGTTAATGTTAAAAGGATACCATCAGCAATGGCAAATACCTTATTAGAGTACTTTTCAATTTGAACTCCTTGAATTCTACCTGATTGCATTATTCTCCTGATCAAAGGTTCTATGGACAGAACAAACAGGAAAGGGGATAAAGGGCAACCTTGCATAGTTCCCCTGAAAAGTGAAAAAAGGTCTGAAATTAATCCATTTGTAATAACACATACTCTGGGTTTATCATAAATAGTTAAAATCCATTTTCGTAGAACGGCACCAAAATTATAAGTTTCCAAAACTGCATTAAGATAATGCCATTCTAGGGAATCAAAAGCCTTCTCAGTGTCAAGAGAAATTGCTAGAATTGGAGCCTTATGAAATTGTTTAGACTAAGCAGCCCCCATAACTGAAAATAATTTGTGCAGATTATTTGGCATCTGCCTTCCCTGCAAAGAAACACCTGTTATCTCCCTACTAGTTTCTGCCATACTTGTGATATTCTATTATCCAATATTTTAGCTAAGATCTTGTTTAGAATTAAAATTGGCCTATAATTAACGCAATCCAAGCTACTGTATCTTTACATTTTTTAGCCAATAAACAGATCAAGACCTCATTCATGGAGTCATGAAGGCCCCCAGTGCTAAGGGATTCCTGCAAAGTGGCCAATAAATGTTTACCTCTAGTGGGGTTTAAATGTTTGTAAAACTCACAGGGGAATCCATCCGGATCAGGAGTTTTCCCATTAGGTGCCTTGTTAATCACTTCTGCAACTTCTTGTAATGAGATGGGTGTATCAATCTTTTGTTTTTCAGTCTGTCAATGGAGTAATTCCATACGCTTAAGAAAATCACTAATTAGGTTTGACCCCTGTTTCCACTATGACTTGTATAAGTCCATATAAATGTCTTTAAACCATGCATTGATATTGTTAACATTTTGAGAAACAGTACCTTTACCTTCTCTGATTCCCTTAATAGTGTTTTGATTTTGTTGTTTTTAAGATGGTATGCCAAAAACGCACCTGCCTTTTCACCCGACTCCCAGTACTTCTACTTTACTCAAAAAAGTGTATACTCAATTTTGACTGAATGAATTTAATTTATTTCATATTTTAAACAAGTAATTTGGTATAACAAATCATGTTTTGTGCAGGCTTCTGTTTTTAAGGCTAATAACAGCTTACTTAGCAACTTTTCTTTATCTGTTAGATTAATTTGTTGTTCTTTCTTTCTTCAAGAAGTATAACTGATAATACTCCCCCTTTCCCCCTTATGCCTACTTGAAGACTTCCCATACCGTGATAGCAGAAACTTCAATATTATTATTAATTTCAAAATAAGAGGCTGTCTCCTTAACTACCCATATTAAAAAAAGTATCACATCAAAAGAGTGAACCAAAATGAGTTATTCATAAATGAGCACATCATTTTGGTCACTTTCAGATTCAGATACTGTGCAGGGATAGCGAAGGATAGAATAGTGAGGGAGAATTGGAAAAAACAGCGAGGGGAGGGAACAGCGATGGGATGGAAGAAAGAGGGAGGAAAAGGGATGGGCTAACTAGGGATGTGGAGCATGATGCCACTGAGCTACTCATGTAGCATAGTGGGTAGAGATACCATCTGCAGTGGTGGTGGGTTCGGGACTATGGACAGGTATGTTATTTTATTTTCAGCAGGTGTTTTTTTTTTTTTTTTATAAATTATTGCCATCCTCACTCCCTCATCTTTTCTCCAGAGTCTGCTCTCCCTCAGAGATGATTATTAAAGTTTGGGGGTGCTGGGAGGTGCAGCCCCCCCACATTAAACATGTAATCAGATATGTGCTGATTTAGTATTCAGCTTATATGGTTGTGGGCTGTATTTGTGTTTGTCAGGATGTACTCGATCTTGCATGAGTCAATGAAAAAGATTTGCTCTTATGACATGGAACCATTAAAAACATAGGGTCTTTCAGGAGAAACATATTAACTTTCCATCTGGGACTCCACTTAGCACAATTTTCAAAAATAATTGATGTTTTAAAGAAACTATGATCAGCAATCAGAATATTCTCATACACAATATTACAGACTCCATTACATAAACCTATAGGAAAGAAAAAGTAATCCAATCTGCTGAAGATACCAAGGGGCAGATATTCAAAACTTTGTGCTGGGCATAAACCGTTTGTATTGGGTTTGTGCCCTATTTGCATGGATCCTCTATTTTCAAAAGACCAAATAGCGCTGGCAAACTGGATTAGCACTGGGCAAAACTACAATGTATGCACTGGGCAAAGAGAGAGGGTGTATATATGAATACAGGCTCAATGTTATATTCAATGCATTAGCATCATACAAAGTGTGTTTTCGTAACTTTGCACGACATTTAGAGTGGCACAAATTACTCCCCAGAAAAAGGTAGTCTTAACACTGGGCAAAACAAGGACAGGGGCAGAAATACAGCAGCACCAGGCAACATGGCTGTAAGCAATAACAGGATCATGGTGCACTTGATGACTACAGTGAATAAATAGGCAGGGAAGGCAGACTGCCAACCTGGGCCATGCCATATGCCATGGAAGAGACATGCTGCACACAGATGGCACTGCCCACATCTCCATCATGTGGCACTGTGTACAATTCTTCCAGGCATTTGAGGGTGCCCCAGTGGCCAGTGGACACCTTGTCAGTGAGTGCATGCAGCACATACCACCAGTCCCCTCATAGCAGTACTCCATCACAATCCAGCACACACATGCAGCACTGAGGGGATGGAAGGTGTTGAGGGGAGGGTGTACAGGTGCCTAAGATGTACCACATAGTGGGGACTGCAACACAGATCTACACAATGCACATGTTCCAGTGATGGGAATGCCCCTGACATCAGTGTGCCTGTATGATGGTATGTGTCTGTCCCCCCTGGGAACATACTGCACACCTGTACAGAGCCCATCACACACAGCCAGCTATATGTATATTACTGTGTGAATTCTCTGCCACTGGCGCAGTGTATGTGGGTTACAGGAAACATGACAGTGATGTTCTTTGTCAGCACACTTGCTAGATGGACATGTCACTGTGTGTACAGCAGTAGCCATTGTTGCCTGACACACTATATGTATTGCAGTGTCCCTCACAATACTGGCCACTATGGTACTGTAGTGTCTGATGCACACTGTAGCAGTGACAACAATATGTCTATGGCATGAAGCACCATCACACACACCTGTGATGCTATTCCCCTGGGGCACAATAGTCTCTGCTGTTGTGTATAAATATACACACCTCGATGTCTGTTGTTATGTGGAGTATGGGTGTGTGGGGTTGGGGTGGTAACCCTAACGTTGAATTTCCACACTTTTGTCACTGTGTAAACAACCCTAACTGATGCATTAATTAAGTTTTTTACAAAGAATTTACTTTCTTTTTGAAAAAGTGTAAATAGTAAGTAGCTGCCCATTTGTGCATAATGATATGTGTCTGTGGGAGCATAGGCCCTCCGGGCCCTGGGCTCCAACTTATACATAGCTACAGAGCCATACAGCAGTCCTATAGGGTAAAGAACCCTTGTAGCACTAATTTGCCAATATCTCGTGAACCGTAGCAGCTAGAAAAAAAATTCAAGTGTCATTGTAATTGTGACAGCGAGATGTCTACATGACATACATTGACCAAATCCAAATCTTGCAACTTTTATAAGATATGGGCACCGAAAAGCACTGTGAATGCTAACTCTGTGTGCATAATAGTGGCCCACAGACATGAAAATGAGCAATTGGAATACTAATTCCCAAATATCTCAGTAAACATACAAGGTAGGAAAAAAAAATCACAGTTAATGGTATTCATGGTTTTCCAACCTACTTCTGCACCTATAGGGGGACTAAGAATTTTTGCAATGAAAAATCCGTGTCTCAAACCATTTTTAAGATTCAGGCACTGAAAGGCTTCATGGACACTGCAATGTTATCCTATGGGAAAATGTCTGAACTTCAGAATGCTGTAACTATGGGCCTGTTTAATGTTTTCATAACAAACCATAAAAAGGCACATCTGTGGGACTAGGGCTTGTGACCCTGAAAATTCCAGGCCGATAGCACAATCCACCTTGCCACAATAAGGTGAAAAAGAAAACAAAACAGAGCAAAATGAGTTTGTGCAGTCTTAACGCAATTATTTTAATGTTATCGCGACACTCCTGTCTCTTTAATGGTAATGTTATCTCACACACAAAAATGTTGCTGCGGTTACTTTTTTCCCTGAATATGATTATTTTTGTGGCAACAAGAAATGTTGCTGCAATCAAAAAATGGCAAATGTTTAAAAAACATATTTGTGGACCACCTAGTAAAAAACTAATGTCAGGGACATGTTCCTCATGGATCGATTAGGTAAACACAACTGTTGTTGTTTACCAAAGGGCATTATTTTTTGAGTTACAATGTTTTTTCTCTGTTGCTAACTGAAAAACAAGATGGCAGCAGGACAAAAACAATTTAGGGGAGGTTGACAACAAAAATGTGATCGTGAAAGTTTCTCAATGCACATATACATTTTCCCTTAGGCTATAATGGGACATGAAAAAATTGAATAACTTTTGAATGGAGCAATATTTTTTCACAAAATCTTTAAAAGGCACCAATTCAACCCAGGTCACATGTAGCTAACCAAATTTGAAGCCACTGAAATGCATTCTTCAGTCCAATATGGCTTACCGAAAAATGCACAAAAAGTGTGATTTTTCACTTTTTGAGTGCCCCACAGTTCCACAGCTGTACATCCAACTGGAACAAATCTTTGTAGATCCAGAGATCTATGGTAGGCAGTTGAGCATTTCAAATTTCAGGCAAATCGGACAAACAGTTGTAAAGTTATTAAAGTGCAAACTTTGAGGTTTAACATAGAATTGGCAGTGCAACCCTAACTATCCTGGCCCTTCGTGCAAGTATTAGATATATATATATATATATATATATATATACACTGTGTGTGTGTGTGTGTGTGTGTGTGTATATACATATACACACACACACACTATATATATATATATATATATATATATATATATATATATATATTATAGAGACACGTCATGCCCCATAAGTTAGGGTTGAGTAAGCACTAATGTTAAACCTCAGTTTTGTCTTTAACTACAACTCATTAATAGATTTACACAAAATTGGAATGCACAGTTTGCTATGGTAGATCTCTTGATTTACCAAGTTTTGTTTCGGTCAGCCTTATGGTTTCTACAAAGCAAAATGCTAAATAATGCATTTTTCACCAGTTTTGACACATTTTTTGCTCATGGCACTGCAACCACAACATGTGGTCTTTTGGTCTGAAATTTGGAACATAGAAAGAGGTTGGGTCAAAGAACATTCCAACATTGGTTTGGTAAAAAAAATATTAATCCTTTCTGAAGTTATTAAATTTTTAATTTTCGGATCTGAGAATGCTCAGTTCACTCCAAGATTTACATGGTTAATTTTCAGACAAAGAGTGGGTTCATGGTCAAGGATTTTGTAGCTCGGAGACTAAGATCCTGATCTGCCAGAAAATTCCTTGTCTGCAAGCCACCATCTTGTTTTTTAGTTTTTCCCCCAAAACAAACTGTTGTAGCTTTCTCCACGGGTGACTTTTGGGCCAAATGAAGCATGGGTTTTGTTCAGGGTGACCCCCTCTACAAAGCTATGCCTTTGGTATGGCTCATTTTGGTCAAAAATAGCTTTTTAAAATTAAAAAATTCTTTGACCGTGACCCGTGAATGATCCTAGTCCATGAGCTGTCAAAATCCTAGTTCACGAGCTTGTGGTCAATTATTTTGCTACCTCGAGGACTAGGATTTTAAATCACTTTACCATTGCATTGCTAATGAATGGTTTGTTGTTTTTTACTTGCAATTTTCAGGGTATTGAGGGGATGCCCTACAGGTGTGAATTATGCTGCTTAGGTGTTGGGGAATAAAGTGGCTCCATAGACATGCCATCACGAAGTTGAGGTTTTCCCCATAGGAGAACATTGTGTCATCCATTGTGCTTTTTGATGCCCATATCTCATAAACAATGTGAGATACAGATTTAGTTGATATATGTTGTGAGCAGTGCTTTATGTCACAATTACAATGACACTTGAATTTGTTTTCTGGCTGTTACAGTTCCCGAGATATTGGCAAATTAGTGTTAGCCTGAGTTTCATACTGGAAAAAAAAGTCAAAGGAGAGTAAAGCCTTCTACATCCATGAATACCTCAACTACCAAGGAAAACAGCCTGCTTCACCCAAATGGCAAGACAATGTTTCAGCTTGTTTTAGCAGAATTTCATTTTTTTGTCCTGTGTCTTCTTTTTTTATTCCACAAGATAAACTGAGATAAAAAAAACACATTCTGGAAACCCCTACTGTATAAATCACACACATGATGTGCAGATCATGTGATATGGAAAATATTCTCACTCCTGTAGAGTGAGCTCTGGATACTCTCACTCATGCCTTCAGCACTCATGAGTATCCAGTGCTCACTGTGCAGGAGTGAGACTATTTTTCAATATCACACTCCTGCCCATCAAGTATCCCCTATATTTCTATCTCTGTTTCTATCCCACTCTCTCTCTCTCTATATATACATATTTATATTTGTACTAATAGAAAAAATGCACACAGATCCCTATGTTACTGGATGCAGTGCTTAGCAATATGGTATTAGGCTCCATGTATGCAAAATGTTTTAGTCCACATGATTGCATGTGTGTTTAAATTTTAATAAACAGATTACAAAATAATCTAAATCCAAACATCTGAAACATCCACCAGTCTGCAAAACACCCACAATCAAAAGAAATAAAACATTCACCACTTTCAAAACATCCAGATCCATACATCTAAATTAGCCAATTTCCCCAAAACATCTTAATTAAAACATATAAATCAGCCAATTCACCCCAGAATGTCAAAACCAAACATCCAACACACCAACCCATCTCCAAAACATCGAAACCAAACATCTAAAACATCTACCACTCCCAAAACATTCAAATCCAAATAACTAAAATCCACCCCTCCAAAAATATACAAAATAAAACATCTAAAGCATTAATCCCTAATAAAACAGCCAAAACTCACATTCACCCCATGTAACAGTCAAAGCCAAACAACTAAAACATACAGCCAGTACCAAAACATCCAAATCCAAACATGTTAAATATTTTAATTTCTCCCCAAACTATCAATATCAGAATATCTAAAACATTAACCCCTCCCCAAAACATCAAAATCAAAACATCTAAAATGTTCACCACTTCAGAAAAGAGCAAAATATAAGCATCTAAAACATACACATCCCCAAAACATCCAAATTCAAACATCTAAAACATCCATCCCTTTGAAAACATCCAAATTTCAACATCTGAAACATCTACCCCTCCACAAAAAATACCCAAATCCAAACATCTGAAACATCCCTTCCTCCCCACAACATCCAAATCCAAACATATAAAATACTAATTCCTCCCCAAAACATCCAGCTCAAAACATCTAAATCATTAATCTCTCCCCAATATATCCAAATCCAAATATTGAAAACATTAATCTCTACTAAAAAAGTCAAATACAAATATCTGAAACATTTACCAATCCCCAAAACATCCACATTCAAACATCAAAACCATCTAGTCCTCACCGAATCATCCAAATCAAAATATCTAAAATATCCAGCACTACCTAAAACATCCAATGTAAAACATGTAAACTATCCAGCACTCTCAAAACATCCATCTTCAAACATTAAAACATGCAACCCACCCAAAAACAGCCAAATCCAACATCAAAAGCATCCAACGTTAAAACAAAATAACAAATTACAGCATCTAAAACATGAATCCCACCCCAATACATTTAAAATCTAAACATTTAAAATATCTGACCCTCTACCAATATGTCCAAATCCAGGCATCAAAAACTTCCATCCCTCTACAAAACATACAAATCCAAACATCTACAATATCCCCCTTGAAAAAAACGTCAAAATCCAAACATCTGGGGGTCACGTGACCACGAGATGGAGTGAGGACGTGCCTTTTACGCGCTCCCTCCGTTGGGCTTAATTTTTGCTGAAAAACCACCTTATAAGCGCAGTGGACACCCGGTTAACGGTACCCGAAAGCACCGGAAGGCAGAATGGACGAATTCGTGGTCACCACGGCAGCAAAGACCCAAAAAACACCGGCCAAAGGCAGTAGAAAGGCCACGACGGGGCCTGCAATGAGTTATGCAGGCCCGATCTCCCTATCAGCAGCAGAGATGTCGGCTCTGGGGTGCGAGCTGAAAGATCAGCTCATGGCAGCACTCGCGCCCAAGTAAGAGAGCCTTGAAAATAAAATCGAGGGGAGGCTCACACTTGTGGAAGCGCAGACGGAGAGGCAAAATGAGAGAGTCAAGGAGCTGGAGGGCCAAATCGCAACAGCTGAGGATGAACTGAATCCTCTGGGCAGACGGATCACCGAGCTGGAGAAACAAGTGGCCGAGATGAGGAAGGCACTGGATTACCAAGAGAATTATCTAAGGAGGGATAATTTGAGGCTAAGGGGATTACCTGAGGGTAAGGAAGGCCCCGATATCTTGGGCTTCTGTGCCAAAACCCTGCCCAAGCTCCTAGGAATGCAGCCAAAAGGAGGAAGGCTGAAACTAGAGCGAGCACATCGGGTGGTCCTGCCCAAGCCACAGAATGGCCAGCCACCTAGACAAGTGATCATGCGATTCCATAATCATCAGGACAGGCAAGAAATGTGGCGTGCTTATAAATCTCTCCCTGAGCTTCAGTATGAGGGGGTATGTTTATTTATCTCCCAAGATTATTCACCTCAAATTGGCAGAAAGAGAAGAGAATTTAATGATGTGATCGCGACGTGCCAGAGGCTGGGCCTGGACTGGTACATGGTGTTCCCAGCCATACTGAAAATTAAGCATGAGGGGGCCACCTACAGCTTTTGGGAAGTGGAGAAGGCGAAGAGCTTTGTCGCGGAGCTCCAAAAGAAAATGGGGTAACCAGGGAGGTGTCCGGTGTTTATCTTTTCTTGTCTTTTCTCATCTTCTGAATCTACAGGGAGCGTGGTGGTCAGCAGTGCTTTACTGGAGGTCGGGTGATTGACTTTCTTACATTTGAGACTTACTCGGGTTTGATATCCTACAAGATATATGGCTATGTTTGGTGCCTACCCCACCATACGGAACTGTTCATGAAACTGTGGATGTGGACATGACTTTTAGAGGAATAGCACGGAGGGTTTCCGGGGGGGCCTGCATGTGGACACTTGGGTACGAGGCCTCACTTGGGGACCCTCACGGTGCGGTCCTGTCGTAGAGGTACTCTGGAGGAGCTGGGCAATTAAAAAGGGACAAGGATCAGTGATGGTCTATTGAGGGGGTCTGTGAAATTGTGGGGCTCTTAAAGAACTGCGCCAGATTTCATCCTAATTAAAAGGTGGCTCCACAGTTCGGGGGGGAGGCATACCTGTGTTTGTGTGTGGGATGTGAATTTATGTGTCGGAAATAAGTTTCTCAGATGCCTGGGGGAGGTTGAGCGTGAGAATTTTCATTTTTCTATGGTTCAAGCCCTGCTTTGCTTCTGGGGGAAATACTGGCGAGCAAGGTTACACACCTTGTATGGGCTCGATCTGGGGTATACTGTAAATAAGTTGTGGGGTTTATCTGTTGGTTGGGGGCTGTTGTGTTAAACACTGTTGTTTTAGATCCACAGGTCACATTGAAAAAAATTGCCAGGTTACGAGACAGGAGGGCGAGAGTAAAGTGGAGGAAGGGGTAATAAAGCCTGCAGGGTGATGGCTCCCAAACCTAAAGTAAAAAGTAGTGTCCTGGAACGTTCAGGTGTTTCATCCCCTATCAAGAGGACCCTGCTTCTTACTGCTTTAAGGAGGGTGGGAGCGCAGGTGGGCCTTTTACAGGAAATCCACTTGACTCCGTCGGAACATAGAAAGCTAGTTAGGAACTGGGTAGGGGAAGTGTATGCAGCTTCCTTCTCCTCATGTAAGAGGAGGGTCTCAGTGCTTATACATAAGGATCTCCCCTTTCAGGTTACTAGAACAGTGTCTGACAAGAGGGAAGGCAGATATGTGTTTGTGGAGGGGACGCTGGGAGGAACTCCGATTAGGTTTGGGAGTGTATATGCCCCTGCAGTTACTGAGCCCCAGTTTTACAGGCATATGTTGACAGTGATGGCGAAAGAACAATTTAAGGGGTTAATTCTGGGAGGAGACTTCAATTGTACCCCTGACACGGTGTTGGATCACTCAAAGGGTAGAGGCAAAGGGGGCAAATTTTTAAAGGAATGGAGAGAGGGTCTGCTGGATCTCGACTTAATAGACGTATGGAGGATGGCGAACCCAAAAATAAGAGAGTATACCTTTTTCTCTAATCCCCACAAGACCTGGTCGAGGATAGATCCTATCTACATGGGGGGGTGGTATCAAAAGGTGGTTGAGGCGCAACATGAACCTATCCATATATCTGATCACGCCATGGTCACTATGACGATAGAAATGGAAGGTTTAAGGGAGAGGTTAAATATGTGGTGGTTCCCCTCATACCTGATGGGGAATGAGAAATTTAGAGAATTTCTGGATGCACAGGTGAAGAGATATGTAGACCTGAATAAGGAAACGGCTCCCTCTCCACAAATCCTATGGGACGCGGGGAAGGCCTACCTGAGAGGAGTTATTATTGGCTTTGTGTCAGGGTACAAAAAAGAAAGAAATAAGAAATATGAGACCTTATTCCAAAGGGTCAAGGATCTGGAGGATCAGGTACTCAAAGGGGTCGTAGCCAGTGAACCGGAGCTGGCGGCTGCTAGAGGAGAGCTGAATAACATGCTTCAGGAGCAGGCAAAGGGACGACTATGGTTAGTGAAGCAGAGATTTTATGAATGGGGGAACAAGCCTGGCCCCCTTCTTGTTAATTTGATTAAAGGCAGAAGGGGGAAAGCCAGGGTACTCGAAATAAAGAACAGACATGGGAATGTAACGAGGGACCCCCAGGTCATTAGGGAAAGATTCCGGGAATTTTACAGTAAGCTATATCAAAAAGAGGCAGAAGGGACCAGGGGCAAGATGGAACAGTTCCTGGATGGGATAAGGTTAAGGCAGCTATCTGAACAGCAAAGAGAAGCTCTTGAGGCTAATATTACTAAGGAGGAAATAGGGAAGGCCATCAAGGGTATTAGGTCAGGTAAAGCAGCTGGCCCAGATGGGCTTCCCATTGAATTTTATAAGACAGTGGGCCATCAGGTAGTGGATCTGCTCTGGGAAGTATATAGAGGTACTAGGGAGGGGGCATCCCTGCCACCATCTATGGATATGGTGACTATATGTGATCCCTAAGCAGGGTAAAGACCCAGGAGTGTGCCGCCACACCCTATTTCACTACTGAATGTGGACGCCAAGATATATGCGAAGGTTCTGGCAGGCAGACTCGAGACACTGATGCCTAGCCTGGTGGACCCAGATCAAACTGGTTTCATAAAAGGGAGGCACTCATATCATAATGTCCGGAGATTGCTGAACGTGGTGCATGTTTCTTCTCGCTATCCAGGGCCCACTTTAATTCTGGCCCTGGACGCCAAGAAGGCGTTTGACTGGATTGAGTGGGAATATATAATGGAGGCCTTGGGGCGATATGGGCTTGGTCAGGGGTTTCTCAATATGGTGGGCGCCTTGTACCGGTCACCAAAGCCGGCGGTGGTGGTGAATGGTGGCCTTTCACAAGTTTTTGAACTCTTCAGGGGGACGCGGCAGGGATGCCCTCTCTCCTTTGCTATTTGACCTCGCCTTGGAACCCTTGGCTGTAGCCATCAGACAATGTGAGAGGGTGAAGGGAGTTCTGGGTGTGGGCGGGCGGCAGCATAAGTTATCCCTATATGCTGATGATATGGTGTTGTACCTGAGTCAGATAGAAGAATCCTTGCCTGCTGTGCTAGATTTAATTGAAAGCTTTTCACTGTTCTCTGGTTACAAAATAAACCTGACAAAATCTGAGGCAATGTGTCTGGGTGGAGGACAGCCAGTAGACTTACAAAAATGGGGACTCATGGAGGTGAAAGGAGCCTTGAAATATCTGGGGTTAATATTGGAAGATCATTAGCTGATTTAAATAGATTGAATTATACACCCATGATTGAGGAAGTGCTAAGGGACATGAAAGGTGGAGGGCATACCCGTGTCATGGTTAGCCAGATGAACATCATAAAAATGAATATCCTGCCCAGGATTTTATATTATTACAGATGCTTCCTTTGGATGTCACCAAAAGGATATGAAGAGACTGGACAGGGGATTCTCCGGGTATCTCTGGCAAGGGAAGAAGCCCAGAATCAGCCTGCAGAGACTGAAATTAGAGACGAGAAGAGGGGGGCTAGGCTTTCCAGATGTTAAAAGTTATTTTTTAGCCTCACAGGCAAGGATAATTAAAGATTGGGTGGCGCGGCCGGAGGCAGCAAGCTGGCTAGACCTGGAGGGGAAGGGGGTGAAGGGCCGGCTTTCAGCCTTTCTGAGGAAGGGAGGTAGAAGGGCATACTCACACCATCCAAGCCCCAGCCTGATGGTAACATGGACCCTGGAAGGGTGGGAACAGATAAGGGCAAGGGTGGGGGATGACAAGGTGGAGACGTTACTCCTTCCCCTGAGCGGCAATCCTCTTATTTTGCCTGGACTCGAGGACCTGGGCTTTAGAGTATGGGAGGAAAGAGGCATTCAGTGTGTGAGGGACCTGTATAAGGGTCCACATGTCTCCTCCTTAGAGGAGCTAAGGACAAGATGGGGGGTCCCGGGCAGTCATACATTCAGATTTCTGCAGGCAAGAGATTTTTCTCGTAGATTGGGGGAACCAGGCTCTCAGCCTGTATGGCAGATGAACTTGGAAGGGGTAATTTGTAAGGCCCGGAGTAACACTAAAGGAATAATAGGCGCTGTAGTGCGGATCCTGAGGGAAGGACTAATAGAGGATAGTTCAAGTAGGAGAGTACAGTGGGAGAGGGACCTTGGGGTCGAAATCTCAGACTCAAATTGGGAGTTAATTGTGGAAACGCATATGGGCCTACTGTTATCAAATAAATATAAGGAGTAGGCCTACAAGTTTGTCCACAGGCTCTTCTACCCTCCGGTCATGGTCCACAAAAGCCGTCCGGAGATTTCAGAAATATGCCCTCGTTGTAATAAGGAGATGGGCACATACTTTCACTGTTTCTGGAGGTGTACCCGATTACAGAGCTTCTGGAAGAAGGTTGTGGAATTCTTAAACGAGAAAGCGGGGGCTGGGATAACCTTGCACCCGATGGATATATTATTTGGAATTGAATGGGTGGAGGGGGGTGATGGAGGTATGCACAGGAAGTGGTTAAGGGTGGCCTTAGCAATTGCCAGGCAGTGTATCTTAAACACTTGGATTTCTGCAAAAGATCCCTCTCTCACTCAATGGAAAGCCCTGGCAGCATCAGCTATGGCTATGGAGAGGAGGGCTTATCAGATCCAAGAAAGAAGAAGATCTTTGAGTTGTATGGAACCGCTCCTCTTGGCTCTTTCCCAGCAGGACTGGAGGGTATAGAGAAGGGAAGGGGGTGGAAAAATGTGAACAACTAGATGGAGTCCTTTGTAGGGGCTTGCGTCCCCAAATAGCTTCCCTTACAATACATATGACCTGTACCCGTGGATTAACTTCTTCAATGTCTTGGTAACCTAATGAGGATTCTCACTAACTGCTCTGCAGTATTTATGTGTTGGTGAATGTGGATCATTGTAAATAGTTAATGAAATGATTTTGGTTTAAATTAGTTTTCGGGTTGGGGGGGTAGGGTTTTTTTTTTTTAATATAGAAATGGAAATGGTATGTGCCACTGGATGCTGAATTTATATCTTAAGTATTTAAAAGGTTAAATGTATACTTAACATTGTGATGAAGTAGAAAAGCTGTTACTTTTATGGCTTCTGGCCTGTGGAGAAGTGAGTCTTTCATTTGTTTTATTTGTTTGGTTGTAAGTGTTTGGAAATGCAAATAAAATTGTTACACAAAAAAAAAAAATCCAAACATCTGAAACATTCACCCATCTGCAGAACATCCAAAATCAAAACAAATAAAACATCTAACACTTTCAAAACTTCCAGATCCAATCATCTAAATCTGCAAACATACCTCAAAACATCCAAATGCAAACATCTAAACCCCCACCCATACCCAAAAAATCAAAATCTAAATATCTATAACATCCTCCACTCCCAAAACACCCAATTCCAAATAACTAATAAAAATCCACCTTTCCTAAAATTTACAATTCCAAAGACCTAAAGAATTAATCTCTATCAAAGCACACATGTCCATAAAACAACCAAATCCAAACATTCAAACCTTCTACCCCACCAAAAGCATCCACATTCAAACATCTAAAATATTAATTCCTCCTAAAACATCCAAATCGTGACATCTGAAATGTTAATACCTCCCCATAACATTCAAATCTAAATATATAAAACATCCATCCCTTCCAACACATCCCAAGACATTTAGATTCAAACATCCAAAACATCCACTACTCCTGAAAACACCTACATGGAAACATCATAAAGATTCACCTATCCCAAAACATCTAAATCTGAACACCTAAAACATCCACCTCTCCCAAAACATCCAAATCCAAACATCAAATTTATGTATTTGAAAATATTCCAATCAGGACACTCACATAAGATACAATTTTTTGTTTTCATGTGGGTCCTAGAGAGATAGCAGCAATCAGCAGATTAACATAGTCTAGTAGGAAATGTTACATATAGGCTAAAACATACACAGTGAAAATAAATAGTCTAAATGTAACATGCAATCAGTAATCACAATAAACTAACAAAGTGGGTTCTCTGCAATCAAAGAGCATTAGCATTGTTATTCAACATGATCATGGTCAGTTAGATAGTGATTCTGGACCAAAACAAATACAGGGAGTTCGACAGACTGGACTGAAGACTGGACTTTAACACCTGCAAGCTAGATGCATTCCTCAGCAGGAGTGAAAGTTTGTTCTGGGTGTTTGCTGCTGCAAATGCAAAGGCCTTTCTGCCAAATTTAAGCTTAATCTGAGGAACCTAGAGGTTAAGTGTGGCTGTTGAATGGAGTGAATAGGCAATGCTTTACTGTGTGGATTGCTAGGAGAGATTCATGGGCTTTTCTTTGTGCACAGTTGCACAACAATAAAAGCCAGTGTTAGTCACATCTGCTTGAGGGACTTGTTAAGCTAGGCTGGTCATAAAGCAGACAGTGATGGGTAGTCCATTCACAGGACAAGATGAACCTGCACATTTTGTTGTACAAATGATCCTGGGGCAGCATAGTGGTTTTGTTTTCACAGCAGTATATGATATCTCCATAGTCAGTGGAAGGGAGCAGGAAGTGGAAGACTACCTACTTCCTTTCGTCAGCATTATAGTAACATGAAGACCTCTAAAGAAAGTTATGTTTCTGCCCCACAGTTGATAACATGTGATCAACATGCCAACTGTATGTAAGTGATACACCAAGCCAGATTCCTAGATATTTGAATATGTTGATTTGCTGAACAGTGTTGCCATCTGATGTTATGATTGCAAGTGGATCAGCTGAATGGATTAGCAAATTTCAGGACACAAACACCATAGACTTAGTGTTGGTTGCATTGAGGATTAGCAGTTGTTGACGAACAAGGAGGAGATTGCATTGAAATCAGTTTGGAGCACTGAATTAATCTTGGACATTGTCTTTGCATTGTAATAGAGTATGGTGTCATCTGCATGCATATGTTGATGACATCTCCTGTTGTACTGTGAGAGATCATTAACAAAAATGGAGCACAGCAGACGGTCAAGAATAGCATTGAGGGACCTGAAGGTGTAAGACAGCAATGTCTGAATTAAATCATTGTATGGACACTAGCTAGGTATGTTAATCAGGTAGTTTTTCAAATCATTTAATGGCTTGTTGGCTGAGACCCATATTCTTGAGCTTGAGAAGGAGTATTGCATGATCCACCAAGTCTAAAGCCTTGGAGAGGTCTGCAAAGATGGTCTGAGTAAGGAAACCATTATTCGTGGCTACGTGGAGATCATTAGTAACTTTGAGCAATACATATATGGTGGAATGCCCCATCTTAAAGTCAGATGGCATGAGAGAGAGCAGCTTGCATAGATTGAGAGGGTCAGACAGCTATGAGAGAATGTACTTTTCAAAAACCTTGGAGAGGGTATGAAGGAATGAAATGGGTCTGTATTGATTTAGATCCTGTTTAGCCCTTCCTTTGAGGAGGGACATAACTCTAGCAGATTTGTAGACAGTGAGTATCTCACCAGTGGCAAGAAAGATGTTTAACGGCATTGTAACTTAGATGCAAATAAGATGTTCCACAAAGCAGAGCATTTTTGGGTTGAGGTAGTTAGTAGCAGCACACTTGTTTGGGCTGAGGCCATTTAGTATTTTGAGGACCTCCGCTGTAGTAATTTGACAGAAGTTAAAGTTTAGCAGATCATGTGGGTCAGACTCTCAACTGATTGATGACAGACCAACCATGGATGGCACCCAGAAATTCAAGAGCTTGGTAAAAATGCTGAAGCATATGAATTGGGTATTAAAGGCATTCACAATATCTGGAAGAGAGGTGACAAGGTCTTTAGAGGGGTTCTGGATTTGATCAATTTGTTTGTCATGATTCATTTCAAATAAATTTATAACCCTGACCAGAATTTTGTTGAAGGATATTTTTTGTCCTCCTAGTAGTTAAGATTAAAATGTATGCCCAACCCAAACACAAAAATCCACATCCAAACATCTTAAACATCCACTACCCCATAAAACATCCAAATTCAAACATCTAAAACATTCACCACTCCCAACACATCCACAGCAAAACTAGAAAAATGTATCCCTCCCCAAAATATTCACATTTAAGGAATTAAAATATTCACTGATCACCGAAACAAAATCCCCCCAAAATCCTAATCCAAACACCTAAAACATCCACCCCCCAGAAAACATCCATATCCAAGCATCTGAAACACCCACCATCCCCAAAACATCCGAATCTGAACAAATACATCATCTACCCCTCCCCAAAACATCCAAAATATCCAAAATAAAAGATCTAAAGCATCCTTCCTTCCCCAAAACATCCAAATCCAGTCATTTAAAATATGCACTACTCTCAAAAACATCCAACTTCAAACATCTAAAACAGCCAACTCCCCACCTAATAAAAACACCCACATCTCCCTACCTAAACCTACAAATACAAACAGCAATTTACCAAAGTGTTATTGTGCAAGTTCCTGTATGGTACAGATCAATGGCATCATGCCCATAGTCTTCATTTTACAGTAGCACTCACAAAATCTGTTAGTCATAGAGAAAACAAATTTTAGGAAGAAGTTCCTTTGGTACAGAGGTAGCTATTTTTAATTCAGCCCCAGTTTTGTCAGGGAATTCTTTGTCCTATAATGTTAAGTACAAATGATTCACATTAGCAACACCTTAAGTGTTCATTTCAGTCTGGAAATCAGAGGCTCAGGCCAGGAGTGTGCAATGTGTTGCTGAAACGTGTGTGATAAGTAAGCAATAATACCCAACAGGGTGGGTGGTATTGTGATATACCAGAACACCTATGGGTGCAGTGTCAGGCCTTACAGCCCCTGGAAGGCCCGGTATAGCACAATACCTCCCACCCTGGAGAGTATTATTGCTCTTAGAAAATGGACCACTGCATTATGTTTGAAAAAAAGAAATGTATGTAAAAAACTCAAAATTCATAGGATTTAAATTTAATTTGTACAAAATGGTTCCTTCACCTATGTTGTTGTTTTTTTGCACACACACACACACACACACACGCACACACTGCTTTAAATTGTTCAAATTGTCATTCTGTATTCATTCATTCAAGCCATTTTTATCTATGCATTTTTATCCCCAAGTGTCATGACAAGGTCAATGGCAAGGTCGCGAGAGTGCCATGCAGTGTTTAGGGCTATAGTAGGGAACAGCGGGAGTGAGGTACTGTGGTGTTTAATTTTATATTTTTTTATGGACACCAGATAAGGAGATGCTGTCTCGATAGAGATATCAATTACTTTAGCTGCAATTTTGAAATCTCAGATCAGCTGCAGCCACTACCACGGGTGTGTGGACTGCCAATGTGCAGTTGGATTTAAAGCAAGTGAAGTAGCTCAGAGCAGCAGTTTTTTTTTTTTTTCTAAAAAGCCATTTTGGTTTGCTGATAATAGTGAGTGCCATGCTGTGTTAGCTTGGCTGCAAAATCAAAACCATGTTGAGTGATAGCGAGAGTGATTGCTACGGTAGTGCTTGTGTGTATCAGAGGATCGGTACCTTCTTCCTTTTCCATACTGCAGATGGACATCCATTTGCAGTATGGGAAATAAAGAAAGTACCACTCTTATATGCACCAGCTCTACCTGAGCTAGGACTCTTGTTGTTGCTCAACTGACTTTCCAATATTGCAGCTGAGGTTCCTTGACACCAAAACTATGCTGATGTTTACAATTTTGCTTGTAAATCTTGCCAGGAGGACAGGGGGAGGCAGGTGTTTCCCTTTTGAAAACCGCAATACTAGTACCAATGGGTAGGTGAAGCCGATCACACTGGTGGCTTCCTTTATGTTTCATTACTTCCTTTTTAGGGTGTGACTACTCTTTATTTTATTTCATGGTTTTAGCATGAATTATCATACAGACTCAGGAAGGGAGGCTAACACAGATTGGGAGGGGAGGTGTGGGGTAGGGTTGCTAGCTGCTATCTCACCCCACTAAGCAAGAGAAAAATATGACACTGGATAGAATTTGGAAATTCCAATCGGCCCCATGATTTTGGTGATTGGGTTAGGTGGGACTGACACTTTCCCTAAGCTGGGCTCTGTTGTCTGATACATGCCCACCTTACCAGGGGTATCAGCCAATCAGAGCCTAGGAATTTCTAAGCGCATTTTCTAATGTGCATTTGTGGCCTGATTTTCAGAATGCAACATTCTAGAGTATGTTCTTGCAATTATACAACGTCCTGTTATTAAAAGTTTGAGATTTGAAAAGACAAAACCATGCATTTGTGAGAATATATAGGCATGGCAAATGACCTGGTTGGTCCTCTCAGAAATCTATATTAGTGGTTGCCACCTTGAGCCATTTTATAAATCTGGATGCAGCACTACTTATCAGTGTCTGCCACTACAGGTTGGTCAAGCACTAATTTGGCCAACAGGCATGCCTACTACTTTCTGAAGAAACTAGTCCAGTCCATTTCTACTGACCCTCTTAGAAGCTTCACTGGTACTGTGGTATGACATTTCAATTCATTTTGTTAAAATTTCTGTAGTTTGAAAGTTCAAAAATTAAAAACAAAACACATTTCGGTGTGCAAAATTGTTTTCTCTCAAATCAATTTATAAGGCACAAATGCTGCACATTTGTAAATATAGAGCTTCTTGCAGATTTTTGTTCCACAAGTATGTGTGATGTGCAGATGCAAATTCTGCTACTCTCATACAGAAAATACCCCCAAAAATACAAAGTATGAAATTTGAAAGTCAGAAATGTAGAAATTTTTGCAAACTTTTTGAAATTAAAATGCTTTTGCACCATTTTGTGATAAGGTGCTTGCAAATGCAATCTGAGCGAAGTTGGCACAGAGCTACTCCTCAGGCTTACCCTTCCCCGATGGATGGGATTGGATGTTCCAATGGCACAATTCATGAAGACACAAACCTGTTGTGTGTAAGTGTGTGGATAGGATTGCATTTGAGGAGCAATCCTGGCAATATCAGACCTCATGGAACCACCCCCCAAGCAATTTCAAATCTCCTACTCATCTAGAATCTGAAGTTGCCTGGATGGCAGAAGGTGAATGTGATGGATAGGGGTGAATGGATAACCGAACTGATAAAAGGATCTAGTTGGATAGTCACCATTTTTTGCAACACTGCTCCGATCAGATATTACAGCCTTCAGTGCATGGATTAACTATCTTGTATAGCCATTGAGTACCATTGTATACCTATTAGCCAGAAACCTCACCATCAGCCACGATTAGCCAGACACAGTTAACAACACATTAATTCATTAATCACATGTTAGAGGTTGCTAATCAGCACTTAATGGGTAGTCAAGGAACAGAGAGAGTCAGACACATGCAGTTCATTCATTCGGAGGGGTAATGTGCTGAGTACGAGTGGGCTCTGCTACTGCTTTATTCACCAGAAAATCAAAGGGTCATTTTTCCAAAGTTATCATCTCAGCAATTTATGATAAATTGAGGTCCAAGATGCAGAGTGATTTGTCAAATGTGAACTCATTTGGTTTTACTAACAATACCTGGTGAATGAGTGTTCCATGATATCTTACTTACCTGTAACAGCACATTGGATTGATGGTACCTTAAATAGACGTTCTGCCCCTACTTTATGTAAAGCACCTTAAAGGCAGACGTACTGGGAGAATTTTTATAAAGACTTCCTTAATGATCTTGACAACTGGGGATTAAGCCTAATCAGAGGCACCTGGTAATTAGAGACAATGGCCCTAATATCTCAAAAGCCATGAAACTGAGTGCTGAATCAAGTGCTGGATGTGTTGTTCACACACTACAGCTAATAATTAATGATGCCATTTTTAAAACAGTGATCTGTAGAGGACCTATTAGCCACAGGGAGGGCAATAGTAGCCCATTTTAAGCACTCTGCACTGGCTACTGAAAAAAATGTCAGCGCTCCAAAAGACACTGCAGTTGCCACAACACTGCTGAATCCAGGATGTGCCCACTAGGTGAAACAGCAGTTTTCATATGTTGGAAAGGCTTTTGGAACAGTGCAGAATCTTAACAGTATACACTGCAGAGTGTGAGACCCATACTTTCTGCACCACACAGTGGGCTTTAGCAGAAAATGTGTGCTCTATATTATGCCCATTAGAACATGAAACCAGGTGACTGAG
Organism: Neoceratodus forsteri; assembly: GCA_016271365.2. NCBI lineage: Eukaryota > Metazoa > Chordata > Ceratodontiformes > Ceratodontidae > Neoceratodus > Neoceratodus forsteri. The sequence goes on from CM028130.1 coordinate 1,213,492,851, forward strand.
CCCAGATACCGCCTGTGTGTCTGATATTATTCCAACAGCGACTGTACTTTAGCATTCCATCAAAAGCATTAAAGTTCCAGGGCTGCAAGCAATGAAAAATGCTTTGCTGTTGTCAATGGATAAAAGACTTCTGCAATATGAATCAATTAAAGAGGTGGTCATGGCAAAAGTACTCGATGCAAGATACAAACTCCATTTTTTTTGCACTGATTGCGGAAAGGCATTTGCCAGTGCTGTAGTTAAACAACTGGTACAGAAGTAATTTGAGGACCAACTAAGAAAGCCACAACAACCACTGGATTACACAGCTATCAAGGCAGACTGTGATGCTGCAGATCCATGGCAGATATTCTCATAAACCAACTCACTACCAGAACTCTGTGGGCCAGATATTCAAAAGGGTTGTGCATGGGTTCGCAACCCACTGATGCGCCCCGGCGCTATATTCAAACAGGAAAAGTGCACGGCACAAATCCCGATGCGCCGGAGCGCATCAGTAATGTATGCAGGCACAGGTGGGGGGGTGTGTGTGCCCATGCATACTCTGCACAGCCCGATATTCAGCCCAGGATGTGTGGAGCCATGCATGCGCAACCCCTACCTGGCCAGCACAAAGTTGATCCCCCAAAAAAAGGAACAACGGATGACCACCCACAGGTGAGCTGCCATATTGCAGGGTGCAACATGGCATCTGCCACCTGTGGGTGGCCACCCGAGCTCTGGCTGCACCTCCGTTGTGGCAGCCCCCTATGCCCATTGCAGGCATCAGTAGAAATGGAGAACCCCAATATCCCTGGTGGTCCAGTGGACCTGCCTGCCTGATTGCGGGCTTCAGTAGAATAAAATAAGATCCCCAATATCTCTGGTGGTCCAGTGGATCTGCCCGCTCAATCGCGGGGGAGCTGACCCGGGGGAGAGCGGGCGGTGGGGATCAGTGGGCGGGTGGGGAGGGTGTCCACTGGACCACTGGGGATGATGGGTTTCTTCTTATTCTACTTCAGCCCACAATCGGGTGGGCAGGTCCACTGGACCACCAGGGATATTAGGGATCTTATTTTATTCTACTGAAGCCCATGATCGGGTGGGCAGCGTTCCACTGGACCACCAGGGTTGAAATGATTAATCTTCTATTTAGTTAGCCCGTGGTCAGGTGGTCCACTGGACCACCAGGGATACAATGATTATTCTTTTTTGTACTGCAGCCTACGATCGGGCTGTGGGGCACATTGTCACTCTGCAGGAGGCATCGCTCCCCGATGGCTGCCGCCTGGCACCTGCATGCAAATGGGGCCATAATGACATGCAAATGGCCCCATGTGCACCTTGCATACATTATGGCCCCATTTGCATGTCAACTTTTGAATATCGCGGGTGCTGCGTCTTGCGCAATGGAACTTGTGCAAGCTCATCCACATGCTCCACTCTGGCCGCTGACGCTGGCGTAGTGCCACTGATGCTGGCGCAGTGCCACTGCGCCAAGCACACTGCAGGTGGCCAGGGTGCGATATCACCGATGCTGAGCCATGGTGCAGTGCCATTGAATATCACCCGGTCAATGCCCCAGCGCAGCCAAGTTGCGCTGTGCCCAGGCTTGCACCACAGCCTGGCACAGTTTGAATATCTGGGCCTGTATGTTTTTTTTTTAATATTGCAGGGTTTGATGTTCTAAACACTCAATATCTTTTTCTTGTTTTCAGCTTCTGCAATTAATGGATTGTCACAACAGAGCCAGGAGCTGGACACATGTCTGGTAGAAAGCTTAATTCCCCCCAAAATTCTCCTGAAGCACTACTATTCTGGAAGACCCAAGGGCGCTGCTTTCCAACCTTTGAAAAACTTGCAAGACAATATCTAGCACCACCTCCCACAAGTGTACCCAGGGAGTATGTTTTTAGTGTGGCTGGGGATATTATAACTGAAAAAAGGTCCTGACTCTCCCCAGAAAATGCCAATATGCTCTTCATTAAACATAACTTGAACAACTTCTAGAGCTATGATATACGTTTCAAATTTTAGATTTTTATGTCTTTAAAATCACAAAAATAGAGAACTGCTTCAAAACCGACTAATTTAAATTACTTTTTTTATTGGAAGCCAATTTCAGTGTTTTTGTTGTTTTATTAAAATTCATGGTAATGTTGGTGTGTAGTAACATTTTCAGTATTCAAACTGATAAATATCTGATCCGATCGAATATGGCAAGACAAATATCTGGATCCGAATTCAGGCACAAAATAGTGATCCACCCATCCTTTGTGATGGGCCAATGTTTCAGTCAGCATTTCCTATGTTTCTGTGCTCCTAAGCTTACCTTGCCAGCACCTTACCTCCTGAGGCACTCGGAGGAGCCTTTCCAGAGTGATGACTTTCACTAAATCCATGCAGAAGAGGAGAATGTCCTCTCCAATGTTTGATCCTCCTCCTCTTGCTGATCTGCTGCATTATTGTGATCTTGGAGGTGTGCAAACCTAGAACCAGCAGTGAAAGTGGCTCCTCTGCCACTGCACCATTAGGCCACCAGCCCCCTATATGTAACAACTCACTGTTGCATATGGCAAAACTTGTAATTCACATATATGTAAAATATCCCAAAACTGGCATTTATTTTTTTTGTGATATTTTAAATATGTGCAATAGTGGGAAAATATATCATGTATGTATGGGAAATACATGAACAAGGCATATGTTATGCATGTACCTTTATATACTTTGAGACTGTAGTAGCCATACATTGCTAATATATGCAGAATATGTTCCCCACTATTTCAGATATTTAAAATATCTCATAATTCAGCCAATTTAAGATATTTAAAACATTTCTTTGCCTTTCATGAATACTATATGGTTCTTCAGTATGAATTAAATTATTCACTTTGTTTGAAAATATTTGCAGCTAATAGACAAATAAGCAAGCATTTGACCTAAAGCAGTTAAATAGATAACATGCAAGATGTTACATTCACACTGCTATCTGTTGAAAAAGTAACCAAGGCCAGTATTGTGCCACCTAATTGTATACTACCTATCATTTGCTGATGTAACCTCTATACTACCTTATCTATTGCTGATATAATGGCTATTAATCATGTACATGTAATAAAGTATATAACCACCTAAGCTCCCAAGGTCCATCATCTAGATTGGAAACAGAATGGCATTTCTCTGGCTGATCTCCTGTCTCACCTTAGCTGGTGCAGCATATGGTCAAAGTAAGTTTCTCTTTTGTTTCTTAGAGCTAAAGTTGCAGTTTTAAACAATACATCGGAATTCATCAATTTTCAAGTAACATTACTAGCATGAGAGTTATGTTGCCAGATAGACAGCAATCTAAACTTATGTAAAATTTCTCCTAATAACTTATTTGACGTAAGTGGCTAAAGGTAGAGAAAAAAAATTGCAACTAACATAACTCTACAATAGAGATTCAATGGCATTATACACTTTAGTTTGGATCAACTAAAGATAACGTTTAATAATTTATTGATAATAAAAATAACAATGTCTATTAATATATTCAACTTATAAAATGCTTCTTTATCATGGCAGGGATTCCACAGTACCTCAAATAATGCTTTATAAAATTTATCAGCACCATGGACACTCTGTAGCACTATCAGCTTCATATAAGAGGGTTCACCCGTGCCGGTGCGACAGTCATGTTGTCAACACCAATTACAGTGTAGGCAACATGCTGCCTCGCATTACAGCACCAGGCATTATATCTCCTGGGAGTTACAGCACCAAAACACCCTCCTGGGAAACTGTCAGCTTCACCCTCCGCACCCACCAACAAAAATATAACATCCTCCAGGGTGTGCATGTCCTGAAGGGAGCAGAAAATGTGTGGGCGCATGAGTGAGGGGTGATCTACAATCAAGATTGTCCCTGTCACTCTTGCACTGCTTGCGGTGCCCTAATTGCAAAGTGTCAAAATTCAGTCACAGTGCTAACAGTATACCACATAAGAGTAGCTACAACAAATGGTTGCTAGATGTTTAGACATTACACTGAGATTAGTTATTAACAGTTAACTTTTAGAAGACTTACTGTGCTAATGACCCTTCATAAAGTTGCACCATGGCTAACCATGTATCTACTTATTTATATAAAATTGGTAACTGGGAAACGCTCACTGAGTCAAGGCTCATTTCCATGTGCAATGCAGGTGGCAGGGTACAAACATATTTGGTTGTTTATCGCTCCACTATTATTGAAGGTATGCACTCAAGATTTGGCATGCATACCACAGTAAATATTTCTTGGAACCTAACTAAGCTGGATAAATGTGGTTTAGTACTGTAGGTTCAAATTTATTGTGGATACTTTAGAAAATACTGTTTGGCAAAATTTGCTCAAAACTTCATGGGCACATAATTGCTAATGCCAGTGGAATACCTTTTGTGGAATTTAACTTTCACACAGTACTTATTACCACTGAATCACCTTACCTGCACTAGCAGCATGGCTCTGCAATATCCTTCCAACATTCCTGCAACAGTGACGCCCGGCATGATGCTCCATGATAACTAAATATATCACTGTACTTCTATCACAGTGGCCTAAGTCACAACTAGTTACAAGGCTTGGTGTCACTTGATGCCATTGTTTTCAAATACTATACATGTACATTGTTGTCCACAGAGTTGGGTGGCATTGTACAGAAACAATGCTGCTTGTGCAGGTACTTGCACAAGTCAATACGTCAGTGAGCTCTAGTGGTTAGCTGGCGTATTGCAAGACAAAAGCTACTGCATAGTGATGCCCAGGACTATTTTTCATTGTTTACCACTCAAGACAGTGACCTGGGATATACTTTTACTATGGAACCTCCTACGAATAATACCTTATTGCCACTTTACCCAGCCTTTATCTTTCTCTGTAATGGCACCTCAAGTGTATGACTGGCCAACATGTTTACTTGGCTTTAACAAAAGTATCACAGCAGTTCACAATTTCACAAAAGCTCATGAAGTTCATCTTTAATTACTGATGCTATTTTGGAAACACTGGCTGCTTGTAACTTGGTCAGCCATTGAGCAAGACACTAGAGAGTTAATATACACAGCCTCTTTTTTATATATGGTGGACCAAGTGGTCCTTATCTGCCATCAAAGTCTATGTTCTATGTTTCTATATTGTTTTTCTCCAGGCAGGCAGCGCATCTTTCAGGGATATACCATATTTACAGGGAAATACCCTGATCAGGCTGAACCCAGCCATCATTCAGTTGGCTACCGGGTTTTTCTCCCACATTTTTCCCTCCCACCTCCCCTGGTAAGGGTGGTGCCTCTGTCAGTCATGTACATCCATAGCTTCACCTGGAAAATAATATAGCTCTAAGTTATATGAAAATACAGCTTTCCTGGCTTCCCAGGTGACTATACATTCAAATAACTTGCACTGTGTGCTTACCAGGGTGGGGAGATGCTCACTTCTGAGACATGCCAACTTCCCACTTACAGAAGTCGAAGTAAGTAGTTAGCGCTGCATTCATTTCCAGTGTGTTCTTTTCCTAAACTTTGAGGAGGCTATCTCTCCTGAGGAAGTGGCATTACCATGAAATGTCATTGCTGTTAGTAGAAGATAAAATAAAGCAAATGTTTATATACATAGGAATTGAGCCTTTATTGTTAGTGCACACCGAACACCTTTCCCTTTTGAAATACCCCTAGTTTAGTTTGTAAACTCCTCACATCCACAGAGTTAGTTCTTCCTATCATTCATGCCAGTGTAAAAATAACAGTCAGCTCATCCTTCTAGCAACAGTGCTTGGCTATGGATCACACTCATTTGACTTGTACCATAGGCGGAGTAAACTCCTTATCTGCTCTAGCAACATGGTCTGTGTCCAACGGCACCTCTCAAACTCTCCTGCTGCCTTTGCTATGGAGTCCCTTATGAATTATTCTCAATATACCCAGCCTTTTTCTTCAGTCTCCATAACAGATTGGCTTATGACTTTTTTCCACCAATTTATCTCAAATTTCCACAATGTTTACAACAGTACAGGAAATTTGTCTATAACACCGCTATTTTGTGTTGTCATTTTTGGTTCCTTTAAAGCTAATCATACTTTAAGCAAAAGATTAGAAGGTTGATACACAGTGCCTTCTTTTAGGGTCTATGAACCAATCCAAACTGTTAGAATTGTGTTAGCTAGTTTTTAAAGTTACAGAGGTTCAAAGGTTTGCAGAATTTTTTGAAAACTTAAAAAATTTTGTAACGTGTGTAGGAATATTTGGCTGCTTATAACTTAGTCCCTTTTAAAGGTAGATATCTGAATCATGATGCACTTACCAATTTGATACAGGATTACCAATATGCTAGTGCAGAGTAGTTTTTAAACAAAGTTGAAAAAATGTTGTGGAAATTTCACAAAATATCACAGAATTGTAATTTTGCCTAAACCTCATGGCAGAATTAAACATTTTGCACAGCACTTATTATACAGAATCTTCCAGAACTGTATGTTATAGTTTTTTGTTCTTTTTTTCTTTTATCACATATTTTTTATAACAAGAACCATTGTGATACAGAGGCTTGAAAAGTTTAGGTTACATTTTGGTCAAAGAGGCCATGACAAGAACATATGAACATTACTGAAGAAAGGGGGTCATGATCCATTATGTTCTTCCATCACTTAGCAGTTGTTATATCCAATAATTCCAGAAGCAATGAAAAACATGTCTTTCCTAGATTTAAGTAGTCCTAAAGAATTGGCTGGTACCACCTCAATTGGTAATCTGTTTCAAAGACATCTGTGAAAAACTAAATCCCCTTATATTTCACAATTTGTCTTTATTATCTACTCGTTCATTATTACTAAAAACAGCTGCTTGAAAATATGATACTCAAAGTCACTCAGACAGTATCTGTGCCTGATACCTGTCTACATGTGATGTCATATTCCATTGTTTACAAATCACAAATGGAAGCTGTGGATTTCAATACAAGTCCACACACAGGAGATTATGCCGCTGTATGTAGATAAACAGAAAGAGCAGCTTAAGTACAAAGGACAAGGATCCTGGGGCTGATTCCAAGATGACTGGCATAACTTGCATGCAGTTGTGAGTTACACCAGTTGCCAATACACCAGGGACCCTATGCCACATTCCAGAAGTGGGAGGGTCCTGGCACATGCGACATACAAGATACGCCATGCATGTGGCAGTAGCCTACGCATAGTGTACCGCAGCTGCATGTTGCATCTCACAGCCGGTGATAGGCAGCCCTCTGAAGCCCCCGCTGCCCTGGACCACCTTGATGCACACCAGGGGTCATGGGGGCAGTATACATGGCACAGGCATCCGGGGGAGTGCACCAGAATCTGACCCTGGGGTCCCTGAAGATTGGGGGTTGGGGGCAGGGGTGTGATTGAGGGAGCTTGGGGATGCTATGACACCTTTGCTGGGGCTCTGCATGGTGGCATCTGAAGGTGCCAGCCATCAGATGCCACTTTGGACAGCTCCAAGCTGTCAGAAGTTCTGTATGCCACTGCGAGTCTGGGAATTGCAACTGCAGGTTATGACAGCTGCCCTCCTGGAATTGGGCGAAGTTGCTGTTGTAACCCACAATTGCACCAGGCATATGTGGGCTGCATGTAGTGGGTGTTGTAACCCATGATTGTTACGCCTGTATATGCCATAGCACAAGGTACCTCTTAGAATTGTGAAGGGTGTATCACATGGCATAAGTGGCGAGATACGCCATGGGGTTTGGCATATCTTGCCATATGCCAGCGTAGCCTGTCCTGGAATCGGGCACCCTGTTTCCATATAAATTTCCTTAGTAATAGAGAACAAAGGGAAGAGACATACATGAAATATAGCAAACATGGCTAAAACATGTATAATTTAAAAGGATTGTCAATGGTGTCACTGATTCATAGTTTGGAGAATTTAAAGATTGGATTTTGGTTAGGTTTAGTAATACTCACACCATAGGAGAGTGATGTGGGCTTCTTGGTGCTCAGAGTGCATAAGAGGGGTAGGTGATAGAAATCATATGCTAAGACTCATATACAGTACTGTATCTATAATATGCCTCCCAACACTATTTTCTAAGACTTTGGAGTTTATAGTGCTACTGGAGCACATGCCATGAATTGTTTTTCCCCTTTAAATGTACTGGGTTTGGAGAACAGTGAAATGTATCATGATATAAAATGTTAGGTGACATCAGCCAGAAAAAAAATGCCAAACACAATGAATGATATACAGCACAAGTCAACACAACTGCAGAATCATTTTGTGCATCTCATCCTTTCTGTCTGGTAAATCATTTCCAGAGAAAATCTGACTGTCATGACACATATTTTATTGCAGTAAAAATGCAATCACAAGAAAAGTTTGAGAGTGAGTTTATTTTGGAAGTACATTCTACCCCTAAGTTTAAGTGGTATAGGAGGATCACCACCACTCTCACCCCTCAAAATGCTCAGTACTTTCCCTACAAACTTAATTTTTCCTCCAGCTATGTTCTGGTGGCAGGTGTTTACTCTGGACAATGTTTTAGAAATCAGCAATGATTCTGTAGTAGAACATTTTATAAAAGTATTCATTAGAGTCTAACATGATTCAGTGGTAGCTAAGATATTCAGCTGATTTAGACAACCTTATCCCTTTCAGGCTGTGGTGTTCCAGCTATAAAACCAGTTATCACTGGCTATGCCAGAATAGTTAATGGTGAGGAGGCTGTCTCAGGATCATGGCCATGGCAAGTTTCCCTCCAGGTATGTATTTTGTTTTAATTTTCATTTGCATGTTAAAGAGAACATGTCAGTGTATATGTAGAAGACAGTCATACTTTATCAATGATTACAGAACATTCAGTATAATATCTGTGATCAACATTAAACATTAAACTGTGTTTTTCACATACAAACATACAAAGTATGGACAGAAAAGATTTAAAGGAGAACTGCACTGAACCTGTAAGTAATTTTTCTCTGTACTGTATAAGTTGATTTTAAGTACTAGTTCAAATTCTGCTACTGTTCCATCCCTACAGGAAGTTGTTATGCTAGTGGATATTTTTGATTTATGCATGGTTAGCAAGAACTGTACAATGTAGTTTATGTCCCTTGCTCAGCTCTTCAGTGTTGAAACAAATGCTTCCATGTTCTACTATAGAACATAACCTATATCATACAGTTCTAAAGTGGCACTTAACATCAGAGTTTAAATCAGAAACAACCTCTGAGATTACTAATAGGCAAGTATAGATGGAACAATACTAGCATTTGAACCAGTTTTTAGATAAACAACGTCTACTGGGAAAAATTACCTTCAGGTTCAGTGCAGTTTTCCTTTAAGTCCAATAAGCCTGTGCGGAGGGTCTACCTTGCATTGTTCACTGTTAGCATTAGCCACCTTTCCCCACAATACCTCCCCTCCAATATTTGCCCTCACTTTTTTTAACTAACGTTTTATCCCTGTGATCTCGGACAGCACCCTCGGGGGATCGCCTAGTACTTACCCCCTAAGGTGTGACTGTGCCCCAGTGTGTCTTGGCTGGCCATGGTCCCAGTGTACTGGGATCCAACCTCATGCAGCCGTGGAGATGCTATGTCCCCCCCTTTGTAAATCCCACCCAATGAGAGCACCAGTGCAAGGATGGAAGTCCAGATGGATGACAAGTGGAAGCTGTCCATTATCAAGCACCTAACAGTGGCCTCCCCTCCCGGTACTCACTTCTGGACCAGATGCCTCTCTGTCTGTGCTTCCACTGGTGGTGAGGCAAATGGGGCACACCTATACTGCCCCGGTAAGCCCTCCCTTTCTGGAGGTGGTAAGCTCCCCACCAGATGCTCTGCCCACCTCTCCACAGCTGGCCCCCAACAACCCAAGGTTGTTCCTGAACTCAGGCCAGTGGTATCAGAAGCAGTAGTGCTATACTGAACTGACGGGACTGCCTGCCCTTCTTTTTTAATGACCTCCTTGAAACTGTCCCTCAGTGCCTTAAAATCATTTTTATGGTCCCTATGGACACTAGTGAGGCCACACCTGGAATACAGTGTACAGTTCTGGAGACCATACCTACATAAGGACATAGACAGGGTAGAGAAGGTTCAGAGGAGGGCAACAAAGATAGTGCATGGATTGCATCACAAGTCCTATGAAGACAGGTTGAAGGAACTGAATATGTACTCCCTGGAGGAGAGGAGGGAGAGAGGTGATATGATAGAGACATACAAGTATCTTACAGGGAGGAACAGGGTGCAGGAAAACACTATTTTTAAGCAAAAAAGATGTTCCAGGACTAGAGGGCATGGGATGAAGTTGGAGGGAGGACGATTCAGAGGAAACATGAGAAAGAATTTCTTCACAGAACGAGTGGTGGTCAAGTGGAACACCCTGCCAGAGGAAGTGGTGGGGCTGAAACAATCACAGGATTTAAGAATGCATGGGATAGACATAAAGGAATTCTGGAGGTCAGGGGTAAGGGGCAACAGACTTCTAGGAAAACAAACTGAACTTACAAGCTCAAATGGGCAGACTGGGTGGGCCATAGGCCCTCATCTGCCGACACTGTCTATGTATCTATGTATCTATGCATTAACCACAGTGTTAGGGGAGCTTACCACTTGTTTACACACTGTCTGTGAAAAAGATGTTTTCCAAAGTTTTTTTTTAAACTTATCTCTTGCCAGCCTGAGATTGTGACCCCGGCAGAAAACTGTTCCATACTTTGTGTAGTGCAGTGCAGTGTAATCTACACTATTATACACTTGAATGTATTTTTATATCTTTATCATACATATCCTTCGCTCCCTCCTGTCCTCTAGTAAGTGCATATTGAGGTCATCTTATCTCACCTCATAGAGCCTACTGTATTACATCTAACATGTCTTGGTTTTTCTTTAGCTGTGGTCACCAAAACTGCACACAATACTCTAGGTACAGTCTAACCTTTGACCTGTAGAGTGGAAGAATCATTTCCCTACTATGACTGGTGAAGCCCTACTGATACAACCTAGTATCCTACAGTGGTTGTCTTCCCATACACTTTGCTACATTGAGAGAAGTTTAGATTGTTAGTAATTGTTACCAAATGTCCCTTTCCTCTCTTGAGTGCTCCTCCTTTATCCCTATTTATCTTGTTCTCAGCTTTGTATTCCTGCACCCAATGTGCATCTCTTTGTACTTTTTGACATTTAAGTTGCTAAATGTCTGACTACTTTTCCAGTCACTTCACATACATCTTCATAGTGTTAATCTCCTCATAACTATCTTGACTCCCACAGAATTTGGTATCATCTACAAGTAAGTTAACTTTCCACTCGAGTCAGACCCTGGTGTGACTAATGTATAAATTGAAATGAACTGGCCCCAGGGTGGATCAGTTGGTACCCCACTGGTCATTTTCATTATGCTGAGTAACTTGTCTTTGTGGTGTACTCTCTTTGTCCTTCCCAACAACTAGTTCAAAATCCATCTAGTGAGCCCTCCACTAACTCCAGGTCAGCCACCTTTTTCACTGTTCTCCTTTGTGGCACTGAGTCAAAGGCTTTATTGAAATCCAAATACAGGATATCAGTGGCCTGGTTACTGTTTACCTGTAATGATCATGTCACCAAGTTGCACAAGTCTGTCATTTTTGTTTGACATGATTTGCCTCTCTGGAATCCATGCTGGTTTCTATCAATGAGCCCTTTTTCCTCTAGGAATTGATTATTGTCTCCAGTATCTTTCCCACAATAGATATCAGACTCACTGGTTTGTAATTCCCAAGATCTTTCTTGTCTCCACTCATGTAGGGGAACCACATTTGCCACCCTCCAGTTCATTATTCATCTGTTACCAGGGAATTATTGACAAGGTCTGTCAAGTGTCTTGCTAGTGCATATCCTTTTACCCTAAATACACCAGGATGGATCCCATCTGGTCCTAAGGAATTAACCTTTAGATTTTGTAATCCCTTAAGTACCTTGTTCATTGATATTCTTCCTATTTCCAGTTTCAGGCCCTCAGATTTTATCTGTCAGGCATTAGGCCTTAGGGTTCCATAGTAAACACAGAACTAAAGTATCCATTTAGAACATTTGTTTTTCCCTGAATATAGTCCACCCTTTCACTATTCTTCATTATCCTTTTTGATGCTAACTTTTGCTATGTTTTCTCTAATATGCCTGAAGAAGTTTCTTTCATTTTCCTTAACACCTTCCACTATCTTTAATTCAGAGTTTGCTTTTATGTTTCTCTAAGTTTTCCTTATACAGCTCCCTGTTGGCCTTTGATTATTTCCCCTTGTAAATCCTAAACACCAACTTTTTTCACTGTCACTAAATCCTTCACCCAACTATCAAACCAGATTGGCTCTATGTGCATGTTTGCTTTACTAACATAATAATACATTTCTTGGTACCCTGTTTTAGTTCTCATTTTATTACTGTCCATTTATTTTTCACTCTCTTTATTTCAACTATGTTTTTTAGTCAATACATTTTTATTTCTCCAATTATGCAAGTTGCAGGCCTTACAGCCTGTGCCACTGGAGTTTAGACATTGTGTCTGCAGTGCTATACTAAATCTTACAGAATTATGGTCACTCTGGCAGTATAGCCTAGAGGTTAGAGTAATGAGCTGTGAATGAGCTTGGTTCATCCAGTAGACAAGGATTTGAGTCCCACAACCGCCACCTACATACTGTGTGAACCTGAGCAAGTAATTTTACCTGCACAATGATCCAGGGTCATCTCTGAAAACAGTCATTGTGCCTAGTGGGCTGTACTCAATTACCAAAGAATAATAATAATAATAATAATAATAATAAAAAACTCTGATCAGAAGCTCTAAAACCTTGATGTCAATTATATTATCCTTACTGGACATAATTAGATCTAATAAGTTCTCTCCTCTTGTTGCCTTCCTTCTTCATTGGTAGAGTAGTTTCTGCAAACATCTGACTCCTAGCGTCTGGTGTTTCCCAGTCTATATCTGGGAAATTAAAATCTCCCTATAAGACTTTCCTTGTCTGCTGATTTTTTTTAATATACTTTACTTTATTTATTTTATTTTATTTTATTGAAATCTAGGATTACAAATACCTTTGAGCAGGAACTGCTCGTTTACAAAGGTTCCACGTCGAAGGAATGGGGTATACATACATACAAAGGACAACATAGTAATACATAGTTACACAATAAAAAGTAGTAAGAGACTGAGGCTTAGGAAATTCTAGTAATTCAAAATGTGCCAAATGTTAGGTAGCATGACATACCAGCCAAGGGCAGTCATAGAAATAAGTGCTGCCAGTGAGAAGGGGGGGGTATTCAGGCAGGAAAGCCATTGTCGGAGGGTAGAGGGTGAGGGTAAGAGCTCTAAAGGGAAGGGGAGGGGTAAAAGTCAGGAAATGCCTAGGGGAGAGGAAAGGGAGAGGGGGCAAGGGGGTAGGCAGGTAGGAGGGGAGGGGAGAGGTAGCTGTCAAGACTGAAGTGGAGGGCAGTGAGCGGTGGGGCCCCTGATTAGGCGAGGCAGTTACAACAACTAGTTGAAATGAGATGAAATCAGAGTTGTCTCTTAAAAGGGCCAAGAGCAGCAGCAGTAAGAGTTTCTTTATTGAGAGTATTGTACCACTGTGGTGCTCTGTGGGCAAAGGCCCTCTGGCCCATGGTAGTCCGGCATCTGGGGACAAGGAAGGTTAGTTGTTGTGAACTTCTAGTTCGCTGGGTGCTGTGGTGGTCAATAAGGAGCTTTTCAATGCCCAGGGGCATGACCCCGAGGAGGACTTTTTTGGCTAAGAGGCAGGTTTGATACTGTATCCGGCTGATGAGAGGAAGCCATCCTGCCCGAGTGTACAGGTCACAAGTCTGTGGAAGTCGGTCAGCCCCAGTTAGCAGCCTGCATGCTTTGTTGAGTGCAACTGTAATTCTGCGGAGGGCAGAGGTGGAGGCAGAGCTATAAATTGCTAGTCTGTAATCGACGATGGAGGTGACAGAGCTGTTGATAGCCAACCGGAGAGTGTCAGGGGTCATGCAGTGTTTATGCCTGTAGAGCAGGCCTATACGGATGTTGGTGGCTTTGGCGACAGAATCTATGTGCCGATGGTAGGAGAGTGAGCTGTCCAATGTGACACCTAGGTATTTAAAATCAGGAACGTGTTCAAGTAAGGTCCCTGTTTGGTTTAAGATGGTGAGGTCACGGGATTTGTACTTGCTCCTTGCATTGTAGAAGGTCATAACCTTTGTTTTGCTGTAGTTTATGACCAGTTTGTGTGACTTGAACCATTCTTCGATGCACATGAATTCAAGCTGTAATTGTTTCTCAAGGAGCTCTGCATTTTGGCGGTTGGTGAACATGACTGCGTCATCAGTGTAGAGCAGTAATTTCTGGTGGCAGACACTGGGAAGGTCGTTGAGGAAGAGGCTGAAGAGTAGTGGCCCCAGGATGGACCCCTGTGGGACCCCTGAAAGGACTGGCTTTTCTTCCGAGGTGACACTGGCAATCCTAACCCGCTGGACCCTCTCCCCAAGGTAGCTTGAGAACCAGAGCAGCGCTTCATTGGACAGCCCAATGTTTGATAATTGCTTGAGTAGGAATGGGTGGTTCACAGTATCAAAGGCATTCGTAAGGTCGATGAATACTGCCCCTACACAGTTTCCTTGATCAAGCGTGGTATGGATGAAGCCCATGAATTCTAATAGTACAGTGGTGGTACTGTGCCCTTTTCCGGAAACCATGTTGCTCAGGACACAGGATGTCATATTTTTCCAGGTACTTGACTAGCTGGTCTGAGGTGATGCACTCCAGGACCTTAGACAATGGAGGGAGGATGGAGGTAGGTCTGTAGCTGGAGTGCAGTAATTTGTCTCCACTTTTGTGTACCCGGTGTGATGGTCGCCTGTTTCCAGTGAGATGAGAACTGGGACATCCTTAGTGATAGATTGAGGACCTTTGTCAGGGGTTCAAGGACTTCTTCAAGGACAAGTGCTAACAACTTCAGGTCAAGGGAGTCACCGCTGTAGCCTGCATTGTGAATGGCCTTCTGAATATAGGTTCTGGCTTCATGTACTGGGATCTCCTTGAAGTAGAATTGTGGGGCAGGGTGTAGGAGAGGAGTAGTTGCAGGAGGGTTACTACTAGAGGGGTCATCAAAGAAATTAGAAGGGACAGCACTATCCAAGTTGGAGAATGCATTGTTAAAGGTGGTGGTGATTGTGTACAGGTCAGATGTTGGTGTTCCATTTATGTTGAGCATGGTGGGTGGTGACTTAGGGTCCTTGCCTGTAAGGTCTTTCAAATTACTCCAAAATTTTTTTTCATCACCCCAGGAGTTGGAGAGAGCTTCCTTGAAGTATTTGCTTTTGGCGCTCCTAACTGCCTGCGTGCACTCATTTCTGGCAGATTTATACTTTTGAATATCCCCAGGTTTGGATGTTGCACGGGCACAGTGCCAGAGATGATCTCTATGTTTGAGTAAAGTGATTAGATCGGGGGTTATCCAAGGGTTAGCTCTGCCCCTGACCTTCAACTTTTTGAGAGGTGCAAAGATATTGCAGGCCGCAGTGAAGTGGCTGATGAAAAGGTCTAAGGCTTGGTTTACATCAATGGCAGAGTCGATTGGTTTCCAGTCCAGGTGGCTTAGGTGTGTCTTTAGTAGCTCAAGGTACCCCTGCTTTAACACTCTGGTGTAGATTATTTTAGGAGGGGGCTTAATGAATTTGTTTGTCCAGGTACATGTGACCGGTGAGTGGTCACTGATCCCATCAGGGAGCACTGAGACTTTTAAGATTCATTCAGGGTGATTAGTAAGGATCCAGTCCAGAAGTGTGTGTGACCCTGTCCTATAGTTGCGTCTGGTGGGGGTGGTAACAAGCTGGGTGAGGTTCTGTGATGTGACAGCATCCTTGTAGTTTCTGGCCTCCAGCGATAGCCAATTTATGTTGAAGTTGCCTAGTACTATGAGTTCAGAGTTATGGTGTAATCCCTGTAGGCTTTCCAATATGTTCATAAATCCATTGGGCTGATCTTTAGGGGGTAGGTACACAGAGGCAATGGTGAGCTCCTTGTTGTCCGCCTCGAGTAGAACTTTAATAGCGAGAACCTGCAAAGGTGGTTTAGGTTTGAGAACGGGAAGACTTGACCCAGATAGGAATTCCTCAGGTAGATGGCACAGCCCCCACCTCATTTGGAAACCCTGTCCTGCCTGAATATAGAGTATCCAGGGATGGTGACTGCAGCATCCGGTATCTTGGGGTTAAGCCATGTTTCGACAGCATCATTACTTCATTCACCTCTGATGAGTAACTCGATGGGCTGAAGGCCACTATTAACCTAAGTTTCTGACCATTCCGCTCAGTAATCAGAAGCCATGGTGACTCTACTCAGTCATCCACATATAAGGATTTATTTTCTAATACAGCTAACAACTCCTTTGCATACACTGATATGCCATCCTCCATCTCTGGCATTCTCAATATCTTTTTTAAATAGAACATACACTGGGACTCATATAGCCCAGCTGCTTTTGTGATTTTCCCATGTTTCTATAGCCCAACTGTATCTAATTCTTCATTTGCCATGATGGCCTGCTTCTCATCCATTTTATTTCCTAAGTTCCTTAATTTCATGTACAGTACTTTTTACACAGCACTGATCTCCCTCACTTTGCTAATTGCCACATCTATCTTCTGCCATCACATACTGGGATCATTTTTGGTCAGATGCAGGTCATCCTTAGGAACAGTTTGCTTTCCTGACAGAAGAAGCTCCAATATCTGAAAAGTACAAACACTCTTCCCCACACTAGCCCATTAGCCAAGAGTTAAATTCCTTAATTTTCTTCTGTCTGTGCTGTTAATTATATGGCACTACCAGAACCTCAGAGGTTACCATCTCTGCTGCTGAATAAGAGTTCCTGCCTACTGTCATTCCCAGAAGCTGTATTTCACACTGTCTGTGCTATAGTTTGCTAAATCATTGGTACAAAAATGTATCACAGTATCCAACCTGCACTCCTCTACTCTAATGAGCTCCTTCAGCCTGGAAAATACTTTGGCCACTGTCATTACTGAGAGACAACAAGCAGATCTCTCCCATAGATTGATATTGCATATCTATCTCTCTGTCCCTCTAACTAAAAAATCTCAGTCAAAACTAGAATGTTTCTTTACCTCATGCCCTCCTTTCCTGACCCCCCGCCCGCCCCCAGCATATCACTACTTGGTGCAGCAATCTGTCCTTTGATTTAAATCGCTGCTTCCTAACTGGAGCTGGTAGCTCAGTTCAGATCTGCCAGTGTATTGAACTGGCTCATTGTCTCAACCCCAGGTTGCACTTCCCCACTAGTGCTGACTTGCCCCACCCTCCCATCTGCAGTGCAGTCCATCCTGCATCTCTGACTAATGGAGTACATTGAGACAATTCTACTGCAGTCATCCTGACTCGTTGTGTTCAGTCATACCTCCAGGGCCTCATTTAATCCTTAAGGACAATCTGTTCAGCAGATAGAACCCTGGACCTCCTACCTACTGGGCAATCCTATTCATGCAGAGCATTCTGTCAAAGAAGGTGTCACCAGAATCCTTACTACTAACCAGCACCCCCCCCCACCCACATGTCTGAACAGATTCTGTGTGTTTCTAAATGAGTACTGTCAGCCATTCTTTCAGCAGGGTCACTCATCTGCTTGAGCCCAATATACCTGTGCAATATACAAGAAGCTGAGTTTCCTGCTCCTACCCCTGTTCTTCTTCTCCGTAAGTCCTATTTCTCCAAAGTCCAGGCTTTTATTTGAGTGGCATAACTCACTACCACATAAAAATACCATTTGTAGCAGTTGACTTGTTATACACACTCTCTGTCACATGATCAAAAACAGCATCTCTTCTACTTCTTGCCCAGGTTCACTAATGAAGTCATTCCCTCCCTTTTCTCCATTTGGTACTATATGTACAGCATACGCAACATAAGATACACTAAGTGGCATGCTATTGTGTAGAAACCATGGAAAAAATGCCTGAGGAAATACAAGTTTCTACTTCAGTACTCCCCAACTACAGGCATTATATGTAAACATTGTAAGATTTTTGTTGTTTGACTCAATTAACTGCTTTTCAGAGACCTCTCCAACTCACTAGACAACAAAAGGTTCAATATGCATCTATCCCCTCTAAGGCAGCAGTCTATGAACTTGCAGCCATTTGGCAGTGATCTCTTCAAATCAAAAGGTTACTGAAACCTCAGCAACCATACAACCTCTCTATCACTTTAACACAGTGCCACCCTTCCTGCATCAAAGGCTGCTCAATACATAGCAAGATACTCTTTTCAGTACCACACCGCTTTATGCATTATTTTCATACTGTAACTGCCAAATACCTCCCCAAAAGTCTTACTTTCTTATGTTGCCTGCTACTTCATTCGGACACCAGTCTCTACATTCCTCATGCTGGTGTTGCTGCTGAGTCACTTTTGAGAAAACTGAAAAACACAACACAATCCAAAATTAATCTTATTTTGTATACATTGGGTGGGATTCACAAAAGGGATGCACTCAGCACATCTGAGATGCACTGCCGTATCTCAGACTTGTGCCCAATCGCGATACAGGAAGGGCAGTGATGCACCAGTGCATCGCAGATGTGTCTCACAACACCGATAATGGTATGCAGTGCATCTGGAGGGGGCATTCGGGGGGTGTGTGCCCATGCATATGGGGCTCAGCCCTATTCACAACCCACCTTGGAGGTGCATCTCCAGAGCAAGTCCAAAGATGCACCTCCAAATGTTAAGTCTACAAAATGTAGACTTAAGTGGGTGTCTGCCCCTAGGCAGGCTGCCGGACTACAGACAGCAGCATGGCTTCCTGCTTACCCTGGCATTCCAGTGTCCCCCATATCCCTGTAGTGTCAAATATATCACCAGGCATCCCTGGTAGTCAAGTGTCCCCCCCCTCCCTGCCTGTATCCCCATAATGTCATATATAACACCAGACATCCCTGGTAGTCTAATGGAACCCCCCCCATCCATCCCTGACCTGATCACACTGACTAACGGAAATCCACTGAATCCCTAGTGGTCCAGTGGACCCCCCCACTCATTCTGGCACCACCTCCCCACCCCGCTCCCCCTGTTCCAGTAAGTGCCAAAAGTCAGCGGGCAGCACAACCCAACTGCATACTGTCACGGCTGCCCTCAGACTGTGCTGTCAGTGAATGACAGTGCACAGTATGCCTGTAAGCTCATTGGTAGACCCTGTCGACCAGTGGGCTTGCAGTGTGCACTGTCAGCTTTCATTCACAACTTTGTGAATGACAGATCATTCACAAAGTTGTGAATGGAAGTTTACAGTAAACACTGCAAGCCCACTGGCTGACAGGGTTTACCGATGGGCTTACAGGTGTACTGTATTCTGCCATTCACTAACTGCACAGTTGGTGGGCAGCTGTGGTGGTATGTGGGTGGGTTGCGCTTCCTGCCGACTTTTGGCACTTGTTGGGACGGTGAGTGGGGTGGGGTGGGGAGGGTGCATGAGTGGGGGTCCACTGGGTCACCAGGGATACATTAGATTTCTGTTAGTCAGTATGATCAGGTTGGGGATGGGTGGGGGTTCCACTAGACTAACAGGGATGTTTGGTGTTATATATGACATTACGGGGAAACAGGCAGGAGGGGGAAATACTTGACTACCTGGGATGCCTGGTAATATATTTTATATTATGGGGATATGGGGGGGGACACTTGACTATGAGGGATGCCTGGTGATATATTTGACATTACAGGGATATGGGCAGGAAGGGGGTTAATACTGACTATAAGGATGCCTGGTGATATATTTGACATTATGGGGATACAGGCAAGGGGGGGGGGGTGCTGCTAGACAACTGGAGCTTCAGTAATCAGTGTTTACCACTCACAGCCCTTGCAGGGAGCCTGGAATATTCTGCCGGTGCATTCCTGCAAGCATAATGCAAATGTGACCATAATGACATGCAAATGGCCCCATTGCACCTTGCATGCCTAATGGCCCCATTTGGATGTCTGGGGCTGTGAATACCAACCTTGGGAGCAGCCCCCATCAGTTTCCCAGCCCAGCAGGGGGTTGTGCCAGTGCATCTCGGCTTGGGCACAACTGTGGTATTCATAGAGAGGATCCGCTGGAAGCATCTTCCAGTGTATCTTCTGTGAATACCACAGCTGAGGCTTGGCGCATCTCATTTGCACTGTCACAGCTGGGATGCACCGAGTGCATTTCTTTGTGACTCCCCCCCCAGAATCTGCATTTCTCTTCACTTCATTCTTTATGGTCTGGTTAATTTACATGGAAATTGGATCCTTGTCACTCAGAGTTTAGCCCCTTCTGCTGCTATTCTTTCACAAGTCATAATCCTCTGCTCGACTTCATAGTTGGTTCCTATGGAAATCAATATGACGTCACAAACAAAGAATTGTGACTTCATTAAGGAGTATTTCAACTGCAATGGGAAAGTATTTTGTTTCCATGTAAAGGAAACTGATAATGAAAAATAGATGTAGTTGAAATACAGCAATCTAGAAGTAATATACGTTGAATTGTATATAATCACTGTGTTTTGCAGTGTTTTTCCAAAAGTGCCAAAGTCACTTTAATGTAAAGGTAATTTGAGTAGTTCTTATTTTTAATTCTTAGCTTGTCCTCTGTGGCCCTAAAGCTCAAGTGTGGATTTGTAAAAGGGGTAGATGCAGACTCAGATGCATTTTCCATCTGGGTGGGCATGTACACAACTGTGCCCAAACTCAGAAGCTCTTTTTTTCAAAAGGTTACAAGTTTTGTGACAGTTTCCACAATGTGTGGGAGCTTGCATTACAAAAATGAATGCCTCAAAAAATGGTGTAAGTGTAATTTTGTTGATGTAAGCTCCAATTTTTTTGTATCCAAATTACAAGGTCATCTAATGTTGTATTTGGTGTAACAGTAATGACAGAGCTCTGCTTTGTAAATACCCACTGTCCACTGGCTGGACATATCTGCTTTTAAATATCCACTGTTCACTGGTTGGACAGTACTGCTTTGTAAGTACCCACTGTCCACTGGCTTGATGGATCTGGTTAGTAAATACCCGCAGTTCATTGGCTGGGTAGATCTGATCTATAAATACCCACTGTCTACTGGCTTGACAGATGTGGTATGAAAATCCTGTCTTATATGCCTACAAGTTGCCCCTAGCTCACAAAAGGGGATGCTTGAATTGCCCTCTGAATCAGGCCATAATGGGGGTGGCAATGTGGTCATCATGAAATTCATTGTGTGTGGGTGAGAAAAGTGAGGAATTGCTAGACCGTCGGAGTCATGGGCCATGGAGAGGTAGCAAAAGGGGGACTGCTGGGTAAATGGGGCCATTTGGTGTGGGAGGTTAGAGAAGAGGAGACACTATTTTTCTGGTTACCAAGAAACATCGTTTTTTTAAGGGAGTGGGGAGAACATTTCAGCCAGATGAATATGTATGTACTACCACCAGCGCTTCACAGTGTTGTGCATCATCACATGTTCATTGCATAGGTTGCTGCATCATCGATGCTACACATCAAAGTGATAGCAAGCACAAACCCTGATTTTGCCATCCAACATCAGGATCAGTGAATTATCTTGTGCCAAAATTGAAGGGAAGGGGGCTCCTCCTTCTAGCGTGGCTACCCTTTGTGTATTGCAGATTTTGGTGGCAGTGCAACATTGCAAATGAAAGGTGACCATTTCACATTAATCCAGCTACATCCAAGACTAGGGTTCCCTGTCTTTTTAAACTGACGGTGCTATAAGTAATGAGTTTACTTTGAAACTATCAGTAATAATGAACCAGCTCTGCATATTACTATGGAATTTAAAATAGAATAGTGTTACTCACAAGATCAGCTCTTAGTTCTGTTATCTACATATCTTTTTGTTTCAGGACCGGACTGGCTGGCACTTCTGTGGTGGCTCCCTCATCAGTCCACTGTGGGTGGTCACTGCAGCCCATTGTGGTGTGAGGTATGTCAGGTTATTAAAATCTCTGAGCAGTATATTTCATAGTTTGCAATGTCTATAACAATTCTTTACTCCCTCAAATCACCTTCTGATCTGTATATGTACATGTGAGAATGGCCTAGGCTTTAGAGCAAACTTAAGCATTATAAGGTATGTAAGTAGGAATAATAGAGAGCTCATGGACAAGAATAAAGTACAGTTGTGGTATACTCAGAGGGCTTCAAAGTCAAGTTAAGTCAGTCAGACTTTTTTTGAGTTAATGGAAAGTCAGCATGACCGGATCAGGAAACTGGAAGGCATCGTTATGCATGATGGCAGTACACACAGTACAAGCCACATGGTAACTGGCAAGCAAGATCATGAGGATTTCTCCAGACATTTCTAAATTATACTTCCTAAATTATCCCAGACTCATTTAAAGAGATAAAGGAGGATTGTATTAGTCAGAGGGAGCTACCATTCACAGTGGGAGGGAATCATAGGAATCATAGGACTTTATAGGAGCAAAGCAAACTGTATGAGCGTATGTTATGCTTGCCATTCCTCAATGATTGTACCCCTTGCCCTCCCTTGTTTTCAAGTGAATATCCAGTAAATGTTTTAAATTGTTTACTGACTGGCATGATATGACCTCCTCTGGGAGTGAGTTCCACATGCTAATAACCCTCTGGGTGAAACGGTTTGCTCTTTTGGAGGTTTTGTAGTTGTCACCCCTTAATTGTTTACTGTACCTTCTACCTGTGTGGCTATTTTCTTTAGCAACCAAATCTAAGCATGTCCAGAGGTCAGTGCTTTGGAATGATTTAAAAGAGGTACATATCTCCTCTAAGCCTTCTGAGCTCCAACATATACATATCCATTTCCATCAATCTCTCCTAATAACTCTTTCTTCTCAGTCCCCTCACCATTCTAGTCACTGTCCTCTTCACCCCCAGCATCCTGATGCCTATCTTGCACTGTGGAGCCCAAAACTGGCTGCTGTATTCTGTACTGTACGTGGCCTAACTAGTGAGTTGTAGAGAGACATCAGAACTTCATTGTTCCTATTGGCAATATTTCTGCCAGTGCAACCAATTTTCTTGTATTCCTTCCTAATGACAGTTTGGATATGCTGTTCAGATTTTAAGTTACCGGTTACTTAGATACCCAAGTCCTTCTTCGTGGTAGTTTCTTTCAATTCTTAACTGCAAAGTGTATACCTATGTCTAGGATTTTAGAATCCCAGATGCATGACCTTACATTTGTCTAAATTAAACTTTAGTCTTGACTTTGCCCACCCTTTAATGGTTTTCAGATTTTCATTCAGTGCATTCACACCCATCTCAGTGTCCACCACCATACCAAACTTGGTGCCATCTGCAAACTTGCACATCCACAGTCCTTTACTTGGTTGCATGCTGGAGACATAGGAGTTAAAGAGTACTGGCCCTAATACTGAGCCTCTAGGGCCTCCGCTGGTCTCTGATACCTCTGAAGATTTAAAGCCCATGATGCATGCCTTCTGCCTTCTGTCTGTCAGCCATGTTTGTACCCAGAGTGTCAAGCTAACATTTGACCATATTCTGTTCAACTGTTTGATTTGTTTCTTTGGAGGCACTGTGTCGAAGGTTTTCCTGTAATCTAGGCATATAATGTCCACTGGTTTTCCTCTGTCTAAGGCATTTTTGACTGGTTCAAAGAACTTACTAGGTTAGTCTGGTGTGATATTCCTGCTCTAAACACATGCTGTGAATCAGCCAGTAAATTATATTCTACAGTAGAAGCCTTTTAAAAGGGACACCTCCGTGGATGCCTTATCGTCCCCTTTAAGCGGATGTCCCATTTATGAGAAGCAGCCTTTTTTTCCATCACAACCAGAAAAGTCTTTGCTCATGAGACACACACATTACAGTAACAAACAAAACAGAGAAAACAAACAAAATATCAAGAAGCACTGGATGCCAGTACTTTTTATTACAACTCCTGTTTGTAAAAGTGTTTGGTTTGGTTCTTGATTTAATCTTTATTTAATTGGTGAAAGTAACACACTGAACTTTAATTAAAATCACTTAGCTTCACTTAGCAACTTTTGAGAGAGAGGAGTTGGGCAGCTGTAAAATCTCCATAACTTTTGGTTTCTCACTCAGTGGGATGTCGACTCTTTTGTTGTTGCTTGTAGATGCCATCCTGCAAACCAAACATAATCAAGAGAGATGCTAAGCAGGTGGGAATGTGAAACAGCTTAAATGCAGGGCACTTAACGAGGTGCGATTACATTTTCAGCACCTTTTCCTACACCTTTGACTAGATAATCATCCCAATTAAGCAATGGGACCATCCCAGTTAAACAGAAGCTGGTCCCA
Organism: Neoceratodus forsteri; assembly: GCA_016271365.2. Classification (NCBI taxonomy): domain Eukaryota; kingdom Metazoa; phylum Chordata; order Ceratodontiformes; family Ceratodontidae; genus Neoceratodus; species Neoceratodus forsteri. Next base: position 1,213,517,141 of record CM028130.1, read on the forward strand.
TTGAATAACATTAGCCAAAATCGGTGCATGGGGATTGTCCCAATTAAGTGGACGTTCCCTTTAACTGTATCCCCTCTAAGTGGCTTCTACTGTATTAGGTTTTCCTCTATCTCCTCCTTTACAAATATCTCCAGCACTTTCCCCAGTGTAGATGTCAAACTAACTGGCCTATAGTTCCTAACATCTGCCCTAGACCCTTTTTTGTTTATAGGTACCACCAGTTCTTCCTTCCAGCACTTTACAACCTGTCCCTCATTTAATGATCTTTCAAGCAAGTATTTGATGGGTTCTATCAATTCTTCTGTCAGTTCTTTTACTGCTCTTAGGTGAATGCCATCTGGTCCTTTTTTTTTATATTGTCTGTTTATGCCCCTTCTCTCTGTGGTTGCCACTCTCTTCTGGGTATCCTATACTCTCTCTGCCCACCCCCCGTACCTCTCAGAGGACTTCCAGACCTGCCCCCATGTTGCCTTGGCCTACCTCCCCAGGCAGGGAGGAGGGGGATCCCAGGATTTCCCCCTCCAGTCTATTAGTGAATGTCGGGCAGTCTGAGCGTCTCCTCTTGAGAGCTGGGTTATGGTGTCTGGGAGCTGGATCCCTTCTATGCCAGCATCCGCAGGGCTTTTCCCTTGTTCTGGTACCACCCCTCAGGACATCGGCATGCTAGGGGAGCCAAGGGGTGGAGCACATCACAACGTGCAATAGCTCCAGCTACTGGCTGACATCCTCCCACCCTGCTTCATGCTGTCCAGCTGCACCTCCACCCATGGTCACCCAGGTGGTGGTAGAGCAGTAGGACAAGCAGCCCACCCTCCTCAGAGGAGGAGAGCAGCCTGTGGGTGCTCAATCCTCCTCTCCCCAGCCGACCCTCCAGGCGGCCGAGTCCATTCCCAAACCCGGGTTGCTGGTGCCATGAGCAGTAACCCTACAGCTGTACCAGCAGGCTGGCTGTGCCATCTGGTCCTTGAGCCTTATTTACCTTCAGCACCTTAAGCAAATCTCAATACTGACACTGTAGGGTGCTGTACTCCTGAGGTGCCGTCTTTTGGATGAGACATTAAACCAAGGTCCCATTTGCCTGTTCTGGTGGTAGTTCAGGTGGATGTTAAAGATCCCATGGCACTTCTCAAAAAGAGTAGGGGAATTTTTATTGCAAAATTACATTACATCAGTTTCAAACCATACAATATACAAAAGCAATCACTTCTTTATATATGAGATGCAGAAAAAAAGAATAAAAAGGAAAATAGGCAACACAAATAAAAAAACTTAGTTCATATTAATAGTTTAGATTTCTGTTAATCAAGCCAATTTATGTTTTTCCATAATGCAGAGAATTTTCCCCTGTCAGATTGTGCATTTTCTTTCTGCTTCACTTGATTTAATGCATTTTCATTCTGCTTCAATATCACAACATTAGGTGTATTTACATACTGTAAAGAAAACTTGTACCTGGCTTGCCACATATAATATTTTATACAGGAAAATATCACATTTGATGTAATAGGATGATATTTTCTATAACTCCTTGTATATTCTCCCAAAACTAAACATTCATATTGGATATGTCTTACATGACCCCATTGCTATCTTGCTGCCAAATCAGCCCAAAATTGGACTGCAAAGGAACATAAAATATAAAAATGCTCAAGGGTTTCTTCTTGTCCATTGCATTCTGGTAGCAAGCATTGAAGGTCTGTAACAGACTTATGTTTCCAATTCCTTCACTCCCAATTTGCCATGGCAGCTTAACCATTGTATGTCCCACATATATGCTGGGATTTTTTTTATCTCTTAGTATGTTCAAAGCAAGCTCTAATTTCATGGGGAGGCAGCTAGGAAAATCTACCTGTAAAGCATGATTTTTTCCATGACCTTAGCACACAGAGGTTTCCTTTGTAGCAATAAAACCTCGCTTTTACTTAATTTCCACATCTTTAACTTCTTAAAAGTTGAAAATGCAAATTTTGGAATGAGTACAAACCCACTAGCCAAGGGATGTCCTCCCTCCATTTTTCCAGCAATGGTTGAAAAAGGCCATGAGTCCAGGGGTCCCATATAGCTTGTGGCCCACCTCTGTTACCCAGAGATGTATATATAAAAAAAGAATGATAAAACACTAACAGGTTCAGCATTCCTAACCCATCATGTTTTATATCTACACAGGAAAATTCCTTTTTACAGGGTTCAACCTGCTCCCCCAAATCGTTTGAAAGAATATGCTAAAGAACCCTGTTTCTAGGACAATCGGTATAGGAAATATGTAGGAAATGTATAAAAAAAATTGGGATTAAACATTTCTTAATAATAATCTTTCTTTTTCTTAACAAATGCCCATGTTTTCCATCGTGATAGATTATTTTCACCTATTTTAAGCTTTTCCTCCCAATTTCTAGTGGCCAATTCACCCTCCCTGAAATATATACCCAACATTTTCAACTGTTTAACTGTAACCTGTATTTTCCCTATCTGTAGTGTTTTTTTACATCCTCCTATTTGTATAGCTTTACTTTTTTGATAATTTATATCTGCTCCTGTTAGTTTTGTGAAATCCTTTAAGATTTTTAAGGCTCTGGCTCCTGACTGCTCATCCCTAACAGCATGCAGATATCATCCACGTAAGCAGCTATTTTCTGCTTTGGAATATTAATATCAGGTGAAATACTCTTAATATTTTCATCATTCAGTATTACTCTTATAATTGGATCCAAACTAAAGGTGTATAATAGGGGACACCATTGCTGTACCCCCCTTTTATGCTAATAGGTCTTCCCAACAGGCCATTGATAGAAGGAATGGCCACTGCATTTTTATACATAATCTCAATCCATCTAGTCAAAGATCTTGGGATACCATATTCTTGTAATACTCTCAATAAGAACACATGTGACACATTATCAAATGCTTTTGTTTGATCCAGTGCCAACACAAAACCTTGTAATTTCTTTTGCCTGCTATATTCATATATGTCTCTTAGAAGCCTTACATGTTGTTGTATGTTTCTCTGAGGAGTGGAACATGTCTGGATAGGATGAATCAACTGTACTGTGGCTTTTTGCATTCTTTTACAAAGGATGTATAATAAGAGTTTGTCATCTATAATTAGGAGACTAATCGGTGTCCAATTATTTAGATCATATTTATCTCCAGTTTTATGCAAGTGTATTATAATAGCCTTAGTAAAATCATATGAAATACTTCCAACCATTAACATTTCATTATAAACGTCTACCAGGATGGCCCCTATCTCATCCTTAAAGGTCTTAAAAAATTCATTTGTTAGGCCATCTTCTCTGGGTGATACACTCAGCCTAAGTTTAGAAATTGCCTCTTGTACTTCTATCAATGTTATTGGGCCTTCAATATCTTTAAATGTCTCTTTAGATAATTTTGGGATCTGACATGACACTAACACTTCCCAGGTGCTCTGTGAAATTAAATCCTCCCCTAAAGTCTTAGTGACTGTGTGCTGAAGTATCTCCAGCTTTTCAACATCTGTTCATCTCAGAAAACCTTTGTTGTCGTACAGACCTTCCATGACCTTATGTTCTATTTGATATTTACAGGCTTCAAAAGGGTCTGAAAAGGGTTGATTCATTGTCCCAAATTTAAATTCAGCATATAATGAAATCACCCTATCGTATTGATATTTTCTCAGTTTATGTTTAATATTATCTATTCGAGTCTTTATCCTACTATCAAAGGTATTTGATAAAGACATAAGTTTATACAGTTGATCTCTATATTCTAAACATAATGGCGCAGATATTCAAAAGGGTTGTGAATGGCGCAACAGTGTTGCACCATGCGCAACACACTGATGCGCCCCGGTGCGATATTCAAACAGGAATTGTGCCTGGCACAAATCCCGATGCACCGGAACGCATCAGTAATGTATGCAGGGTCAGGTGGGGGGGTGTGCCCATGCATATTCTGCACATCCCGATATTCAGCCCGGGATGTGCTGAGCCATGCATGTGCAACCCTACTTGTGCCGCAAAGTTGATCCAAAAAAGGAGAATGGCGGCCACCCACAGGTGAGCCGCCGTGTGCAGGGTGCAACACAGCTGCCACCTGTGGGTGGCCACCTGAGTTCCGCAGCACCGCCCGTGGTGGCTTGTGCCAGATCGCAGGCATTGGTATGAAATAATAGAATCCGATATCCCTGGTGGTCCAGTGGACCACTGTCAACCGATCACGGGCATTTGTAAATTAAAGTAGAATCTATATCCCTGGTGGTCCAGTGGACTAGTGTCAGCCGATCATGGGCTTCCAGTAAAGTATAATGATTCCTATATCCCTGGTGGTCCAGTGGACCCCACTCCCACCCACACTGATCCTTGCCTCCCCGGTCAGTGGCGGGTGGCAGCACCACCCGCCTGCCCCCTGCCACCCGCCGACTGACACTCAATGTGGCGTGCAGCCCATACCATATTACACATTTCAGATATGGATACATTCACATATCTTGAATGTGTAGTACAGTATGGGATGCATGCCCATTGGCTCACACTGTGGACTAATGGGTGTACAGCCCTACTGATGGTGTCAGTTGGCGGGCGGCAGCACCCCACCCACCTGCCACCCGCTGCTGACCGGGGGGGAGTGGGGTGGTGGGGATCAGTGGGGAGGGGGGTCCGCTGGACCACCAGGGATATAGGAATTATTATACTTTTACTGAAGCCCATGATCGGGCTGACAGCGGTCCACTGGACCACCAGGGAAAAGGAATCTTCTTTTATTTTACTTAAGCCTGTGATCGGGCTGACAGCGGTCCACTGGATCACCAGGGATATAGGATTCTACTTTTATTTTACAAATGCCCGCAATCGGGCTGACAGCAGTCCATTGGACCACCAGGGATATAGGATTCTTCTTTTAATTTACTTAAGCCTGTGATCGGGCTGACAGTGGTCCACTGGACCACCAGGGATATAGGATTCTACTTTTATTTTACAAATGCCCGCAATCGGGCTGACAGCAGTCCACTGGACCACCAGGGATATAGGATTCTTCTTTTAATTTACTTAAGCCTGTGATCGGGCTGACAGTGGTCCACTGGACCACCAGGGATATAGGATTCTACTTTTATTTTACAAATGCCCGCTATCGGGCTGTGGGGATCATTGCTGCTCTGCAGGCTGGCAGGGCGCCAGGTGCAAGTCACCGGGGATCGGCGTACCTGCATGCAAATGGGGCCATAATGACATGCAAATGGCCCCATGTGTGCCTTGCATACATTATGACCCCATTTGCATGTCAGCTTTTAAATATCACGGTTGCTGCGCCTTGCGCAATGGAACTTGTGCTAGTGCATCCCCCTGCTCCACTCTGGCCACTTGCGCTGGTGCACTGCAGATGGCCAGGGTGCGATATTCAATGATGCTGAGCCATGGTACAGCTCCGTTGAATATCGCCCAATCAACGCCCCTGCGCGGCCAAGTTGCACTGCGCCCAGGCTTGCACCACAGCCTGGCGCAGTTTGAATATCTGAGCCACTATGCATTCTTTATTACTTTGTGCTCTTACGGTTTCTATGAGGAGATTTTTAAGTCATTTTTAGTGTCATACCATCATGTAAACCAATCATCATATAACTCAGCTACAGATTTCCTAAACTGAAATAATCTTACTAATTTAACTTTAATGTCTTGCTGTTCTAATAAAGAAGAGTTTAGTTTCCATTTCTTTGAAACTGAAATAAATCTAGAGGGAGCATTTTCCATTTTAATGTCACATTGTAATATGCAGTGATCCGAAATAGTCACTGTGTTTCAAACAGAAACGATTAACTTGCATGAATTTAGAAACAAAAAAATAATCAATTATGGTGGTATAAGCACTTCTCCTATATGTGGCACCTCCCTCCTTATGTACCAGCCTATAAGCATCCTGCAGCCTGGCTGTTGTGATGACATCTCCAAGAGCATGAGTGTCACAATAAACTTTTTTTGGAATGTTATTGCTTATTTTTATATTCAAACTACAATTCATGCCTCCCCCCCCCATAGCACCAACATAATTGTAAATAAGAAAGGTTTGATTTTATTGAATAAATCAATTCTTACACTTTTACTCTGTGGTGCTTAGGTATTTATGAGTCTTAAAGAAAATCGTTCGCAATTACAATCAATCATCATGGCGCTTCCTGGTAACAAATCCACCAGCCTTAGTTCTTGTCCTTCTGGATGCCAGAAAAGTATTCCCAAACCAGCTGCAGTATCCTCACCATATGACCAGAAAGAAGGGCCCCAAGGCCAGTTTCTTTTTGCCTGCACTATATCATGTAATGAGTTAAACCTGGTTTCCTGCAAGAATAGAATATCTAAGGGAAGGATTTTAAAGTATGACAGAAGAGCTGCTCTTTTTTTACTGTTCTTAATGCTGCATACATTAAAAGAAATTAATCTTAAAGAGGTCATTTCATGAGGGTAGTATGCTTAGGTATTTGCTTTATCTTTCTTTCTTTTTCTCCCTTTTTTTTGGTCTCTAAAACCCCATTGGATAGATCCTCTTCACATTCCATTTCTGATACTACACCAGAAAGGGAAGATACATCGATTCCGGCCCTCCATCTAAATCTTGGAGGGCTTGAAATGAAGTTTGGGTAGATATTGAAGCAGAAGGATCCAGGAGTTTGCTAGAGGATCTAGTAATCCCTTTATCTGGAGGAAAATTAAGGTCTGAAACAGGGGGAGGCATTTCCATTTCCCTGCTTCCTTCCCCTGACATGCTAGGAGTACCTTCTTGTCTTGTTCCTAAATTTTCAGAAACAGTTTATTTCCTGTGAATATTATCTTCATTTTATTCAGTAGCTGAAGGTGGTGGTGGTGGTGGTGGGGGGCGGGTGCTGTCTCTGAGGTTCCTCCCGGTTAGCTTGTTCAGGCCTTGCAGGCCTACACCTCTCCTGAGCCTCATTAACTAGGTTGTCTTGATTGAGGCTTCCTTGCCTGTTTTGTCCTGCCCAAGGACATTGGTGGTATGTGAGGCCTTGCTCCTCACAGAGATTACATTTAAAAGGATTTTTGTACACAGTACTATCATGGTCATAATCCCCACAAAGTGTGCATCTAACTCTGTCACAAGTACTACTTAGATGTCTACCATGCCTACATTTGTAGCAGGCTTTGGGTTGCCCTGGGTAAAATACCACTCCCCTGTCTTTCCCCAGGAAAAAACTGTTTGGAATATATGCAACCTCATTTCCAATCATAGTCAATTTAACATTAAACCTCCAGCTCCCAGTTCATAGCCCCTCAGCATCTATAATTGCCTCTATTGGTCCCAAAACCTGACATTTATTTTTCTAACTAAAAGTAAATATTGCCCACATTTACCCCTTCATTTCTGAACATAATATTTACAGTTTTATACAGAGGTTTTGTGAGTGGTATAGCCCAAAAAGGAGTCCATGAAGGAGAGGTCATAAGTGATTCATATTTTCTACAAAAAGTGTCCAGACTAGTAAAGGCTTTAAAAGTAATGTCGAAAGTGTCTTCACCTCTTATATTAATTAAAGCATAGATTTCTGAGACAAGAAATGCCATTGATTCTTTTAAAAGTTCCCCTGCCACATACTGTCTGTCTGGGTGTTCCTGTAGCCCCCCCCCCATACCTTAAACAAACTGCATTCTGCCTCGGGGCCTGTTGCACCCTATTGTTTCTAAATAATTCAGAAAACATTGGCCCAGTTTGTCTCCTCCCTTGATTGGGGAGGGGGGTTACTTCCCAAATTCTTATTCATAGGTGTTGATTCTGTCCCTTCAGAACTTGTATCGCTAACATTATCGGGGGCTTGTGGCATTCTTTCCTCGTTTTGTCAATTGCTTGTTCAAGTCCTCCTGAATTATTTCTAGAAGCATTTAAATTTGGCTGCTCACCTTGTGAGAATATAGTCCATTCAGGATCAGGCACCCATTTTCCAACTGAATCCAGCCTGCTTGCTTTAAAGAGTCCTCCTTAGATCATTCAGTCACATCAAAGGGAGTGTCTTGCTCTGGAATCTGAAAAGACTTCTGCAGTCTCTCCGGGGTTGTAGTGCTTACATCAGCCTGACTCAGCTGAGGTACTAACCAGGTTTTGACAGCACTCTGACTCATCTTTGACACCAGATCCTCCTTGCTTGTCACTATTACAGCTATTGGAACCATCTGCTCCCGCCCGGCACCTCGCACCTGTTCCACTGAAGAAATCTCAGATTCCAAAAGTCTCCAGCATCTGCTCCCTTTCATAAATGAGACTTGCATGTTCTGTTTTCCCCTCTACCTGACCTACACCAGGCGACCCACTCATATCGTCTGTATTTACAAAAACAACTCCCAAAACACTGTCCCTTTGATCATTCATTGTCGGAGTCAAGGACTGGAGCTCTGACTGATGCAGACACCCATTCTCCTCACTTTCCAGCCTGTGACTGACAAACAGCCAGTTTGCAGAGCAGAGGTTCCCCCTACAGACTGAGTAGGGGAATTTCCCTAGTGCCCTGGCCAAATTTCCCCCCATTCACTAAAAATACTATCAACAGCTTAATCTTGTTCAAGGTTAGTTGGGATTCATCTATTTCCCCCTCTCTGGATCGTGCCTGAAAATAGGCAGAATTTATCTAGTGCACTTACTCGGTCAACAAAAAAAAATAAAAAATAAATAAAAGTATATGGCCCCATTTGCCCTTATCTATAGTTAAAGGAAGGCAGAAACTGTCAGAACTAATATTCTACCCAGGCTCAGTGGTATATTTGCCATGTTCCTCATTTAAACTCTGACAGTGATGTGGCAACATCTCCAATGGGTATTATCTATATTTGCCTGAGGAAGCAAGAATAAAATAAAGAATAAAATGGAGCATTCTAGCATCCCCTAAATCCAGAGGAAGTCTAGGCATCCTGGACCTAAAATAAATTGCTGGGCAGCCCAGCTGCAATATTTTGTGCATTTTCTAAAAACAAAAGACATTCCACATTGGGTACCACTGGAACAATATAGTCAGGCACTGGTGTGGCTGGCAGCTATCCAATTTATAGGAAGGGAAAGTGGAAACCAAACCAATAATAACAATCCCTGAGCCAAACATAAGATCCAGGTATATCATAAGTATGCCATAAGTGAGGTCTCCCTAAAGATATTAGCAAATCATGCCCTTAAGAGCTTGCACAGATTTTGCTCCAGCATAGTTGGAAGCAGGTTTCAAATCCTGGGAAAGGTTAAGACTGGTACAGTTAGGGAAGCTCTTTTCTGGGGACACCATACTATGATTTGCACAATTGAGGGCAGAATTTGGGTTGGCTAGGTAGGATCTGTTTAGATATATTCTGGTCAGGCATTACTTCTTTTGAGACCAGGTGACAGAAATTATGGCAACAGAGAAACTTCCTCAGCACCACGCTATCTCAGCTGGCAGTCAGAGTCAGTCTAAGAAACTGATCTCCATCCTTTATGCAGGACTTCATAGCTTAGAGGGAGATGCACTGGAACATATTAAAAGCAAGTGGCAGAATGAAGCCCTGGTAGAATGTAGAGAAATGGAATGGGCCGAGCTATGGTACCATAGTCACAAAACAACAGCATCTCCTAAGTGGAGAGACACCCCATGACAGATTGTAATCAGATATTTTAGGATACCTGTCATTTCTAAACATTATAGAGTACACAGTTCGGAGCAGTGCTGGAGTAGTTGTGGAGGGATAGCAACTATGTACACATTTTCTGGACCTGTCCAGTCCTAGACGGCTTCTGGTAGGAAATTAGTGTAATACTAGGTCTCATATTAGAAGCATCCTCCCCCCCCCACCCAAATAAGCCCACACACTGGATTCTAGGCCTATCTTAACCTGGGCTCAGAGGTTAAAGCAAAAGATATCTATTCAATATATTTCTGGCTGCAACTTACAAAACCATCACCCAACACTGGATTCTAGCCACCCCTCCAATGGCGGAGGATTGTGTAAAAACTGCACCGGTCAACAAGAGAGGGAAAGAATCCTCGCTCTGCTCAGGCACACTCTAAACAAGCACAATGGGTGATAGTTGGCATTCCAGGAAAACAAAGCAGACATGGAAGTAAGAGACATCCTGGATATCTTAGGAAAAGCTTATTTATTTATTTACAGTTTGTTGATCAGGTAAGCACGCTAGACCAACATTATTCATAATTCGAAGCCGTAGAAGTCTGTTGTCCATCCCACTCCTATGTTTAACAATTTTTTTTTCTACTTTGAAACTCATGCAGTGATGAGTAGTCTGCCTCACCTTGCTCAGTTATACCGAGCTGCACTGCGCTTCTGATTCTCCCGGTACAGTTGTTTGGTACCGGGAGCGAAATATAAAATGACTGCGAGGTAAAATGAGTAGTTTTCTTTGTGATTTATACCTGGCGCCTGAGTGTGCTGATGGCGGGTGGGGAACATTCATTGTCAGAGGGCAGTGCTACATCTTATTGGAGGGACAGCTAATAGACACTATTTTTTGTATAAGTATACCTACCCTGTCAATAAATAACATAAAAATGCAGGTTAAGTAAAGGTTTTAATAATTTTTCTCACTTTTGTTTTACAATGAGCCATTGTATAATAGGAATAATGCACTCCAGGGTGTGTGTTATGTTGGGATAACACCACGCCTAGGGCGTTGGATGCACTCGGCCTGCGGCCTCGTGCCCAACCACCCTAGGCGTGGCGTTATCCCAGCGTGACACACACCCTGTGGTGCATTATTCCTTTATTTTACTCTTCCACATTTTCTAACCTCTATACTCTTCCTTTCCCCATCTCTTCTCCTCCATTCCTCTCCCCATCCTACCATATCCTCTCACTCTGCCCAGACCCTCTACCTCTCTATCACCTCCTCTTTCACATTACCCTCCAATTTTACTTTCATAAATAGTGTGCCTCACACTCCTGTCTTAATCTAATTATACTGGTATTAATATATGACAATGCTATGCTGAGTATTACTGTACATTATTATGCCTCTGTATTATCATATTTTGTGCATTCTATTTGTTATTATGTACTTATCCCCCCCTAGGACACATCTGGAAACAAACTATATGGCTCAGTATGTCTTTTCCAGTAAATGTCTTTTAAATAAATACCTAGAACTAGGACCTCCCTTGCTCAGCCATCCTTCTGCTACAGGGCTCCCTCCTGGATCAACTCCCTCCCAGCCAACATCACCAACACTCTCAAAATTGGCCCCTTTAAAACTGCCCTTCATGACCACTTTTCAACACACGCAGCTGTAAATGCAGCTAACTACTGCCTGTTCCCACTCCCCTTGGCTTCTAAGGACTCGTGCCATCCAACACAGTCCAACTTTGACAATGTCCGCTGGACTGCTCACTCTTCCCCCTCTTCTCCTCCATCCCTCATGCCCATAGATCCACTCTCCTCTGGACACCTGTCATACATACTGCACCCACAGTCACCTGTCTGTGCAATATCAAAGCCCAGGTAAAGAGAAACTTTTTCCTTAGTTGCTCCAACTTTACAAGTATTGTCTTTTCTCTGCCAGTATTGTAACTGCATAACAGGGGCTTATATCATCCCCATTTGACTCACACGTTACCTTTGTAAATAGACTGTATTTAATTGTTATGTAATCGCTGTAATCTATGTATCGCTGTCTGTATCTGAAACTCTGTATTATTGTTTTGTCCTCTCTGTGATTAGGTGTCTTTGTAAATGAGTCTCTGACTCAAAGGTTGTAAATCTGATTTGTACAAATAAATAAAATAAACAAACTAACAGGTAAAGGCACATGGGAAATCAACTCATGGTCAAGAAATTAACTTTTTGTCATTTAACTCTGGGACACTGGCACTGAAAATGTAAAAAAACAGCCAAAAAAAATAGGAGATATAAGCTCAGAACACTGGATACTAGTGCTTTCATTTGTCAAAAGTCTGATTTTGATTTACAGTAGCATAATATATTAGGTTATAATGAATTTCTGGTTTAAAAAGGCATTGTCAACCCCATGAAGCTTCAGATTTTCTCAGGTTTAAAATCACAATTTCTGATTTATTTAACTGTTTGTGGCTTGGAAAATCACACTAGGCCAAGTCTTCTTTTCAGGTGTGCCCTGCGAGCACAGAGAAGTTAAATGACTTGCTCATGGTCACATCATTTACAAGTGGTGACTGTGGGATTCAAATCCAGTTCTGTAGGTTTGCAGCTCAGTGCTCTTAACTTCTACACTGTTCTGTCTGTAAGCTATTTCTTACCTTCCATTGAATTTGTTGATGTAGCTGGTTGTTATAGTACTGGTTTACTTTTTTTTAATAAAAATAAAGGACTCCCTCTCCAGCATATTAATGTTACCACTCAAAACATGATGGTTTACATTATCCTTGAGGTACTCCTACTGCATCTTTTATATAACTTGAGAACATACTCCACACAGCATAGTCACTTGCTGTGTTATGCAGTTGTAGAAGATTACAGCATCATATGTGGTTGGATTGTGAGAGGGCATTCTTACAGGGAAATATAGTTAAAAGAAGGATTTGAAACAAAACAGGTTTGGTACAAATACACCAATAGCTGTTTTCACTTTTACTAAGAAAAAGAAAGCAGAAAGATCGAGTTGCATTAACAAATTGTGCAGAAGGTAAGCATCATATAAAGGGTTTCTTTAAGCAATATACCATGACAGAGAGTGGGTATATTGATGGATTTACCACGCCTGGTGTGGTTCGGTCATGAGGCACATCCAAGTGACTTAACCACGCCAGAAGTGGTAAATCCACCCATATACCCACTCTCTGTCTCATGGTATATTGCTAATATACAATGTTCAGCTTGTTTTTTTGTTTTTATATTGATATAAAACTTTTACAGTGGGTATACTGGAGGATTTATCATGGTCATGTGATGTGTTTTGACCAATGAAGTTACAGGATTTTCATACCCCATTGTATAATTAACTACAAACAATATGAATCCTACTGGGTTGCAGTGCCCCTTTAAGGTCTGAGTTAACAACGTGAAACAACAACTACTTAATATGGGACAGTACCTCCTCTATATAGGATGGAGCAATTCTGAATGGTAAAATGAAGGGCACACCCATAGTGTGGAACAGTTTAGAGGTATGTTGTGAATGATGAAGTGAAACATTATTAAACAGACAGCCATGTGGCAGAAGATGATGACACAATAATGGATCTGGAAAGGTGAACAGAGTGGGCCAGGTAGCACAGTTGTGAGTTCAGCTTATGGTTGTGAATAATGATGTGCAACCACAGAATAACTCTTAACTATGATTTAATTGACTGAAAATCTGAATTATCTGAAAGTACATCCTGTCCCCTGATTAACATATGTAATGACTTAATAAATGTTCAGTGCTTGCCATTTGCAGTAAGCACTTACAATATCCTAGTAAATACTTGTTCTTGTCTGTCAGGTTCAGGTTTTGGCACATTCAAGGGGAATGCCTAAAGGAAAACAGATTGTTTAGACATCTCTCAGAAATAGAGAGTTTTTCAGTGGCTTGAGAATGGGGAACATCTGGTTGAGGTGGGTCACCAGCTTCAAAATGGGAACTCAACAGTGTGTGGTATCAGGAAAGCAAGGGACAAAACCTGTGAATCTGCCGTATCAATGGACTGCAGTAATGGCCCAAGATGCTAAAAATGAATGAAGGAATAAAATATGCTCCATATCTCTGGTTTGTTAAGAGCACAGTTAAAGGGGCTCTGATTCCAGGAGCAAATTTGAAAGAAAAAGCCATCCAGTTCCATCATAATATAAGCAGAATGCATGATGCTTTCAATGCCAGTGAGGAATGACTTAACAGGTTTAAGCTATGCCAAGGGATTTGATTAACAATGAGCTCTTGTCTGCTAGTACAACACCATAACCCTCTTCTGGGAAAAAATATGTAAGATGGTGGCTAAGGTAAATTTTTGTCTCTCCCAAATTTAAGATGCAAACAAAACTGGAACTTATTGGAAAATGCTCCTGATAAGTACAGTCTGTGGTCAGAGAGCCATCTTGATATTAATTATGTTCATTCTGTACTAATGCAGAAGTTGTAACAGCAGCCATAATGAAGTTTAAATAAAAATAGTAAATGCCGCGAGTGATAAAAGACTTTTTCTAAATTGAGGGACTTTAACAATAAAAAACAAATAAAGACACCAGCAAGTTAGTATAAACGGATCCCTATCGGACATAGGGCATGTTACCAGTGGGGTCCCCCAGGGGTCAGTCCTCAGACCCACCTTGTTTAATGTTTATATTAGCAATATGCAGATCAGTACAGAAAATCTTCTCTCTAAATTTGCTGATGATACTAAATTAGGTGGGGGCAGTATTAACAGGAGCAAATAGAATTATTCTGAACAATAACTTAAAAACCTTAGAATCCTGGGCAGTGGACAATGGGATGTTCCTCAATTCTGATAAATGTACCGTGTTACATTATGGGAAAAACAATCCCAAACAAAGTTATGTCCTAAACAATCGGCCTCTTAAAGCTTCTTTATCAGAAAGAGACCTCAGAGTTATTGTCAATAATAAGCTTTCATCTACTGACCACTGCAATAAGGTAGCCAAAACATCTAATACTTTACTCACTTGTATCAAACGAACGTTTGTAGCTAGGACCCAGGAATGTATTATTCTCCTCTTTAGGACCCATGTTAGGCCACACTCTGACTATGGTCTCCTTTTTGGAACCCATACCAGAAATATAATATTGATAAAATCGAGAGGATTCAGAGGAAGGCAACAAAATTAGTACCTAGATTAGCTAACAGTGATTATCACATTAAACTGCAGGAAACTGGACTTCACTCCTTACAGAGTAGAAGAACTAGAGGTAATTTACTCCTTTTATACAAAATTCTTAACTCTTAGGATCAAATGGATCAATGTGGCCCAAAATGTACTAATAGAAGGCGCTCTCCAAGGCTTAACAATAAACATATTGAAATAAGAAAACCTAGCACTACTAAGAGATTAAACTATTTTACTGTAAGAACTCCAACACTGTGGAATATCCTTTCACAATATTTAGTGGATAGCCGTTTGATTTCCTCCTTTAAAAAGAATCTAGACCATTGGATGGAGACTAACATATTATTGTTCTAATCAATTTCCCATCATGGTGGTGGGGGACAATCTCAATGGGCCATTGGCCTACTTTTGTCCTATAATACCAAGTATACTAAGTACCAAGTATAAAAAAAAGTTTGGTAATGCTAATACATAAAGGGATCAATGAGTTGTACTGAATATGTATTGTGATCTCATTTTTCTGAAACTCTGATTATCCAAATGATTTTCTTATCTCCCTGGTCAATTGGATAAACAGGGTTACATTGGGTTAAAAAAATGAGATTAATGACTGATGAATGCTGTGATGAAGTCAGAAGAAAGAAAAGAGCAGCCACTTCCAACATGGTCATGATGTGATATTGTGATCATGAATGATGTTGGGCAAGAAGTAGGGTGAGTTAGGTCTCAGCTGCTGGAGTTGCCTTGACATTTGGGATCTCACAATACCCTATCAGTTTTCAGGTCTTAATCTCATTTTTCTGTTTTTCTCAGTAGAACCGTCCCTTCCAATCCTACTTAATGTGACACAATAGTTTGAGATTTTTTTTGTATGAAAATGACATTTCATAATATTGTGATATTCACATTAGCTGTGGTATTACATGTCAAAGCTATCACACAGTTGCAGCAATTGGTATGGTCAAATATTTCCAGAAATGTCTGTGATATCTCTGGAGAAATTCCCTGCCTGCCAGTCTGCAGCACCACCAGAGAGAATCTCTTTAGAGATATATGGAAATATCTGACCATGTCAGTTGCTACAGCTGTACCATACAAAGTTCATACCTAGCTTCTCCATGTGACAGAAAAAACAAACATTGATACTGATAATAAGATATGGGGATAACTCCCTTTCACTCTGAGCTAATTATATAAAATGTAGTGGATGATAATGATGATGAGTGCCCCCAACAGTTTACATAAAAGAAAAATGATAAAATAGTAAATATGTCTGTCTGAACTTCCTGCCTTTCCTTCTCCACTATATCCCAATGAACTATTTCCACACATTATATGTTGGTGTGATGTAAATTCCTTTATCAGTATCATCCCCATTGTTATCCCTAACCCATCACTATTGTCTTGTTCCACTTTAAAATCAGTAGTCCAGTCAGAGTCGTCACTTTCATACTATGAACCATATCAGACTTCCATTGCTTCAGCCACAGCACTACCACCAACTCAGTTTCTTCATATAGCATTCATGACATATGTCTACCTTCTACTATGAATCCAAATTGCTGGTCTCAACATTATTTCAATGGTCAATTCAAGACCACCAACAGGGATTAGACCAGTTTGCACTGTACTGACTTTGGTATGGGGGGGGGATATCATAAACAGCAGAGGTAAACTCCATGCAATTGCACTAACTGTCTTTTTCCTAGTAGTACTAGTATCAGTGGCATTACTTCAACAGATGCACTTTTGCAACTTTGTTAAGCCAGACACGCCATCACATACCTCCCCCTCTATTATTATTGCTGCCTACTTTTTTTTTATTATTTGCCAGTTTAGCTACATGGAACAACACTTTTTCTCACAATTATCTATCATTATTTTAGAATTCATCAAGTGTTATACCAAGAAAACAAACACACTGTAACTACTGCTGACCCCTTTAATAACTGGATAGTGATCTCTGATCAAAATGCCTTAATAACTGGGTGTGACATCATACCTGGCTATTACAGCACTTTCTAGCAGTCACACTTCAGAGTGGGAAAGACCGCTCTCATGCCAGACACTCAGTGCTGCCTTTCACTTGCACTATTACAATTTCAGTACTACTTATGGACTCACTGTCTTTACTGTAAGTAAAACACTCTTTCCCACTGATTCAGAAATAACAGCAGCAGTGGGTGACAGTGTTTTACTTTCATTTTCAGCCTGGCTCCAGGGACTGAATTATACAGGAGGGGCTCTTTGCTCTACCTCTCCTACACCACTGACAAATAAATAACTCAGCAGTGTCAGATGAGAAGGGAGAGTAACTGTAAATAAAATCAAAAGGGGTTAAAACATATATATATATATATAAACTAACTAAGCTCTGTAGTTAAATTAAATGTTCTCTTAATGAGGTTTGGTCAGTGACTTTCTTTGTCACAGACTACTTGCACCAGTAATTATAAAACATAAAATTATAGACAACTGTGTGTCTATGGATTTTGTTACACACATTTGGGGTGTGGTGACTTCATAAACGTCTTGATATTCACTCTCAAGGTTTATGGGTCATCACACACTTTGAGTGTATAAAAAAATCCAAAATACTTATAGTTTGTGATGCAAATTGCTGTCACTGACACAGTACAATAAAATGATCCTGTGTGATGGATAAGTCTCACTAATACTATTAGTATCACAGTCTTATACCTAGGCAACCACTAAGTATTATGCCTCACTTATAGTTTGTGTGACGCAAGTTGTTGTCACTGATGCAAAGGAAAAATAAATTGTTCCTGTATGATGAAGCAAGTCTCAGTAATACTGTACCTCTGCTAGTATCAGTGTCCTATACTTTGTCTACTACTAAATAACATGCCTTTTACATGCCCGTGTGATACAATTCTCTGTCAATGATGCAGAACAAGAACAACCTTGCACCTATATGATGAAGCAAATTTCAGTAACCTACAGGCTATAAGCTGCTTAAAAATATTTATTTAATGGTTTAGTATATATTTTCATTTTAAAAGAATTACTACAAATTAATGCAACTTACCAGTTTTCTCACTTGCCAGTGCCAGCCAAGTGTTATGATATTTGACTTGCTGCAACCTGTGTTTCACAGAAAAGTTACTACCAGTCAAAAAACAAATCAACATTAACCTATCAAAAACAAGGCAATGCAAATTTTATTTTTCAAGTGCCCAATCCCAGAAGCTCTGGGAGCTGCACAAAAGTGTACTTCATACCAACACTACTAGTGCTTTACTGCTACAGCTGCAAAAAGTGACCCAATCTTATTAATCAGCAGCAGTACAAAGAATGAATGTAGCTCAGGTAGCAAAATAAAAGAAATCTTCCTCACCTACCCTCTTGAACAAAAATGTATTATACAAACAGCTCACATTTTCCTACAAAAGCTATGCAGATACAGAAGTAAATAAATAGTTCCAACTATATAAATCCTGCAGTGATCATTTCTTGATAATCCTTTCACTATTACTAGCTAATTTGATTCTATAATCAGGGTTTTCATGTGTACATGTTTTTATATTTCAGACAGCAGATATGCATTGGTGTCCATCAGAAAGCGCTAGACAATCTATTAGAAGGCCCAGCAGTTAACTGTATCCACCTGCATTTGTGTCTGAATCTACAACGAAATGTTGTGTAATTTTATTATGTGACTTTTTAATAAATGGATGCGGTGGCTAAAAATCCATTGCCTAACTTTTGAACACAAGCAAGTGGATGTAGGAATGTGTAGAGACCCTTTTCTCCATTATTATATGCTCCTGTCAAAATGTGTGAAATCTGAGGGTATCAAGAAATGCAAGGCAAGTAATAAAGCATTGCTACTCTGAATGAAGAGACAACCAGAGGTGACAGCAAATTGTTATACACATGCCATAGTTTATTTAGTCATTACAGGAGTTATGTATTCACACAGTGCCAGCCAGTGATAAGCAGATATACATCTAAGTGTCAGCACGGCTTAATTGGTAATATGGTCTGTCTCTGATTCAGATGGTTGTGGGTTTTAGTCTCACATGAAAACATGGATTCATGTCTCATAAAAGCTGGCACCAGTGTACATTACTAAAGGAAATACTGTACTGTTGGGATGTGTCATCCTTTAGATGATATTAAACCAAAACCTCTTTTACCTACCTGTGACGCTGTCCTGGTGGGTGTCCAGGTAGAAGTAAAAGAATCCAAGGCACTTTTCACAAGAGGAGGACATTTTCCTCTTTGTGGTTAGGCTAACATTTCCCTTCCCAAGAAAACAATGTATGCAATTGTCCTAGACTGTGTGTAGATACTGAAGTGTAAAATTTGCTAAAATATGCAAATTAGGTAATTTACGCAAATATGTATCCTATACCAGCCATAGCATGTACTCTTCCCAATTGGATTAAAACTTGACTTTACATGATTTACATTATATATATATATATATATATATATATATATATATATATTAGAGGCAAAAAACTCCATTTAATGCATCGGTTAGGGTTGTTCCACGGCGACAAAAGTGAGGAAATTTGATGTTAGGGTTGAAACCCCCTTTGCACTTCTCCAGCCCACCCCCCCAAACAGAATCGGGTGCGCGTTGGGGTAGTCGACCGTAACTCTCACCCCGTCACATGTGGAAAGAAGCTGAGGAATAGGAGAATGGGGTGAGAGTTAGGACTGTTGACCCCAACGTGCACCCCAATTCCGGTTGGGGGGGTGGGCTGGAGGGGTGCAAAGGGTGTTTCAACCCTAACATCAAATTTCCTCACTTTTGTCACTGTGGAACAACCCTAACTGATGCATTAAATAGACTTTTTGCCTCTAATTTCCCTTCTTTTTGAGAATGATAATGAGAAATAGTGAATGTAATGCAGCAGCTGGAGCGCGGGGCCCCTGCCACGTGATGTGTTGTCACATAGTAACATTGTGCCCGCAAACACAATTCATAATGTGCATGGTGACGCAAAGCAAAACAGAAAGAGAAACAGAACTGTAGACAGAACTGTTAAAAACAACACAAATGCAACCGCAAATGAAAACGCAAAGGGTAATGCACATGGTGGTGTAGCCGTGAACGGTAAGTGAAACGGGTACGGAACCGCAAGCGGAAATGGTAATGGTAACAGTAATGTAAGCGCACAGGCTGGTTTTCCCCAAAAGCTGCAAAGAGAAAGACAGTGAGTACAAAGAACGTATGCAAAATAATGACTCTCGGAACAGAAAATGAGGACTTGGAATAGTAAATTGCTTATTTCTCAGGAACCGTATGACATAGAAAAAAAATTTAAGTCATATGAATTATCACTTTCCTGGCTAGTTTTTCACTTAGCCCCCATTAGGGGGCTAAGCATTTTTTCTGACAAAAAGTCTGTATCTTGCACCGTTTCCGAGATACAGGTCCTGAAAGGCGTGGTGAATGCCGTAATGTTATCCTATGGGGAAAAACAGAAGTTCGAAGTGCCGTAACTTTGCCTCCCTGTACTATTTTTTCACCAAACCACTGAAAGGCACATCTATGGAATGTTGGCTGTCTTCTCTGTAAATTTCAGCCCAAAAGACCAAACCGTTATTTTGCAGCAGGGCACCAAACGATTGCTGCAATGAGTCATACGCCGTAATGTTATCCTATGGGAAAAAGCATCAATTTTGGAGTTCCTTAACTTTGCCACTGTGTAATATTTTTTCAACAAAACACTGAAAGGCACATCTGTGGGATGTTGGCTGCATTTCCTCCAAATTTCAGCCCCAAACTGCTAACTGTTCTTTTGCAGCAGGGTGCCAAAGAATTGCTGTCATTTTCCCACAGTCTAGAAAAGTACTGTCGCAATTTGCGAAAGCTTCTGCAAATTCATTCAACAGTGTCGCAAGTGTGAAAGTACTGTGCAAAAGTAGTTTTTCCAGAAATGTGAAAAACATATTTCTGGGGTGTTTTACCCCAAAATAAAGACATGGCTAGCATCCTCAGGGTCCGACTAGGTGAATACAAAAATAATTAGATTGCTAAAGGGTCCCAAATTTAAATGCCAAGCATTTTTCTGATCAGCAACTGAAAACAAAATGGTGGATTTACGACAGTAAAAGGGCCATTTGCAAAATTAAAAACTGCATTTGTGACACTGTCGAACTTTTTATTAACTTTTCCCTTTGACTTATAATGGGAATTTGTTTTTTGAATAACTTTTGAACCGTTTAATATTTTTTCACAAAATCTTCGAAAGGCACATCAGGGATCCTGGCGACACGTTCCCTGAAGATTTTGGACCAGTCGCGCAAACCGTGCGACCTGTAGGCGTGACTGTAAAATTCCAAAAAAGCGTAAATGCACACGCAGATCACACTTAATAACTCCGCAGCTGTATATCCGACCAGTACGAAACTTGGCAGATCCCAAGGCATATGGGTCTTGATTGTGCATCCCAAATTTCAGGCAAATCCATCAAATAGTTGCAAAGTTATTAAGGTGCAAAAGTTTGGGTTTAACAAGTAAATGGCTCCTCAACTCTAACTATAGTGGCACTACCGTGCCACTATAATATATATACATATATTTTTTTTTAATTTGTCTTTGCTGATATGTGACATTCATATTTTCACAATTAATGAACAAAACATTAAGTATTACTTCTGTGACTTGCAATCTTATAATACTAAACTAATATAATCATCAGTGATCATCACATGATCATCCATAGATCATCAACAACCATCATACAGAGTTAAGCTTACAAAAATAATCAATAATCATCAGCTGGTGATTTGAAAGTTTATGTTTGATGATAAAATCATGATCTAGATGATGATCTTAGATCATAATCTTCTTTGATGATATTATTGTAATGTTTAATGGTTAATAACAATCAGTCATGACTGACTTTTAAAAATCATGATTGATGATTTATTAATTCTCCTGGGTACTCCATAACCACAAACCCACTACTGTTCTTGCTTCTGTTGGCTTCTTATCAGCCTCACCAGCCTGCAGCTGTTGAACTATTTAAATATTGCTGTAATGCACATCACTGCAGCTGCTCTTCTGCCACCTGATGTTAAATTGTGCACATGTGTATATTAACGCCTGCTTTCCACTGTATGAAACAAATCCAGTACACCTATTCCTGCCTGTGTAGCTACTGTATATACTGATCCTGTATATTCTTGTATCCTGCATGAAGTAGATTAGGCTTTGTACAGATCATGTAAATGTTTATACAACTTTTTCTGTGTTTTAGGAAGATACTTTGCATTATAGGACTATGGTAGCCCATGCTTTCTTGAACAGGTTCTGTGTGCTGTTCCTGGTCAAAACATTTAACTAAACAAATACATACATGAATATCTCTGAAAGTCACTGTATTACAAAGGAAGAACTGGTTAATAAGCACATAATACTGCACCATAATCATATGAATACTATTAATCATGGCTGGATTTGAGCCAGTGATCTCGAGATGGAAGGTGCCATAACCCACTGAAAATCTACTTAGATGTTCAACCACATTTATTTACCCTATCTGAAAAAAAATTTTCTGTACCCTGATTTTGATTTAATTGTATTGCAGCACCTCTCACCGAGTTATTCTTGGAGAACATGACCGCAGCTCATCAGCAGAACTAATTCAAACGTTGTCTATTTCCAAGGTAAGACTGGATTCATATTCCACCTCCTCATTCACAGTAAGAAAGAGAAGCATAGGAGTTACATTTAATCTTGTTATTGTTTGATATAGTTACCTAACTGAGTTAAAGATAAGGGATTCTGATACAAGATAATATGTGAATGTAGAATCTGTAGTGTCTGCAATGTGAAATGAGACAAACATATTTTAGTCCTCTGAATAAATCTATGTATCTTGCAATTACACTCATGCATTATCTTTCAATAGTGCATTTAACTATGCTTTAGAAGTGTTTAGTAGAAACTGTTGTCCTTGTACCTGAATGCATTATTTATTTATAAACTGAAACTTGGTATCTGGGAAAGACATGTTAGGTCAAGGCTCATTTCCATTTGTGATGCTCAGTGAGGCAAACAAGAAAATAATTTGCCCCTGAGGAGGTAAGTAGGGATGGGAAGAAAGTGCAATGAAAATGAAATAGGGCTTAGGTACAAAAACACGTATAGTATTCACCAAGAGTGGGCATGTCAGAAGATGGCCAGTGGCAAATGTGGCTTGAATTTAATTCAGGACCTTTCTCATTAGTTCAACTTAAAAAATGTGGCCAAAAAACTTTAGCTCTTAAGGAAATAGGCAGCATGGAGGAATAATGGACTGTAATTGGAGTTATTAAAGCCTTATGGTCAGCAATAAATGTTTATTAATCTAGTTTTCTTATGTTAGGTGTCGTTGAGTCTGCAATCATCTAAAACTGCTGTAACTTGCTGAACTCCAGTAATAAATATTCTTTGCTGCTCTTAAGGCTTGTACCCCACTGAATTTTGATGCTTAGCCTCTACACCAGTTTCTTTCTCTGTGGTCCCTCTGAAACATAGAAACATAGACATTGATGGCAAATAAGGACCACTTGGCACACCCAGTCTGCCCAATTCCCTACCTATTGGATAAGCTGCAGATCCTGGTTTTACCAACAGCCTGCTTCCTGCTACCTCCCAGTAGAATTGCTTCATGTTTGTCCCATGCTTTCCTAAATTCCACCACAGTTTTTTGACCCCACAACCTCCTCAGAAAGACCAGTCCACGTGTCCACCACCCTCTTCATGAAAAAATACTTCCTCACGTTGCTCCTGAGTCATCCCCCCCATTTTGAACTGCCCCACCTTGTACTTGCACATCTCTTCTTCTCAAAGATGCTACCCTCTTGGACTTTGTTGATTCACTTGAGGTACTTGAAAGTTTCTATCATGTCCCCCTCTCCTTCCTTTCTGCGAGGGTATACATATTAAGCTCTTTTAGTCTCTCTTTGTATGGCATCTGGTGCAGACCCTGCACCATTTTAGTTGCCCTCTTCTGGACTGCCTCCCTCTTGTCTATGTCCTTGCAGAGATGGGGTCTCCAGAACCGCATGCAGTACTCCCAGATGGGGTCTCACCAACTGTTTTTACAGAGGGATAACAACTTCCTGTTTTCTACTGGTGATGCCTCTTCACGTGCATCCCAGTATCCCCCAGACCTCCTTACTACATGTCACATTGCTTGCCTATCTTTAGGTCATCTGATATGATTAGCCCCAGGTCACTTTCCATTTTTGTTGTCATTAATACCTCCCCCTCCATTGTGTATTCTTCCCTTGGGTTATTGTTTCCCAGATGCATTACTTTGCACTTCTTTGCATTGAATCTAAGCTGCCATACTTTTGACCATTCCTCCAACCTTGCCAAGCCCCTTCTCATCCTTTCCACCTCCACTTGTGTATCAACCTTGTTGCAGATCATTGTGTCATCTGCAAAGAGGCATACCTCCCCCCATGCCCAAGCCCCTCCCCATGCCGCCTCCTTCTCCTTCCACCAGGTTACCCTGCAAGAAGTATTAATTGTGCAGCTCTTCCTAAATCCTTACAAAGATAAATGCCCCACTGGCCTGGAGATTCCAAAATGCTCTACATGTCAGCTCCTGCCATCATTGCCTTCCCACTGGCCACGCTTTTTAACCCTTCCTTCTCTCTAGCTTCTATTTCATCTGAGTGGAAGCATGCTACAGTCATCCCACTTCCAAAAGGCAGTGACCCATCTGTCCCTGTAAACTACCGCCCTATCTCCTTACTGCCATGCTGGCTAAGCTTCAGGAACACCTAGTCCTCTCACAACTCTCCTCCTTCCTTGACTCCTCAATCTTTTTCACACCTTACCAATCTGGTTTTAAGAAGACCCACTCCACCACCACCTCCCTACTAAGGCTCACTGATTCCATCCATAGTGGTATGGATAAAAGCCACGTCAACTCAGCAGTTTTTGTCGACCTGGTGAAGGCGTTCAACACTGTCTCTCACTCAATCCTTCTGTCCAAGCTGTGTCTCACAGGACTCTCCAGTGTGGCCACCAACTGGTTTCACTCCTGCCTGGTTGGTAGATCCCAAGCAGTCTGAACTGGTAACACCACATCTGCCTCCCTCCTCCCTCCCTCCCTCCCTGACATTACTGGTGTGCCCTAGGGCTCCATCCTTGAGCAGCTCTTATTTTCTATCTTCCTTAACAATCTGCCCTCTGCTTGTTCGCACACATCCATTCACATATATGCAGACAACACGGTGATGTATACTTCTGGTCCCACAACCACTGCTGTGGTGACCAGAGATCACCAGGGCTTCAATAATGTTCAGCTCTGGTCGTGTGCAAATCAACTTTCCAGCAATGCCAAGAAAACAGTCTCCATGACCTTCAGCACCAGGCAGAGACTCTTATGTCTCCCCTCCACCCCATTTTCCACACCCTGGATGGGACTTCTCTGGAGGCCTGTACCTCCTTTAGTTATCTCAGGGTATGCCTTGACTAGCACCTTGATTTTTCTGTACATATCGATGCCATCCACAATAAGCGCCACCCTGGTTGGGTGCTGTATATCATAATCGTGGTTGCATCCCACTGCCAGCTCACCATGCCATTGAACAGAAAATGATCCTCTCTATCTTTGACTATGGGGATGTAGTCTACAGTGCCGCACCCAAGTCCACCCTAACCAGACTGGACCCACCTTTCCACTCCTTCTGTCACTTCACCCTTGGCTGTCCTCCCACCATGCATCACTGTGTCCTCTATCAGACCCTGGGCTTTCCCTCCCTTCAGGACCAAAGACTGTCCCACTGTGCTTGGATCATGGCTAAGATCTGGACCCAGTCCCTGCCCACTTACCTCACATCTGCATTATCTGCCCCTACCCTTTCAGCATACTCACTAAGGAATGATGATGCCAGGCTCCTATCTGTACCACATATGTCCACTGCTGCAGGCCAGGCAGCCTTCAAATATCACATGCCTAAATGGTGGTACTCCCTCCCAATGGGCATTTGGCATGCCTCCCCAACCCAGCACATAAACTCCCTTCTCAAAGCACATTTCTCCTCCACCTACACATATGATTAAATTTACTGTCCACCCTTGGGTCAGTTCCTCCTATTCTGACTGTAATAAGTGATGACCTGAAGTGTTCTGAAGTATGTGTGTATCTTAGTTTAGACTGTCTAAATGTCCTGCTCTACTACCTGCTGCTGCACTGTATTTTTGCACTGTACGCCATGTCTTGTATGTTGTATTATGTGTGCATTCTGTATTTTCTTTTAGTGCATTTTTGAACTTTATATTTGATGCTTGTCCATTTTACCACAGCTCATTTGTACTCTCCCATACTTCCTTCCCCAGGACGCATCTGGAATTGAGCAGTAGTCTGCTCTGTGTGCCTTTCTGGTAAAACTTTGAAATAAATAAATAAATGAATACTTTTCCTTCCAGCCCCTCCACAATTTCACCTATAAAGACATTAAAGAGAACTGGTCCAAGTACTGAACCCTGTGGTACTTCGCTAGTAACCCTCCTTCCTTTGGAGTGGACTCCATTTATTATTATCCTCTGTGTCCTGTTGTCCAGCCAATTTTTTACACAGGATATCATCCTGGGACTCATTCCCAGGCTGGCTAACTTGTTTATTAATTTTTTGTGTGGGACTGTGTCAAATGCCTTGCTAAAGACTAGGTAGCCCACATCCACAGCTCCTCCCTGGTCTACTACTTTGGTCACCCAGTCAAAGAAATCTATTAGAGTCATCTGACATGACCTACCCACTGTGAATCCATGCTGTCTTGGATCCTGCGCCCTGCTGGCCTCTAGGTACTCAACAATTCTTTCTTTTAGAAGTGATTCCATCATTTTCCTAACTAACAGGTCTGTAGTTTCCTGCCTCTTCCTTGCTTCCACTTTTGTGAAGGGGAATCACATCAGCCCTCCTCCAATCCTCAGGTACTACACCATCCTCCCATGACTTATTAAAAAGGGTAGTCAGTGGTGCCAGTAGTTCTCCCCTTAGTTCTTTTATAATTCTTGGGTGAATCCTGCCAGGCCACATTACTTTGTCTACCTTCAGTTTTAGGAGTTCTTTCAGGGCCCTTTCTTCTGTGAATGGACTGGTATAGAACACCCTTTCCAGTGTGCTTCTATTATTTGGTTTAGGTACCTTCCTCTCCTCTTCTTTTATGAATACTGAGCAGAAGTATTTGTTCAATAGCTGTGCTTTGTCACTCTCACCTTCTTCCCACCCTCCTCCTCTTTATTAAGCCTCACTAACCCTCCCTTGGTCTTTCTTCACTCCCTAATGTACCTATTAAAGGTTTTATCCCCCTTCTTAACTGAGTTGGCTGTCTTTTCCTTGGTTTGGGCCTTTGCTATTCTGACTGCCTTCCTCACTTCCTTCTGCCTTCAATGGTACTGTTCTCTGTCCTGCTCCTCCTGTGTTTCCTTATGCTTCCTGAATGCTGTCTTTTTCTCCCTAACCTTCTCAGCCACCTATTTTGAGAACCACAGTTTTTTCCTTCATTTTGTCTTGTTTATTTGTTTCACACAAAGGCTTATTGCCTCTGTGATGGCAGCTTTGATTTTTCCCCATTGTTCCTCAACCCCACCTTCTTGCCCATTTTCTAGTGCTTTTCTGAGACACTTCCCCATTTTTCCAAAGTCAGGCCTCCTAAATTCCATTACCCTCACCTTTGTGTGACTTGACTCAATGGTAGTGTTTATTATGAACTACACTGTTTGATGGCTGCTTGTTCCCAGATGGCTGCCCACTTCTAAATCTGAGATCCTCCCTCTGTCCCATTTAAGAGTACCAGCCCTAAGACTGGACCTTCTCGAGTGGGTTCCAGCATTAGCTGTCTGAGGCATGCCCCCTGTAGGCATAGAGAATTACCCTGCTCTTGGATGTGGTTGCAGCAAAGGTGCTCCAGTTAACATGTGGCATATTTGGGTCCCCATCAACAATATCCCCCCTTTTCTTCCATTCATTGGCTGTCTTCTATCATTTCCTTTTCCATTCCCCCCCCCGAGACAGGGGTCTGTATGCAACCCCTGTACAAACTGTGGTGCCATTTCCACTCTCCAGGGTGACCTACAGTGCCTGCTCTCCTCCCTGTTTACACTATAGTTCCATTGCTTTGCTCTGACTTTCAAATTGTATAGATATACTGTACATAATAACCTCCCCCCAGCAAGTTCAAGGAGAGCTGTTGTGAGTAGGAGGTGTGGACGTGGTAGAAGTAGATGTGAAAGTAGTAGTAGTATAGATGTCATTTGTTGTGAATAATTGAATACATAGTCAAAATGATTTCTTGGAAGGTTAAGTCTCAGAAAGGATAAGAATTTAACAGTCCCTTTGTCTAGACTTGGTGATGTGATAAGGCAATATCACAGTAGAGGAATGCATCATTTTTAGGGCTGTGGGCAGAGCCTACAGCCATTTTGTGAGAACTCTGTAGCTCTGAAAATGGCGATCGCAGAACCCTTTCAGTTGGACTTTTGGAAGTATCCTTCTGAAAGCCAACAGTGCTTAAACCCCCTTCACCATGATCAGAAAATGGAATAAGAGCTGCATTATTTCAGCTGTTATTTCCACATTCCGATACGTGAACTGCCCATGTGCATGACTCATGCACAAGCGCAGTTCTGCGTGTACTGCCATGTTGCGAATGGTACAATTGCCATTCAGTATTTTCTGTGCCCCCCCAGTCATGCCTGACATGGCACGTGGCACACTGGGAACCCACCCCAGTGTGTGGATTTTTTTTTCTGTATATTAGAAAACGGTCTCTCATCACATTTCTTTTGTCCCTGCTGCCCCCCTGCCCAAGTCCCGCCCAACTTTGATGTGCCCAGTCCCCATGTCAGCATTCATGTGGTACACTGGGAGCCCACTCCAGTGTGCCAAAATGTTTTTTTCGTGTGTGTTTTTGCTGAAAATTAGAAAACGGTCCCTCTTCTGTTTTTTTCTCTGTGAAACTAAAAATGGTCCCTTGTCATCGCTGCAGTCCCCTCCCCTCCCCACCCTCCCACTGAGCCTCACCTCCCCACTCCCCCTGACCCCATCTTACCTCTGGAGGTTGGAGCTTTCATCTTCTCTGAACCGGGACACATCTGCACTCTTCAAAGCCCAACCACTAACTAAAGAATTATAGCTAAGCATGCTATACAGCCATTCGATCGGGGTTTTAACTTATGCTGATATCTCAGCCATTTTTTGGACTTTTTGCCCAAATTTCAACATGGGGTTCTTGGGACCCCCCACCTCATGAAAACTTTCACTGTCATTCTGTTACTTGGTCCCGAAAGGTGATTTCATGGTCACTGCACGGAATCACCTTTTGGGACAGATTCACAAAATGACAGTGCCACTGCTCATAAGGTGGGGTTCCAAAAAGCCCATATTGTAAATTTGGTGAAAAATTCCAAAATGATCATAATACAAGCATGCCTTGTACAGCTTCTATGCATGCTCCTAATGTTGCCAATTTGTAATATTTTCATTCTACATTTTTAACATTGCCATTTTTGCACACCTTCTTCAAAATAGTACAGCTGTCATTTTCCACAACCTACCCAAAACTTGTTTTTGCACCTGTGGCACAGAATAGTGTGCTTGCTCTGCGCAATGACCTTCCGGGACAATTGAACAAAATGACACTGGCACTGTTCATGAGGAAGGGTCCAAAAAAGGCCATTTTGAAATATGGTGCAACACCTCTAAACAATGACCAAGTTACACCTGGGTGTTGAATAATTTCTACGCACATGTGTAGCTTTCGTCACTTGGTAGCTCTTTTTCACAGCCCTATCGGCTCTGGCTAGAACTTGTTGGCACAGTAACAGCACTTACTAACTGTGACATAAAGTTAAGACCACTTGGCCTCCTGAGTTTTACACATACCCAGAATGACAACATGAGATTGCAATGCACTACTGCTGGGCCACTAACTGGCCCCATAAAAACATTTGAATCTTAGCACTAAACACTTGGGGCTGGATATGCAAATGTCTTGATGCAGGAATTGTGCCTTTTTTGCTGCAGCAACATCACTACAAATGTGTCTAAATGTTTGCATACAATTTTGAAACATTTTGATGCATTTGCAACACTTTTCATATTTTATAGCACAAAAATAAGGCATACATGATTTTTGGTGCACAATTTAGTAATTGAGATATAAACTTGAGACCACTTTTTTCGTGGTCTACCATCATGCTGTAAATTGCACAACTGCAGCAAAATAATGATGTAAATATTTGAAAATCAAGTCTAATGTTCCAAACTTACAGGAAAAGAAAACCTTCTGTAGATGCCAAGTTTGTGAAATGCAGAATCAGAAGGAATTATTTTGATTTTTTACAAACTTAGGCAGAGGCAGCATTTTGAAAATGCCACCAATCTCTATTTATCTGAAAACTGTGAAACATAAGACCCAGGTTTATACTCCCTCACAGCCGCACACATACTCAGTTTGTGAACCTGACCAAGTCACTTAACCTCTTGGTGCTTCAGTCTATGCAGCTGTACAAATGGGATAAGGCAAGACCCAACTGTAAATGAGATGCTGCATCTCAGGTGGTCATCCTGGGTAGCTAAATAATAAAATTATATTATGCATTTGGTCTCCTTTCTATGCCCATTCCACATGAAATTGTCTATCTAAGTAGTGACAAACCCTAATTCTAAACCAAGGCTAGGATATTCAAAGGAGTTGCGTGTTGCGCCATGCTCAACTCACCAATGCACCCTGGCATGATATTCAAATGGGTGGGTTGTGCTGCGCAACCCCCGATGCGCCAGGTCTCACCTGCAATGTATGTGGCACAAGTGTGAGGGGTGTGCCCATGCATATGTGGCACATTTCGATAATCAGCCCAGGATGTGCGGTGCATATGCAGGCACAACCCTGCTTTGCGCTGCTCAGGGAGGTGCAATGTTGTACCTGTACAAACAGGGAACAAGTCGGGGACACCAACAGGTGGGCTGCCTTATTGCTGGGAGCAACACAGCAGCCACCTGCTGTGGGTGGCCCTCTGACCTCCCAAATCACTGACCCTATGCTCCCTGCCCAGGGAGCGGTGTTCCACCCCACCCTGTCACCCGATCATGGGCATCAGTAAAGGAACTCCATGGTGGTCCAGTGGACCGATCCCTGTCCCCCGATCGCAGGCATGTAATGAAACAATCCCAGGTGGTCCAGTGGACCGATCTCCCTCACCTGATCATGGGCATGTAATGAAACAATTCCTGGTGGTCCAGTGGACTGATCTCCCTCTCCCAATCGTGGTCATGTAATGAAACAATCCCTGGTGGTCCAGTGGACCGATCTCCCTTGCCCGATCATGGGCATGTAATGAAATAATCCCTGGTGGTCCAGTGGACCGATCTCCCTCACCCGATCATGAGCATGTAATGAAACAATCCCCGGTGGTCCAGTGGACCGATCTCCCTCACCCAATCATGGGCATGTAATGAAACAATTCCTGGTGGTCCAGTGGACTGATCTCCCTCGCCTGATCATGGGCATTTGTCAAATGCTCTGGTGGTCCAGTGGTATCATCCCTCCCCACCGCCCACTGAGTCCCCTGCCATCCTGCACCCCCCCAGTCAGCAGCGGGTGGCATCTCCCTGTTTGTAAGCTGCCCGGCTGCCCACTGACTCACAGTGTACAGTAGGGCTGTACGCCTATTGGTCCACTGTGTGGGTCAATGGGCATGCAGACCATACTGTACTACACAGTCCTGAATGAATGAATGCTCATTCACAATTTGGGACTGTGTAGTACTGTATAATCTGCATGCCCATTTGCCAATGCAGTGGACCAATAGGTGTACAGCATTCTGTATGCTGTCAGGAGGTGGACGGGCGGCTTGTGGACAGGGAGCTGCTGCACACTGCAGACTAGGGATTTTAGGGTGGTGGAGCACTCAGTTGGTGGGTGGGGAGGGGTGATACCACTGGACCACCAAGGTGTTTGAAAAATGCCCATGATTGGTGAGGGAGATCGGTCCACTGGACCACCAGGGATTATTTCATTACAAGCCCATGATCAGGCACGGGATAGCGGTCCACTGGACCTCCAGGGATATTTTCAATTCATGCCCATAATCAGGCGATGGGGATCGGTATGCTGGACCACCAGGGCTTATACTTTCACATGCCCATGATTGGGCGAAGGGGAGCGGAGCCTGCAGAGGGGCAGGGGGGGCGTCGGTCCCTGGTGGCTGCAGCCTGGCAGGGCACCAGGTGCAAGTCACTGGGGATCAGTGCACCACATGCAAATAGGGCCATAATGACATGCAAATGACCCCATTTGTGCCTTGCATGCATAATGGCCTCATTTGTATGCCCAGTGCTGAATATCGCGGTAGATGCACCTAGTGCAACTGACTCATGCTGGTGCATCGCCCTGCTCCTCTTCTGTCACTTGCACTGGTGCAGTGCATGCACCCTCAGTGCCATACTCAACGGTGCTGAGCCATGGTGCAGCACCATTGAATATCACCTGGACCATGCCCTGGCTCATCCCAGTTGTGTTGTGCCCAGGCTTGCGCCCCAGCCTGGCACAGTCAGAATATCCCACCCCAACTCTATAATTTTGTGAGTGAAAACCACCTGTCCAAGCTTTTATTGTAAATTCCTAATTTATTTATTTATTTGAGTTTTAGTAATGGGGTAAGTCCATTGAGACAACTACAGTCCCTTTTTCAGGGTTGACTTGGGAGTACAACATAATAAAAACACATTTGTATTAATCGAAGGCGTAACTGGTAAAAACAGTTCAACAAGTGGAAGTAAACAATAAATGATAGTAGTCTTTGATAACACACTAAAATGGTATAATAAAATACAGAAAAGCAAAGAAGAACAATATTTACACAACTGTATATACAAAATACATAAACAGCAGAGCATTTCAACTCAGAACTAGAGTAATCCTAAGATTGTCAACAAATAGAGCAGAATAATCATACAATTGCCAATGGATCAGTGAGGGAGCAAGTGTGCAACATTTGCAGTCATCGTTGCACTATATAGCAGGAGAATGTAACAGAGGCAGTAAGAAAGGAGAGCAAGTGGGTCCTGAACTCAGAGAGAGTGTGACAGGACAGGACAGAGGGGGGAAGGGAGTTCCAGTCAGTGACAGCAGCAAAGGGGAAGGACCTATACACAAGAGCAAGCCGAGCAGTAGGCCTTTGTAGAAGGGGAAGGGGGGTAGATCTTAGTGTACATGGGGCAATTCTGCAACAGATGATATCTCTAAGACTAGCAGGCGTATAAGTGTTAACTTGCTTAAACATGAAAAACAGGGTGGAAAATCTTAGTCTTGATTCATAGGGTAACCACCCCAGGGAGGAAAGGACATCACAGTGATGGTGATGGGCAGTGACCCCAAGGGTGAACCTCCCCACTTGATGGTATACTTGTATGAGAAGAGACATGGCAGCAGCCCTGGTAGAGAGCAGTAAAGGAGCACTGTAAGTTAGGACTGGGAGGAGGGATGAGGAGGCAATATGATGGCTGGCTGCAGCAGTGAGAAAGGGGCAAATGCAATAGAGGAGCACTATCTTTTGGTTTAGGGGTTTAATTAGTAAGGATACATGGGTGAGTAGAGAAAGTGAGGGGTCCAGAGTAATGCCCAGGCATTTAAAAGTAGGGATAGATTCCAGAGTATCTCCATTGAGAGAGGTTATATTGAGAGGGGCAAGAGTACTTAGGGAGGAGAGTCCATGGGCAAATAGCATGCATTTAGTTTTTTTTAGTATTAAGGACAAATTGTTTATGTCTAAACCACACTTCAAGTGCGGTGAAATCAGAGGCAAGTTCACAATTAATCTGGGTAATGTTGGATGATGAGTGATATAGGATAACATCATCAGCATAGAGGTGATCAGAGACCACTCCACAATGGTAATGACAACCATCACAAAATATGTGGTCATTTGTTGTTAAGTATTTGGCCAAAAATCAATTAAAAAATTATCAAATAAACTTTCTAACTCTTCCTGGTGGTCAGGTCCAGGTGTCTTCTGTGGTCAGTGGAGTAGCCCTGATGTAATAGGTGACCACATAATGCTGGTCCTCCCCCATAAGCCAGCAATAGAAGGGCAAGCACAGTATTACACTCAGGAATGTGGAAGGGGCCTCCTTTGGGAAAAAGACAGGTATTGTTGCCATTGATTATAGCTGGCTAAAGTACATAAAATGGGCATGGAGATCCCTGTGTCCTGAGACTTGGTTCTAGCCATTGCCTGCAGAGAGCACTACAAATGGCTAAAACAAGTCCCTGCCAACTAGGGCAACTCACAAGACACATAAAAACGTCATAAGCCACTTACTTCCTGATTTCTATCACAAATGTGGCTGCAATCTTTACTCATATGCAAAAACCATCAACTAGGTCCTTCCATGGTTCACCAGCTACCTTGATAATCGGA
Source organism: Neoceratodus forsteri (assembly GCA_016271365.2). Taxonomy (NCBI): domain Eukaryota; kingdom Metazoa; phylum Chordata; order Ceratodontiformes; family Ceratodontidae; genus Neoceratodus; species Neoceratodus forsteri. Next base: position 1,213,551,290 of record CM028130.1, read on the forward strand.
TCCAACATGTAAGGATTGCAGGGATCTCTGGATGAGAAACCGGTCCACTCTGGAGTCCCCCAGGGGTCTATTCTGGGCCCTCTACTCTTCTCCCTCTTCATCAACAATCTCCCCAGTGCTTGCCACCAAAAAATATTACTATACGCAGATGATGCAGACCTGTTTTCCAGCCACCATGACATTACAGTCCTTGAATCCCAGCTGCAGCTCGACTTCAAGCGCATCGAAGACTGGTTCAATTCTCATAAACTTGTCCTGAGCCACAGCAAGACTAAAGCCATGTTCTTCTGTAACTGACAGAGCAGGCACAACTCTCTGTCCCTCACCATCAAGAACCACACTGGGAACCCACTCGAACATGTCAAGGAGTTCAAGTACCTTGGTATTACCCTGGATAGTACCCTCTCCCACACTCGGCATATTGACACTGTTGCCAAGACCACCAATATACGAATTGGACTGCTACACAAACACAAGCACTGTATGCCTGTGGATGCCCTTAAACTAGTCATCTACAGCTCTGTCACCTCTATCATTGACTATGGCCTTGCCATCTATGGCTCTGCCTCAACAAGTGTCCTCCGCAGGATCTCAGTTGCTCTCAACAAAGCCTGTAGACTACTAATGGGTGCAGCCCGACAAACTCACACCTGTGACCTCTATGTACAGGCCAGCTGGCTACTCCTACGCAGCAGAATACAATACCAGACCTGCTTGCTTAACAAAAAGATTCTCCTTGGCCTCATGCCACCTGGTGTTAGCTCACTCCTTACTACCTACAGTGGCACTCAACAAACACGTGGTGCCCAATCTCTAACCTTTCAGGTTCCCAGATGTTGTACCTCCATGGGTCAGCGGTCCTTTATCTATAGAGCCGCTCAATGGTTCAATTCCCTCAATAAAGAAGCACTTTCCTGTACTACACTTGGACCTTTCAAAGGAATCTCAAACATTACCTCCCCTCTACCACTCAATGTGACTGCAACTCTGAACAGAGATCTCTCTAAACACCTCCCAGCTCACTCATGTCTCACAGCTCGCCCTTTCCCAATCTCATTCCCTCTGGCACTGGGCCTTCCTTGTGACTCCTTTCCTGCTTCACATCTCCACTGGTACAAGACATTTTCCACCACCATGGGACAGTGGCCATAGCCTGCCAACTTCCTCTCCCGGTGCTTGCGCCTGCAACACTAACTGCCTATGGTGCCCTCTGTCTCTTATTGTTACCACAGCCAGCTGCCTAGTCAAGCTGCTCGTGACATGAATATTATCTCAAAGTACCTTATAACCGAGTATCTTTATTTTTTCTTTTAGTTGTTTTGGTTGTTTATTGTGCATTCTTTTACTACCTCTGTATGTATGTTGACCCTCATCCTTTGACGTGGAACCTTTGTAAACGAGCAGTTTCTGCTCAAAGGTATTTGTAATCCGAGAATTTAATGAATAAATAAATAAATAAAATAAAATAAAAGTCCATTAAATAAAGTGAGAAATAATGTAATGTAATGTAATGTTATTTTCACTCAAGAGCCCCTCCTTACACACATACACAAATTTAAAACATCAAGTATTATTCAGTTACCATTGCTGGTGTTTCTTTGATGAGCATGAAAAATCCCCCTCCATTCCCTACCGGTTTGCCAGATAACTCTCTGCTCCTTACCTGGCAGTGGATAAAATTGAGGTTCTAGTTCCACCTGAGGCATATGTATATGTGTGTGTGTGTGTGTGTGTGTGTGTCTGCCAGTGGAACTCTGAAGAATTTTGAATTAATGTATTCCATGTCATCATTTCGTCTGTGTGTTGGGAGGCGGAATTCTACTACTGGAATAATGCAGAGCATTGAATTCTTCTATTCCATGGTAAACAGTCACACAATGTATTGAATGTAAAAAAAGACAGATGACTGACAGGTGAGAAACATCTGTGGAGGGACTATTTTACATAATTTAGCAACATTTTATTATATTTTCTGTGGCTTTGAAAACTTTTATACTGTTCATTTTTGAAATGTTGCCTATGGACCCATTTTGTGTAAGTAATAAGGCACTTCAGGGACATTGGTTGTACTAGGTTTATCCCACAGTCAGAGGCTGAAGCCACTCGACTTCTCCTCAATGCCTTAGAATGCCACTGACTATGGGGTAAACCTAATACAACCAATGCCTTGTCATACATTATTGCTTTACTGTCATATGACCTGGCACTGCTCCCTGCTGCCACCCTCCAAGTGAACATGCCTCTTCTCCTGGGTCCCTCAGTCAGAGATGTAGCCACAAAATGGAGGGGAGTGTGCTCTGGGTGCATGGATGGGTACTGCGGCTTGGTCAGAACTCAAAAGGCATACTGTAGGATTACTGTACAGATGGTCAGCTGCTTGGGACATGACCAGAATAGTACTGGAGTAAACAAAATAAGCCAGAGTGATAAAAAGTGCAAAATTTAAAAAATGCGAATTGTCAAAATAAAAGTGACAATAGCAAAGTATACCAACGTCTGCCAGAATGCTGAAATATCAACATATGGCCCTCACTGATTTTTGTTATGGTGATAAAGATCTTCCATCTGCAGTATTTTTCTAACATTTGTCTTCATGAGAGTCTTTTTATTTATTTTTTTATTTATTAGCCTTTATTGACCAGGTGAGTACACTAGACACAGTTGTGCCTATTTTCAGGTACGACCCTGGAGGTTACAAGACAGTCAGTACAATAACGACAAGCAAGGTACAGTACAATAAGGACCAACGCAGCAAATTAACAAATACAACAGAACATTGTTGTGGAACAGAAAAAGAAGAACTCAGATATAACAACTGAAAATTCTTGAGCTGGCCAGAAAAGCTGGTAAGCTACAGGCCAGCTTGGGTGCAGAGATGATAAAATCTGAAGAACCAAGTGAAATGTACAATCAACTAGTACAGTCTCCCTATAAACAAGACAAACACATATTAACATTATCCAAAGTGAAGTAAGCAAACCACTGTCCTTTCTTGTTTATAAATCAGGTGATTCGCCATCCCAGTTATAACTCCATCACAATCAACAATGACATCACTCTTGTGAAGCTCTCTACCAGTGTCACTTATAACAATCGTATCTCCCCAGTGTGCCTGCCAGCTTCAACTGCCAACTTTCCAGGGGGCCTGTTATGTGTCACCACAGGATGGGGCTTGACCAACGCCAGTTCAGACATTTATTCTTTTCTCATTGATCTTTTTTAGTCCATAAGAAGAAGTTACAAAGTCAGGACATTGATTGGTGTTTTTCATTTAGTCTGTTTCCTGAATGGCTACAGAAAGAGGATATGCTATGGCAGAGTTTAGTGGGCAAAATGGTCAGGTTTTCCCTGGCACTGAGTACCACCTCTTTTTAATTTTAAAATCAAATATCATTGTGTAAATCATGGAAGGATACTGAAATGATTTTGAACAGTCCTAGGCAGATATGCCAGAGAAATAATGCACAATGTAATGTTTATATACAGCATATATATATATATATATATATATATATATATACATATATATATATATATATATATATATATATATATATATATATATATATATATATATATTTATATATTTTATTTTAATGTCAGAATTTTCTCAGCCATATTTGGCCTTAAAAAAATGATTTATGGGATGTTATGATTGATACATTTTACTGGACTAACATAGGTAATGTATTTTGCACAGATATTATAACACACTAGTTTTCCATGCTACATTGGTCCTGATGTGGTCCTAAATGTTTTGCTACTATAACAGCTATGTACAGTACTGATGTTAGTCAAATAAATGGTGAACTATTCAATAGGTTTAACTCAGTAGTTAGTCATTCATTCTATCTGTCTGTCTGTCTGTCTGTCTGTCTATCTATCTATCTATCTATCTATCTATCTATCTATCTGTCAATCTGTCTGTATTATTGTCTGTGTATCAATCAATCTGAAAATTGATGGCCTGATTCAGAATATCAGGCAAGCTTTTTAAAGTAGAAAATATATATATATATTTTTTTCTTTGTTCAGTTTTGCAAGACCTGTTGGTCACCATATCAAACTACCCCAATGTTTTGTTGCCATGTAAGGCAACTTTATCAAGGGTGGTTCTTTTAATTAATATAAACATATAAATATTCTGGATTTCAGTGCTGCCATAGGTTCAATCGATGCCATGTAGAATAGTAAGATTATAGTAGATTCATGGTTAAGTGAGCAGGACCCTTACTCCAGAGTGAGAATGCCTTGTCCTTCTGGAACAGTTGCACTTAAAACAACATACTATAATTACCGGGTCTTCCTTTTTCCCATTGGGAAACTGTGGCATAATTCACCATTATAAAGGAGCTTTTATAATGGTGAACATGCAACCGGTTTCCTTCGCCCTGCACAGGTGCTCCCTGAAGCTGTTCCTCCCCAACCACTGGCCATGTTGTCTTTCCTCCTAACACAGAACTGCAGCTCAGACTCAGCGGTAAGTGGCAGGCAGAAAAAATTAAATAAGTGATAGAAAAAAAATAAAATGTGGGCTCCACACTTAAATTAATTTAAAAAGTTTAAGTAAATGAAAGCGACCGCAGACCACAACTTGTACCTAAGTGGACCATGGTTGCACAAGAACGTCTTTTTTATTTTAAATAATTGCTGTTATGAAAAAGAAAAACCCAGCAATTATGTAAAATAAAATGTAGGGTGGTGTGTATAAATTCAAAGTTTACACACAGTACCCCGTACTTTATTCTATGTACAGTATATTATACATGTATTGTTACAATGTTTTGCCAGAAATGGCACATTGAGGTGAAGCTCATTTTCAGGTCTATCCTAGGTCACAGGGAGGTTTACTGACTTGCTCAAGGTCACACAGTATGCAAGTGGAAGTTGTGGAAATCAAAACCAAGTATGCAGAATGTCCCAAGCTGGTTCACAGCTCATTGCTTTAACTTCTAGCTTACACTGCTAGCAAATGTACCATGTATGTAGGATGTAATGTGATAATGGAGTTTCAGGGATTAAAATGTCTTACAACTATAAGCAGATTGTTATAGTATATGCTGTGGCAGATATAGTATATGCTCTGACAGATGAATGAAATGAGTCCCTGGGGACTCCAGTTTGACTGCTTCAGGGGTTGAAGCTAAAACCTTTTGAACCTTCCCAAGGCTCAGAGTTATTATTATTTGGCGCCTTCCCAAAGCCCAGAAAGATATATATATATATATATATATATATAGGAATACTTAATGAAGTGCGGTGGAATAACACATTTATCTCCACTAGTGAGTGGTAAGGCCCATAACTCATGAGTGGCAAAGCCACAAGATAATAATGAACAACTTGCCACTCATGTGTGGACTGGAGATAAATGTGGTGTTCTATTGAAATCCATTATTTATTTATATCACACCATTTGTAGTGTTTTTACTGGTGTTTTACCTTGTTTTAACTTAAAACTGCCTTTCTTTCAATTGTAAGTTCCCTATCTGGCCCATTGTTATCTGTGTTCCATCTCCAGATTCTACGTGAACATAATGTGGTCTAAGTTATATACATAGGGTGGGATATTCAGACTGTACCAGGCTGTGGCGCAAGCCTGGGCACAGTGCAACTGGGATGTGCCAGGGCGCTGACAAGGTGACATTCAACGGTGCTGTGCCATGGCTCAGCACCGTTGAATATCGCTCCATGGCCACCCACATAGCACATGGTGCAGTGGCACTGCACCAGCGCAAGTGGCCAGAGAGGGGCAGGGGGATGCGCTAGTGCAAGTGCCATTGTGCTAGGTGCATCAACCGTGATATTCAGCAGTGGATATGCAAATGGGGCCATAATGCATGCAAGGCGCAAATGGGGCCATTTGCATGTCAGCACGGCCCCATTTGCATGCAGGTGCGCAGATCCCCAGTGACTTGTGCCTGGTGCCCTGCCAGACTGCAGTCATCAGGGACTGATGCCCCCTGCACAAATGGCAAAGTGGCCCAATGCCCGATCACGGGCATATGTATTGAAATAAACAGTCCTGTATCCCTGGTGGTCCAGTGGACCACTCCGAGCCCGATCGCAGGCTTATGTATAAATAACACAGTCCTATATCCCTGGTGGTCCAGTGGACCGCTCCCAGCCTGATTGCAGGCATATGTATAAATAACAGAGTCCTATATCCCTGGTGGTCCAGTGGACCGCTTCCAGCCCGATCACAGGCATAGGTGTTTAAATAAGATATTCCAAACCATCCCTGGTGGTCCAGCAATACCCCCCTGTCCACCTGCCCACTTGAGCCCCACCACCCCGCTCCCCCCGGTCAGCTCCCCACCCGCAAGCCACCCAGCTGCCCGTCAATTGACTGCATACAGTACTGCTGTATGCCCATTGGTCCACAGCATGGGCCAATGGGCATGCAGACTGTACCATACTACACAGTCCAGATATGTGAATGAATCCATTCACATATCTGGACTATGTAATGCCTATATGGTCTGCATGCCCATTGGCCCAAGCTGTGGATCAATGGGCATACAACCATATTGTACGCAGTCAGTCAGTGGGGTGGCTGGGCAGCCTGTGGGTGGGAGCTGCCACCCGCCACTGACCATGGGGGGATGGGTGGGGCTCAGTGGGTGGGTGGGGAGGGGGTACCGCTGGACCATTAGGGATGGTTTGGAATATCTTATTTTACAACTTATGCCCGGGATCAGGCTGGAAGCGGTCCACTGGACCACCAGGGATATAGGACTGTTTTATTTATACTTATGGCTATGATCAGGCTGGAAGTGGTCCACTGGACCACCAGGGATATAGGACTGTGTTATTTATACTTATGCCCACGATCGGGCATGGGGGGTTGCTACCATGAAGGTGCCGCCTGAGCTTGGGTTGCCACACACAGCTGGCAGCTGCCGTGTTGCACCCTGGAACATGGCAGCTCACCTGTGGGTGGCCAGCTGTTGCTCCTTCTTTTTCTAGCTCAACTGTGTGCGGCGCAAATAGGGGATGCACCTGCATGGGCTCAGCACATCCCGGGCTGAATATCAGGATGTGCGGAGTATGCATGGGCATGCCCCCCCCCTTCTTGTGCCTCATACATTACTGATGTACTCTGGCACATCTGGATTTGTGCCATGCACTTTCCCCTTTTGAATATCGTGCTGTGGGTATCAGTGGGTTGCGCATGGCACAACTGTGTTGCGCCATATGCAACCCTTCTGAATATCCCACCCATTGAGTTCTAAGTTATATAAGTGATGTTCTAAGTGAAATAAATAAATATTATTATTCATTGAAAAAAAATTGTTGTTGCATTAGTTAGGGTTGAAGTGACAAAAGTAGGGGAATGAGGTTTTAGGGTTGAGACCCTAACCTCCCATGCTACCATCCCATCCCCACTCTGCACAGACCAACAGTCAATTGGGTGTGCTTTGGGGTCATTGGGCCTAACTGTCACTCCATTCCATGTATAAAAAAGCTGACATGGTACAGTATAGGAGAATGGGGTAAGAGTTAGGCCCAATGACCCCAAGGCACACCCCATCAACTGTTGGTCTGTGGAGGGTGAGGGTGGGGGTGGGGTGGTTAGGGTTTCAATCCTAACACCCCATTTTGCTTCAACCCTAACTGATGCATTAATAAAATTATTTGCAAAGAATTTCCTTACTTTTTGAGAAAGTGTAATCTTACCATTAAATAGTTTTTCTGTGCTCCCATTATTGCATAACGGATGGCCCAGCTGTCCCATGACTTCATAACATTATCCATATGTGGGAATGCAGAGCCCTGTGATTTTGTCAGCTTGCAAACAAGGATTGGCTTGCAAACAGTGAGTTTGACAATTTGCCAACAAGGATTTTAACACCTCACTAACATGGATTATAAAAAATAATCCTTGTTTGTGAGGTGTCAATATCCCTGTTCATGAACTGATCCTTGTTCATGAGATAGAGCCATCTGGTCCTGATCTCATGAACAGGGATTGTGTCAGCTCACGAACAAGGGTCAGCTTGCGAACAGGGATTTTGACACCTCATGAATAAGGATTGGAAGTGAGTGATGAACAAGGATTTTTGAAATCAGAAATGACTGTTTTTTACCAGAGTAACCCAAACTAAAGCAAATGGTTTGTAGAGGGCATTGCTCTGAACAAAAAACATAATTTAACATCTACAGAAGACAACCCTAGGGCAAGTTATGAGATTTTCTTTTCCTCAAAAATTTAAAACAGGATGGCAGCTTGCAAAGAGGGTTTTTTTTTCACAAAGAGAGATTTTATAAATCCCTCTTTGTGAGCTAGCAAAATCATTGTTCAGGAGGCCAATCCTTCTTCGCAAAATATAACCTATCGCAAAGATTGAATTGAGCATGCTCAGAACCTGACATTTCAAAATTGAATCATTCTTGAACAATTTAATATTTTTTCACTCAACAAACACTAGATTATTCTATAGAGCAATCCCTTTCTATCCTGAAAATTTCAGACCAAAATTCTAGACAGTGTGGCCACAGCATGATGGGTAAAAATAAGCAAAAATGGAAAAAAAAACAAAAAACACTTTTTTCACTATGTGCTGCACACAAAACACACACCTGATCAAACAAAATGTGATAGGTCCAGAAATCTACCCAATAGGACAGTGCATACCAAATTCTGTGCAAATCTGTTCAACGGTTGCAAAGTTATTAAAGTGCAAAAATTGGGGTTTAACATTAAACTG
>CM028130.1:1213565000-1213662500 GCA_016271365.2 Neoceratodus forsteri
TTTGCAGTTCTGAATTTTGTGTGGCTGTCTTTTCTGTTAGCTCTAGTTGCAGTCGCACTGGTGTATGCTGCTTGCATACTGCCTAAAAATAACATTATTTTTAATTAATGAAAGTGACTGGATGTTTGTAGTTGACAACAGAGGCACAAATTAATTCAGGAATGGGTGGGGGGTGTAGACCATCCATATGTGAAGGCGATGGGGCATGGGGGGAAGGCAAGGGTTCAGATTACAAATGAACAGTAGTAACTGTGAGAGCATAGGAACTCAAGGGTCTCGGATTAGAGGCCTAAATGAATAAAGACAAGTTGGAATAAGATGAGTTCCCACAGGATCATGTGCTCCTCTTTTTCTTTGGTTTATACCTTGAAATGTAAAATGGGGTGCCACTTTTAAAGCCTAGTATGTTAAAGCTGCTAGTGTGTTTAGTATGTTGAAGCCAATGCCTGCACAACTACAAGGCTGCAACGGGTACAAGAGGGGGATCTGCCATTCCCATTGCAATACTTGCATTTCCAAACAGAGCTACAGTGAATGCTGTATGAGGTAAAAACAAGTTAGCACTTGATTTAAAACCAACTACATTAAAACACTAAAGTTTTAACCTACTGAAAACACTAGCAGTCCAATTTGAGGCAAAGTATATGGTAGACAACCTGGGTGTGGCTCTGGTTGCATTGCTGATTATGTTCCTGCAGGTATGGGCTGTTGCCCGAAGCAGGTTTTTCCATCAGAAAAACATCACCAGGCTGTGCCCTTAGCTTATCCTGAACAACTTCAGAACTCTGGTAGAAGCTTTCACCACCTTTAATCTGGGCTGGTTCAATGAGCACTACCAGGGCCTGCTTTTAAATCAGCTGTGCTCCCTGCAGCTAGTACAATATGTGGCTGCATGTGTTGTGAACTCCACCCAAAGCTGTTATCTAAACTACTGCTTTTGGCTTTGAGTTTCTCTACTACAGTTACTGTACTTTATTTAAGTGTATTGCTGGATGGTATTGGGCTCATCCCACCAGGCCTGTGTTTTTCTATTTCTCTAGAGTTTTGTGTCTTTTCTTATTACCTAGCAAATGTAACCCAGTTAGGCAGTTTTTTCTAATGTCTCTGTTTGATTATGTTTTCATAAGGTCTGAGGCAGTGTGAGGGTGGGGTTAAAGCACCAGCTTGGGAACTAAGAGACTGCAGGTTCAAACCTCACTAGAGCCAAATACTCACTCCATGACCATGGGCATGTCACTTACCCTCTCAGTGCCGAAGTCCACCTAGCAGCAGAAATAGGTAGAAACAAGACCCCATTGGAAATTAGATGTTGCATCTCAGCTGGATTATCTGTATCATGTCTAAATGTAATCCCCATTCCACTTTTGGCAAATTGGCACCCCCTATTAAAGGAACTAGTACCCACGTATCACATACCATTTACTTTTAGCAGAAATACTCAGATGGGTACCACCCCTAGCTTTAGAGTGTATACCAGGCTAATTATCTAAGGAAGTGGGAGTGTGTACAATTACAACAACAAATTAACCTTTGTAAATACAACCAGGTCCAGGGGAGAGAATGCTGTGGTTATCCTAGACCTAACTGCTGAGGGGGACCTGATAATTGTGTACAGAAAGCAATGATAGACTGTCCAAAGCAGCAGCTGGGATTGTGCAGTATGGCTTTATTCACAGATGTTACTAAAATACAAGTGGACCCGAAAGGGTTGGTCATGGCAACAAGTACACTCTTTTCCAGAAATCTTTGCTAGGCAGTACAGTTTTCTACAGAAACGTCTATCCATTTTTTTCAAAGTGCTCATAGACAAACCACATTCCCGAGCTTCTTTCAAAACACGTTTCCATTTCCCAACTTGGATGCTCGTGGCAATGCCACATTCTTGAGCCATTTCCAAAACACATTTCACAGTGTAAACATTGTGACCTGAGCCACATATGTAAATTTCATCCTGGGCATTGGCCTCTACCAAGGGGACCTTGGCACCCTTACTCAAACCAGTTAGTCCTGCTTTGTAGGCTCCAGATGGTGTTCCTCCCACCCTTTGCCCCAACCAACAGTCTCTGCCATTCTTTCAGGGTTACACTAAAAGAAGCCTTCAATCACCACTGAATTACTAGACTCCAAACTTTACTTCAAATGATAGCACTTACTTGAACCGGGGTCATGGTCGGTGTGATCTAGCCTTATTTTGGGCACACACACACCCCAGACAGCCTCCTAAATTGAGAACCTGCCTCCCATTATGTACTCACAGGTTAGTTGCTCCTTCCTTTAGGCATAGAAGCAAACCAGAAAGCATCCCTTTTCTGTGGTAGCTTGTCAGAATTTCTCACTCAATGTCCTCCTCAAGGGCAGCTGTATACACTTTAGGACCTTCAGGGGATTCCCCTTTGGATCTACCGAATTGGCAGTCCCACTCACTCCCTCTGGAGTGAAATCAAGGAAATCCTGCTGAAAAAAAGCTATCTAGCACTTCACTGGCAACTGTAGATTTAATCCAAACTGGGGTGAGAAACACAGGGCTGTCTGTGATAGAGCCCCAACTGGCAGACGTCCTGCCATGCTAACTTTCAAACTCAGACTAACTGAACATTCTAAAACTTCCCTGGCGCAGCTGACTCAAAAATGGTTATGCTGTTGTGAGAGTTCTAAATGACATAATCAGGGCCCCTAGAATTCTGCGGCCGCAGAAGTTTTTTGAACTTACAATCTACACAGAACTTCTGTGGTGCCGCAGAATTCACTCTTCTTGGAGATTTTTTATTAATATTTCTGTTTATCCATAGAATCTGGTTCCCTTCCCTTCTTTTTATATCCAAAACCCCCTATATGCTCAGAATGTGATGTTATCATTGCTATAACATCATACATTAGCTAATGAAATGGCTGCATTCTGCAACAGAAATGAACAATCACTTATCTACCACAGCTCCCACTGTCAGAGACAATGGCACAGCACATCAGGCATGGTGATATTTGCTCAATGTGCACTACAGCCTAATACAGCTTTCAGTCTCACATTATTGCACTAGGGCCAACTTACAGAAAACTTTGTCAATAGCACAGACCTATTAAGTCCATACCTCACTTTGTGCAAACTTATTTGTGCCTTTAAGGTATAAAGATGCCATCTGATATGAATAACTGGTAAAATGAATTTAACTATCATTTTTAAGAAAAATAAAGTAATTATGCCCAGAAAAGTGGAATATGTAGACCTGTTGAAAGAACAGACCTGTTAAATAATTGCACTGTGTGCATTTTTGCCAGGGTTATTGATTATATATTGTCATTGGTTGATAGAATCATCTAAAGGTTATGGAGAACTGTTGTGTGCAGGGACAGCTGTTGGGCCAGAGGGTAGCATGCTGTGTTTCCATGCTGGCAACTCAGGTTCAGAGATTAGATTTGGGAGCTGGCTGGGCAGCACAAGGATTGGTGGAACACATCACTGACCAGAGTCTGGGAAGGTATGGTGCAGTGTTCTGTTACACGGTGGACACACTGTGATGGGCTGGAGAGCTCTATCTCACAATCGGTTCACATGCATGTCATGGTCTGATGGTGTTATGTAGTGTGTCGGGGAAGCAGGTTGACATGAAAAATGAGTTTTGCAATAACTCCTGTATTCTCTTTATTCCATTTCCAATGGGACCTGTATGAATGAGGATGCAATGTCATGGAAATTAAAAAAAAAATATATATATATATATATATATATATATTATATGTGTGTGTGTGTGTGTATGTGTGTGTGTATATCTATATACACACACACATACAGTATCTCTGTCTCACTACACACACACATACACACACATTTGTATGTGTGTTACAGATTGCATATAAATATATAAATGATACACAGCAGGAACCTCATGAGTGGTGTAGAAAGTACATACAAAATACATGATAGACAGTAGAGACCTCATTAGTGGAATAGATAGCATGCTTATAGAAATACCTTATTTATCATGTAAGGTCCCCTCTGCATATGTCATTTATGCAATAGGCTAGGACCTTAAGGGAGAGACATTTGTTTTGCCTTTTTAGGCATAAAATGATTTCTATAAGTCTGTTAATTTTTGAACTAGTGTTACTGTGCTTTCCACCATCCTGATTGCTATAACCATTGCCATGAAAGTGAAGTCAGGATGACAAGCTGACACTGTGATGTGGTAGTTTGTTAGTGCCGCAGAACTTCAAGAGAAATTACAAACCACTGCCGCAGAAGTTCTGCAGCAAATGGTAGTCTTGCCGCAGAACTTGGTCCCACTGTGCCGCAGAAAAGTAGGGGCCTTGGGCATAATCATCCTCACTCAGGCTAGCTGAGTAAACAATGATGTTATTATGAGCAAAGCCCCTAATGAGCTCCCTACCAACTGCCTATTCCACCTGCCCAACACTACTACTAATGGGATTCTAGTAACCCCAGGTAAGTGGCTGGTTAAACTCACCACCACCAGATAACTGACTGTCTGCAGCCAAATTATGGTCAAGTACCAGGCCATCCTGCCTCTATACTTCCTACGGGGAGGGTTGATCAGGTCCTCTCCTACCATGTGCTAGGCACAGGCAGGTAACACTAAAGGACAGAGGCTCGCTGAAGAAATTTCAGGTCCTACCCTACTACTGTACTATCTATGGATTTCCAGTGGCACCAAGAAACTGCCTGTAGCATGTCCTAATTGACAGCATTGATGACCCCTGTCCAGTCTCAAGACCACCAACCTGCCTTTCCCTCAGCCCTCTAGGGAAAAGCTACCTGACCTATGCTACCTATTGGGTGCCCATACTCCAAAACCATGTAACACCCAAAGAAATGTAGCCCACACCAGAAACATGCATTTGCATTATATTTCATAATCTACAGTAAGAACTATAAAAACTCTACACAGTTACACAGATCCTAGCAACTTTAAAAAGGAGAACTCCGATGAGTCCTAAAAAATCTCCTCTTGTCTTCTTTCAGAAACACCTGCAAAAAAAAACAAACATTGCAAAACACATTCTGAAAACAAACACAACCTGCAAACCACACAGTGACCAAACCTCCCACTGCAGATACTACACAATCCCAAAACTTTTTTTTTTTTATAAAAGTACAAAAATAGAAAACATGAAATCATTTACAAACACATTTTGGGGGAAAGGAAGCCCTACTATGTTTGATGTACTGAGGAGAAAAGTTCAGAGTGCCAAGGCACTATAGATAGAGTCGCTCCTTGGTTGAAACCTGCTGAAACACAGTTCTTGGATAGGCATGAGGCCTGCAAGCACTGCAGTCCAGTTCATTTCAACAGTATCTACTGGTGAACCAAAGTTCCTGGGACATCCTCAATTGTAGGCAAAACAGTCAAATTAAAATGTAGGAAGAAAAAGGTAGGCTTTACCTGATTCTAGGTGAAAATAGATGCCTACATCACCTCTCTGGACCTGCGGCCTGATGATCTTCTGTTGCTGGACAGATGAACTCTTCAGGTCAAATTCTTCCACAATCTCCTATTGGACCTGGATGGGAAATCTTCTCCTGCTGGGCTGACAAGCCTGGATGCTGTTGCAAATGAACCTGGATTTTTTTTTTTTTAATTTATGTGCCTTACCTCCTCAATAGGGGTGGTCCTATGGTCCCCCTTTCAGATCCATTGGTGGCTCCTGCACCAGGCGCCATGCCCGAGTCTCAACCTCCTCCCATCTCCCTCTATATAGGCTACATCACTGACCCCATCGTGGAAGACCAAGGAATCAAGGCTAGCGGGAGCCCCTGGAGTGTCTTGTGCAGTGCCACAGGTGGATGCTCACAAGCACCGGAGGATTCAGCCATGTCCCGCCCCCTCCGAGTTTCTCCCCTACAGTGTTGACATGGATGCTGCAATGCATGCTCCCATGCATCGCACATTGGATGTCCACCCATGCCATTCCCTCTATTAATCCATGATCAGCACTATCCCCCAGCCACTGCCAGGAGCCAGCACCCTCATGGGAGTCCCTCCTAACCTTCCCCAGAGAAGGAGAGCAGTCCCAGGGATGCTCAATCCTTCTTCCCCCAGCTGACCCCCGATGACCCGCATCTGCTCCTGAACATGGGTTGCCTGCGTGGCAAGATGTGTGGTGTCCAGTGCCTCAACCCTCAGCACCACTGGGCTGGCAATAAACCTGGATGCTGCTGGAGCCGAACCTGGATGTTGCTGCAGATGAACCTGAAACACCAGAAGCAAGGCACCTCCTCCCTCAGTTGCTGCCACTTTGGTGGAAGATTGCTGAGCTGGCATTGCTGCATTCAACTTGGCATGTGGGCGTGTTTTCTGATGAGTGGCACCATTCATGGATAGTAGCACTCAGCGTGTGGAGCATAGACTGTCTCTCTCAGGATGAACCACAGGAACATTGTAAAATGTCTCTTGGCCAGCCTTGTCCACAATTTGCACTGAATCAATTAGCAAAATTCTGCCACACTTCCAAAACTGAAGTCTCACATTGCATACTTTCATTCCCACACATTTGTTCACATTTGGGTGCAGGTTGGCACTAGCTTCCTCCCACAACTAGGCATGCCTGTTCGCCTCTTTTTCCTCACAAATTTTTTAAGAGAAGGAAGGGTACATCTACCCATATTCGGCCATAGCCTGTTTTTGAATTATTCATCCTTCCTTGATGCTTTTGATTAGATCCAACCCAGAGGCATGGTTTGGGGTGACCATTCCTGTTTGATCCAGCTTCGAACACACAATGCAGAGTAAAGTACTTCACCTCTGCACTCAATGCCATGTTTCTAGAGCCTTTCTCCATTTCTGTCTCAGGAGGCTCCACTGAAGCCAATGTTAGTGGTGACTCTTGGGGCCCCACCATAGCTATTGCAGCTTCTTGCTGTTCTAGGATCTCTGCCCAAGAGCTGACAGTTGCACCAGCTCCTGAAACTGCCCATTCCTCACTACACATGGAGGCATTGGCCTCCCAACACAAAGCTTCATTCACCTCATCTTCACCCACTAGGTTTGGGCTCGGGCCTTCAGCCCATGGATCCACAGAACCTGCATTAGTAGCATTTAAATCCACCCTCTGCAACATGGAAAACTCCATTTCTTCCTGCCCTTGTAAAGTATTTTCACAAGCAGTCTCCAAGAATTCCCTGACAAACTTAGTGGGATGTTGTTACTACTGTGCCACCTGCTTCACACATCCTAAATTGCTTGCGACAGTCTGTGCAATGGGGGGACTGCAGAACATCCCTCCCGGCTTCAAACAAACAATGCATACATTGACCAGAAAATTCAGTAAAGCCACATCAGATAGTGTTGATTCACAATTGTACAGTTGGTCAAAGTGAGCAAACTCTTTTTCTTGCTGTGCAATCCATGCCCTGGCATGGAGTGGATAGTGGGGGAACTTTGATGCCATTTGCTATAAATAAACATACTGGGGGAACTTTGATGCCATTTGCTATAAATAAACATACAAGTCCCAAGTTATTATTCTGTAATGTGCTGAAATTTGGCTTTAAACACACTGTAACAGTTCTTTAACAGGCTGCCTGGCTCTTGCATTTTGCTTTACAACTTTAGCTCAACCACTTGAAACTTTTCAGCATTTGAGACACTAGCCCAAGATGGCGCTGCTTTGTTTACCTTTGCTGACTACATCCCAAAATGGTAGCAGTAACTTTTCTCCATCACACACAGTTCAAAATTGCTAGAATGCTTGTCCAATCTTGCATTTAACTGTTTTACTTAAGGCACCCTTTAATTTTACTTTTAGCACAATTCAGCACATTCATACTGTCTCTGCGTTTCTCAGGACCTGTTGGATCAGTACTGCCCCGGAGCTCTCTCTTGAAAAAGTCACTTCACACACACAGTCCATACATGCTCAAAACTTTTTCTCTGTTACTTGGCTGCATTGTTTTACAGTTCTCCAACTTTTCTGAACCACAGTTCATTTTATGTTGCACTTGGTACTTACTCAGGCAGTAGCTAATTCCCTCCACTGATGGTAAACGGTTTACTGCCTGGTTGTAGGGCTTTTTTGTGATCAGGCTGGCAGACCAGTGGATTAATCACAAAAACACTGTGATCGCTACTACTTGCAGTTAGAAAATGGGTAGAGCCTGGGTTTTACTGTGAAAGTTTAGAAAATGCTGTTTTTAAATGCGTCTCTGCTCTTGGGGATTCCTCCTGCTGCTACTCTGACTAGCATGCTGCTTGCACACTGCTTGCTGCTGCTCCTAGAATGCTCCACAACACTGAGACTCAGGCAAAGGGTGGGGTTTAGGTTCACTGGACCAGTCACATGACACCATGCAAATGAGCTTCCTCTCTCTCTCTCTCTCTCTATCTATCTCTCTCTCTCCCATGCACTCCTTCATGGAGATTATCAATGAGGAAAATTAAAAAAACAAACTGTCACTTTTTTTCTCGGCTGGCAATTTCAATGGAGCAAAGCACTTTTAAAGCATTTTGACAGTTCTTGGTGCATTTTCCTTACTCCCCCTCAATTTTTACTGTACATACATAAAACTTTCTGGGCACTTAGAAATGACTGTTACTACAGTCCACAAACACTTTTCTCTTAGAATTTGCAACTTTTAACAGTTTTTCAAGCACTCAAAATGGCAAGGCAAGGGCAATCATTGCTCAGTTCAACAGTTCATTTTTCCCAATTTAATCTCACAAGTAGCACATTTTTTCAATATCTTTCACAGAACCAAAAGCAGCAAAATATTCTAATTTTTCTTGGCACAGACTTTGCTTTTCTTACAATGATCTTCTGTTTGAGTGCGCTGCCACTAGACAGGAAGATCCTAAACATAGCCTCAGCATTTTACCTCTCCCCAAAACATATCCCAGGGACAAGCCCCCATGTATTTTGTAACCCCCATGCCATGTTTGGCAAGTTGGCATCCCCCATTGAAGGAACTAGTGCCCACTTATGGCATACCATTTAGTACTTTCAGCAGAAATACTCAGATTGGTACTACTCCTAGCTTTAACTTCTATCCATTTTCACCAAAGTGCTCAAAGACAAATCACATTCTTGAGCTGCTTTCGAAAGACATTTCCTTTTCCCAATGTGGATACTAGTGGCAATGCCACATTCTTGAGTCATTTTCAAAACACATTTCATAGTGTAAACATTGTGACCTGAGCCACATATATAAGTTTCATCCTGGGCATTGGCCTCTACCTAGGGGACATTGATGCCCTTACTCGAACCAGTTAACCCTGCCTCGTAGACCCCAGATGGTGTTCCTCCCACCTTTGTCCCAACCATCAGTCTCTGCCATTCCTTCAGGGTTACACCAAAAAAAGCCTTCAGTCCCCACTGAACAGCTACAGACCCCAAACTACTTCAAATTAACACACTTAGGTGAACAGGGGTCCTGGCTGGTGTGATCTAGCCTTACCTTGGGCACACACACCCCCAGACAATCTCCTAAACTGAGAACTTGTCTCCCATTATGTACTCACAGGCTAATTGCTCCTTTCTGTAGGCATGGAAACAACCCAGAAAGGACAATTTTTCTATGGTAGCTTGTCAGAATTTCTCACTTAGTGTCTTCCTCAAAGGCAGCTGTACACACTCTAGGATATTCGGGGGATTGCCCATTGGAACCATTGAACTTGCAGTCCCTCTCACTTCCCTGGTGTGAAATCAAGGAAATCCTGCTGAAAAAGGGTTCCACCACTTCATTGGCAATTGTTGCTTTAATCCAAACTAGAGTGAGAAACACTAGGCTCTCTGTGACAGAGCCCCAATTGGCAGAGATCCTGCCATGCTGACTTCCAAACTCAAACTAACTGAACATTCTAAAACTTCTCCAGAGCAGCTGATTAAAAAATGGTTATGCTGCTACTGGAATTCTAAATGACATAATCATCCTTACCCAGGCTAGCTGAGTTAACAATGATGCTATTATAAAGCCCCTATTGAGCTCTCTACCAGATGCCTATTCTAACTGCCTAACACTAGTACTAATGGGATTCTAGTAACCCCAGTGGACTAGGTGGTTACATAAATAAACTGCAAACAAACAAAAAAGTTTGAAATATGGCATGATGACATTTTGGTTCTATCCCACAGATATATTAAACGATTAGATCTCAGCTCTTTATTTTTCTTTCTAGAGGTTAAACTATTCACATTTTTCTGATATATGCTTTAACTTTTCAAAGTCTTTCAAGTTTAATGTGTTGATTGAGGTGGTTTGCATTGGTATGTGTGGAGCCTCTGTCAAAGCAGCAGTTGCTGTTAGCTATAAGAAACACCCCTGAAAACCAGAAAAGGATGTTTTTCGTAATTGGGCTAGCATCCATTGGAGTATGGCTGTGAGGTCTTTTCTGATGATCCACAAAATAAAAATCATTAAGGAAAACACACTATTTTCCAGAAATGTATTTTCACCTTACAGTATCCTGATGCAGTAATGAAGTCTACTCACACCCTCAAAAAAATGGGAATAAAACAATGACACTTTTTTCTACTAACCTCAACTGCTGATTTAAAGCTAGAATGTATTTGCATATGTTTATTTGTCATCCTGGTTTGTCAACTAACCTAAACTGCTGATTTAATAAAAGGGTGTGTTTGCATATGTTTATCTGGCATCCTTGTTTAAAAAATATATAAAAGGTAAAGTATTAAATAATGAAAATAAATCACTGGACCAACTGAGATTAAGATGTACAGTAGGTTTAAGATTGCAAAAACCTGAGATTAAGCTATTTCTCTTAAAAATTCATGGGTCTTCTGTTATGAATTTCAGCATCCACTACTCCAAGCAGGCTACAGCAGGTAGCTCTCCCCCTCCTTACAAATGCTCAGTGTCAGACATATTGGGGTAGTAAGATTACCAACCTAATGATCTGTGCTGGGGCGTCTGGAGCTTCCTCCTGCATGGTAAGTCTTCATGATTTTTCTGTTTTTAATTAATTATAGGTTTAAAAATGCCTTCTTAATCAGATTCAATTTCAGATGGTTTGCATCTGTATCTTCTCCCCCCCACCAGGGATGAGGCTGAAATCCCATGAGATAGGCAATACCTCACAGACAGTCAGATGGTGGCTAGCCATAGAGGTGAGCGTGGGGCTGTGCCAGTTGCTGTCATTCTGTAACTAAGTGGTGTCTGGTGTGTGGTAGGGGTGCAGGCAGTGGATCTGGAGCAGATGGGTCAGGTGAGGTTTGACAGCCATTTCAGGGGTTAGGGACATCTAGGCACTGAGGAAGATGATGTTAAGACACAGCATGGGTGATTGGCAGCATGGGGGCTCTAGACACAAAGGAAGAGGATGATGAGAACATGCATGAGTGATCAGGGACTGGGGGCCACTAGAGACCAGGTAAGAAGATGATTTGTTCTTGCATGGGTGATCGGGGAGTGTGAGCCACTAGACACCAGGTAAGATGATGATGTATACAGTACTAGCATGGGCGATTGGGGAGTGGAGGCTCACTAAACACCTGGGAACTAAGCATGAAATGGAAAACAAGCAGTGGAGGAGGGCAGCACACCCATCACACCAAGATAAGGGCAGGGCTTGGGCAACATTAAATAGCACTGCAGTGTCGTCTGTTTAGCACTGCCAAAACCATTGACTAGATCACAGCTCCGTTTATGCATGAGGGATTCTTCATTTGTATAGGCACAACAATATTTTCTTTGCAATTGCACTTTTGAGTTTGTGCATCACATTGAAGGCTTCTGAATATGGCCCCTGCTGACTGCTGGTGCTGTTCCTGGTTAGTGTGGTGCTAATACAGTTAGTGCCATGCTAACAGTTTGAATGTGGAGCCCTGTGTATATGTCTGGATTTTTGGTATACTGTAGTTTACTAACATGTGATGCTGACCATGCAATAGTGCAAGTCAATGTTGCAGTTTGTTATACTAGATTATTATCCTTTACTATCAAAACCAATTCTACACTTAATACTTTCTCATAGATATGTTTATTTTCATGTGGCCTAAAGCTGCAGCTGCATGAACCATATGTTTTTAAAACAGGTATGCATTGAAAAAGTCAAATAAAGGCACGTTTATTTATAAAGAATCTCTGTCACAGGGCTCAAACTGCTGTACAGGTAAAGTGAGAATGATAAAACACAAGGCAGTACTAATAGATATACTGTAGCTATATCTATATATCTATACATTTATATATATATATATATATATGGGATACATGATGGGCAGGAGTGGGATATGGCAAATATTCTCACTCCTGCAGAGTGAGGCATAGATATCTCATGAGTGCTGAAGGCACAAGTGAGATAGCCATGCCTCACAATGCAGGAGTGATAATATTTGTCATATACTACTGTGCCCACCATGTGTTCGATTTATGCAATAGGGGAGAGAGCTATTGTATTTTTATTTGTGATTTTATTTTATTTTGTGGTATTATTCCAGTAAATGTATGTTGTTTTTTTTTTAGTGAGATCTGTTTAGTGAATGGGACTCACTGTTGTACTGTGATTGGTTGGAAGCTTGAATGTGTTTTGTTCCTGTTATGAGATTGGTTGTTTGTCTTGGTTGTTGTGTTTGATTGGTTATGTTGTGTTTGTTTTGGAGATATGATTGGCTGTTACTGTTGAGTGGGGTGGGAGTTTGGTCAGCGTCTTTCTGAACTGAGTTGCGTGGAACGTTTTTATTTTAATGGTAACTATGTGTTTACTGTTATTTGTTGAGTTCTGTTTGGTTTATTTTTCATGGACTATGGTGCTGCATATGGTATGTTGCTATTTTAGTGCTCTGTCTCTTGCGATTTGTTTCACTGACAGTCCAGGTGGATTACTTTTGATTTGCGGACAGTTTCACATTTAGAGGAACACTGAGCAATACAGAAAATATGTAGAAGGTATTTTTGATAATGATATGTTGAAACAACTGTGGGAACTTCTGATAAAGTGTTTCTGGTCTTGGGATTCTATGTGTTTATCTGGGTATTTGTGTCAGTGGTGCAGGTCAGAATACTGGCTAATGGAGTTGGAGGTACATATTCAGGACATCAATTATTTTTGACAATTTTGTGCTTTGTTTTTGTCATGCTTGAATCAGAAGGAGATATTTTTGCACATGTTGGTGATATGTGCTGTTTTTAGAGATTACTTGTACTGACAAGCAGTTTGATCATGCAGGTGGTGCTGCTGACGTAACCATATTGAGAATATCAGTTGTTGACATAGACATTGTGGGCCTGATTCTAGAAGGGTGGTGCAAGTTGCTGCCGAATGCAACTTGCACCACTGGCAACTGCGACAATGACCCAGCACCCTATTCTAGAAAGGGCAGGGTCTCCACAACAAAGACCTGCAACTTGTGACATACAACTAGGTACACCACACACAGGCGTGCCTAGCCAGCGATGTCGCAACCCACTGCCACAGGTTGCAAGTGCACCCCCCACCTGTGCCCCGACCCCCAGGTCCTCCCACTCTAAATCACGGCTTGTTACCCTTGGGTAGTCTAGTGCCCCCCAACTGTACAGTATTAAAAAGAATCCCTATTTCCCTGGTAGTCTAGCGCCCCCTGAACTGTACATAAATAAATAAGAAAATCCCTGTTGCCCTGGTAGTCTAGTGCCCCAGACTGTACATAAATAAAAAAGAGAATCCCCATTTCCCTGGTAGTCTAGTGGCCTCCACCCCATCCAGCTGTGCCAGCCACCCAGCACCCCCAACCGTCCCCAGCCGGTGACTGGCACAGCCCACCTCTCACCTCCATGGCCAGTCACCAGCTGAGTCCAGTATTAGCGCCACTGCACAGATGCACTCAGAAAGTATATCTGAGTGCATCTGTGCAGCAGCCTGTCTGCACTCAGTCAGTGGCTGGCAGTGGAGGCGAGTAGGCTATGCCAGACCCAGGACAGGGGCGGGTCGAGGTGTTGGGTGGCCTGGCATGGCTGGGTGGGGACCTCTGATACACACAGGGAAATGGGGATTCTTTTTTATTTATGTACAGTTCAAGGCGAGGACCACTGCCTACCAGGAAATGGGGATTCGTTTTTATTATGTACAGTTCGGGGGCACCAGACTACTAGGAAATTGAGTCTCTTTCTATTACCTTACAGTTTGGGGGCACTAGACTACAGGGCTGGATTATTGCCACCCTATGTGGCGGGCGACTCCTGGTTCGGGGCATGGGTGGGGGGATGGCAGCGCTGCCCTGTGAGGCTTCTGCTAATGGCTGTTTCAGGGGGCTGGGGTTATGGGTAGCCCTGTGGGGCCCCACTGGGGTGTGATGGGCATGGGGGGAAGGAAACTGTGCACTATCCACTGGACAGCCGACGGGTCTACAGGACCCCTGGGGGCATCCGTAAGTAATACCAGCTAAATGCTGGTATAACTTACATTGCTGGATCTCCTCCTGAGGTTCTTGCAGAATCCCGATGTGGGCACTTTATGGCTGCCCTTCTAGAATGGGGCACAGCTGCTGCCATAAACTCCCAGCGCCATGTCACAGGGGGTTTATACAGCGTAACTGCTGTTTGGCGCAAGCGGCCTCTGCCATGTCGCAGGCCACTATGTAGAATTGCAAATGTCACAACTGCTGGTGTAAGTTGCTACATGTGCCATTCTACTTGGTGCAACTGCAGTTATGCCAGGCATAACCCTTCTAGAATCGGGCCCTGTGTGTGTAAATGTAAATATCTTTCACAGCATCTAAGTCAGCAATATTTATCTCACTCCAGTGAGAATACATGCTTTTATTTACCATAGTAAAAATTCATACCTATTGTGTGTATATATATATATATATATATATATATATATATATATATGTATAAAGAAATATACTGGTATAAATAAATTGCACACTGCAATACTACTTTGGAGGGTCTGCTGTTTCCCATCACAAAAATGGTGCATGTGATTTTACAGTACAACAGGCTAAAACATGCAGAAACAACAACTGCACTAAAATAAAAAGGATACAGTTGATTTATTTCTTGTATCTTTGTATAATATTATTGTACACATTAATCAGGGGGTTTGTCCCTCACACAACCCTTCTGGTGAGCGACATCACTGCAAGTGACATCAAAAAATGATGTCATTTTCTGAGGGTAACTGCAGGCAAGTTGCTACTTTCATAATAATCTCGGCAACGGTGCATCTGTCAAAACTAAGTGAAAAAGCCTGAAACAAAAATAATGTCTTCAAGTCCTTTTTAAAAACAAAGACATATATTGAAAGTGGCAAAGAGTTCTTTGATTTAAGGGCTGCAGAGACAAATACCATATCACCTGAGATATTCAGCTGTGAGCATGGAATGGTCCGAAGACTTACCTTGGGTGAAACAGAACAGGGGGAGGCATACAGTGTCTGGAGGGCCTTAATATGTCTAGTTTCAGTATGTTCTAGTTCCTGCTTTTATTCTTATGCTCATACAACGCTTATTAATGTTTTATAAGCCATTTACCTTTCCTGTCCTTTCAGTGATTATTTTAGTGGCAGGTATAATTTCTAAGTCTCAGCATGCCATAGACTGAGTAAAAATGTGTATTTTTGACAACTGGTGGCAAAGCAGCACTTTCAGGTTCTTAACTTGCTTGATTAATAAATGCAAGGACATCTGAAATTATTACATGCATGCCTGATAACACAAAGGCTAGGGGAGGCAATTGCCATACCAGCATTCCAGGTTTGTGCTCCAATCCCAGAATGTCTCTGCAAACCAGTGGGACAAGGAATGAGCTTCATATAGGACACTCATTCTTTGGGAAGAGGAATAGCAAATAATCATTCCACTTTCACCACCTTGGTGACCTCAGAGGATGGTGCAGGATATTTGACAGCAGTTGGTGAGGAGATGCATACATAATGTGTCTTGTTTGCCAGCCCCTAGCACCCTGTATCCCTAGGAGTAGGAGTCAAATGTAAACTTTTGCTGGTCACAGTCAAGAAAAAGATTCTCATCTGTCCCCAGATTCAAAAGAACTTCACTGTTCTCACATTATAATGGTTTGTTGGATCCTTGGAGTGAAATCTGCTGAAGCTTTTACAGGCAAACATTAGCTGGGTATAATGCAGCAGAAGACTAATGACATTTCATTCCAGCATCCTGACAAGGTCAGGCATTCATTCATGAAAGTTCCTGGAGCAGGCAGATGGCACTTGCAGTGAGTCAAAGGAAGTCCTGATGTGTAAGGATCACAGAGTAAAAATGGAGCTTTGTAGAGTAGTACTTACTAAATACTTTTCTTATTTGTTTTCCTAGGGTGATTCTGGAGGCCCTCTTGTGTGTCAGCAGGGAAGTGTCTGGTACTTGGTGGGTATTGTCTCCTGGGGCAGCAGTACTTGTTCCCGTACAACTCCTGGAGTCTATGCTCGTGTTACCGCACTGAGGTCCTGGATTGATTCAACTGTTGCAGCTAATTAAACTGCACATCCTGGAAATGTCAAACCTTCTGTAGAATAAAGATAAATGACCTCAGTCACTGAACTTGATTTTTTTTTGTTGCTTTCAGACCTTTTATTTTGTAATTTTGGGGGCAGTAGAACATTTCTTTTAGGAAAATCAGTTTATTCAAGTTACAGTTCTACAGCATTACAGACGGAATTAATTCAGAAAAGGATTAAGCTGTAAGTTTTGAATACTAGGCTGTGCAGTACAAGGTCTGCTAAATTTAAAACTCGACAGTTTTTCACACAGAATTAATTCTAAAATGGATGAGGCTGTAAGCTTAGAATATTAGGGAGTGCAATAAAAGGTCAACTTAAAACTCTTCAGCTTTTCACACAGAATTACTTCTAAAGAGGGCTGTAATCACTGTGGATTCAGAGCAAGTAAACCACTTTAAACAATGGCACTGTAACACTATATGGCCTAAACTGGATTGAGAGATAAGGAGAGAATCAGTGGGGTAGAATTTCTTGCTTTAAAAAGAGTAAAAATTCTCTTGGGGGAGCAGCGCAGATAAGCTTCTGTAAGAAAGAAAGGTAAAATGGAGACAAGGAGGAGAGTAGTCAGTGAGACTGAGATCTGCCTATCACAGTGTTGGCACTAGAAATAATGTCCAAAGGGGTCAAACACCAACGTACCTGAGGGGGTATACAGCTTTCCAACCCGCTGCTGGAGGAAAGCCACCAAAGTGTGGTTCAGTACACACTGGTCTGGTGGGTCCTAATTTGGCTGTCTCTGTATATTCTGGACCCTGCAATGAACCAGAGTTTTTAGGATGTCTGGCAGCAGTTATGGCAGGGGAAAGAAGCTGCACTGTCTGCCGATTAGCAGGAACAAGACTGCGGGTCACATCTTAGGGCAGGCTTGTAGATTCTCTCCTGCAGCAAGGTCCAAGCCCCGGTTGAGCATGGTACATGTGAGGGGAAGGGGAAAGGAGATAGAGTAAGTAGGGGCAAGCAGGGGTGCAGTGCTTAGCTAAAACAAAGAAACAGGGTGTGAAAAAATTACTTAGAAGGAGGAAACTAAAACACAGGACAGACAGAGAAACAAAAACAGGCTGGAGATGTAGGTGAGTGAGAGATCAGACAGGTGGGAAAGAATGAAGGCAGGATTGGACTGTAAACTTAGAATACTGCCAGTGCAGTAGAAGGCCTGTTAAAAGTAAAACTCTACAGCCTGACACATAGAATTAATTCTAAAAAGGATTCAGCTGTAAGCTTCGAACACTAGACAATGCAGTACAAGGTCTGTTAAACTTAAAACTCTACAGTTTTTCTCACAGAATTAATTCTACAAAGGATGAGGCTGTAAGCTTAGAATATTAGAGCGTTCAGTAACAGGTCAACTTAAAACTCTTCAGCTTTTCACACAGAATTACTTCTACAGAGTGTTGTAATCACTGTGTATTCAGAGCAAGTAGATCACTTTAAAAAATGGCACTGTAACACTATGTGACAAAAACTGGATTGAGAGATCAGGAGAGAATCAGTGATCAGTCAGGTGGCCTTTCTTACTTTACAAAAAATAAAGATTGTCTCAGTGGAAGCAGCTCTGATAAGCAGCTCTAATGAAGCAAGGTAAAATGGACAAAAGCAGGAGAGAAATCACTGAGACTGAGATCCTCCAATCAGAGTGTTGGTGCTAAAAATTCAAAATGTCCAAAGGCTTCAGACATCAACATACCTGAAGGGGTATATAGCTTTCTGACCCTCAGCTCCAGGTGAGTCACCCAAGCATGGATCATTAGAGGCTAGACTAAGGGGTCCTAATTTTGCTTTTTCTGTAGATTCTTGACCTGCAATGAACCGGAGTTCAGAGGATCCCGGGTGGCAGTTACGGCAGGGGAAAGAAGCCACCCTGTCTGCCAATTAGCAGGAGCAGGACCGCGGGTCATTTCCCAGGGCAGGCTTGTAGTTTCTCCTCCGGCGGTGAGGTCCAAGCCCCGGTCAGGCATGGTACACCTGAAGGGGAGAGGAAAGGAGGTGGATTAAGGAGGGGCAGATAGGGAAGGAGTGGTTAGCTAAAACAAAGAAACAGGGCATCCAAAATTACTTAGAAGGAGGAGGCTAAATTACAGAGCAGGCAGAGAAACAGAAACAGGGAGGAGATGTAGGTGGTGAGAGAGCAAACAGGTGGGAAAGCAAGAGGCAAGGATTAGTCTGTAAACATAGAATACTGGCAGTGCAGTAGAATGTCTGTTAAACTTAAAACTCTGCAACTTTACACACAGAATTAATTCTAAAAAGGATTCAGCTTTAAGCTTTGAATAATAGGCCGTACAATACAAGGTCTGCTAAACTTAAAACTCAACAGTTTTTCACACAGAATAAATTCTAAAAAGGATGAAGCTGTAAGCTTAGACTATTGGGGGTGCAGTAAAAAGGCAACTTAAAGCTCTTTATGTTTTCACACAGAATTACTTCTAAAGTAGGCTGTAATCACTGAGAATTCAAAACAAGTAAATCACTTTAAACAATGGCACTGCAACACTATATGACCTAAACTGGAGTGAGAAATAAGGAGAGAATCAGTGAGGTGGAATTTCTTGCTTTAAAAAGAATAACAATGATCTCAGGGAAAGCAGCACAGATAATCTTCTCTAAGAAAGAAAGGTAAAATAGAGACAAGTAGGAAAGAAGTCAGTGAGACAGAAATCCTCCAATTAGAGTGTTGGCCCTGAAAATTCAAAATGTCCAAAGGCATGAAACACCAATGTACCTGAGGGGTTATATGCTTTCAGACCTGCTGCTGCAGGTGAGCCACCAAAGCGTGGCTCAGTAGAGGCTGGGCTAGTGGGTCCTAATTTGGATGTTTGTGTATATTCTGGACCCCACAACAAACCAGAGTTCGCATTATCTCAGGTGGCAGTTACAGCAGGGGAAAGAAGCCTCACGGTCTGCCGATTAGGAGAAGAAGGACCGCATGTGACTTCCCAGGTAGAGTTGTAGCTTCTCCTTCAACAACGAGGTACATGCCATGGTTGGTCATGGTACACCTGAAGAGGAGAAGAGAGGAAAGGAGATGGATTAAGGGCAGGCAGGTAGCAGAGGAGTGGCAAGCTAAAACAAAGAAAGAGGGATGCAAAATTACTTAGAAGGAGGGGGCTAAAATACAGGGCAGGCAGAGAAACAGAAACAGGGAGGAGATGTAGGTGGTGAGAGGGCAGACAGGTGGGAAAGCGAGAGGCAAGGATTGGTCTGTAAGCTTAGAATACAGGCAGTGCAGTAGAAGGTCTCTTAAACTTAAAACTCAACAGTTTTTCAAACAGTATTAATTCTAAAAAGCATGAAGCAGTAGGCCTACAATATTAGGGAGTGCAGTAAAATGGCAGCTTAAAACTCTTGATGTTTTCACACAGAATTACTTCAAAAGAGGGTTGTAATCACTGTGAATTCAAAGCAAGTAAATCACTTTAAACAATGGCACTGTAACACTATATGGCCTAAAATGGATTGAGAGATAAGGAGAGAATCAGTGAGGTGGAATTTCTTGCTTTAAAAAGAATAACAATTCTCTCAGGGGGAGCATCGCAGATAAGCTTCTCTAGCAAAGAAAGGTGAAATGGAGACAAGGAGGAGAGAAGTCAATGAGACTGAGATCCTCCAATCAGAGTGTTGGTACTGAAAATTCAAAATGTCCAAGGGGTTCAAAACTAACGTACCTGAGGGGGTACATGGCTTTCCGACCCACTGCTGGAGGTCAGCCACAACAGCGTGGTTCAGTACAAGCTGATCTAGAGGGTCCTAATTTGGCTGTTTCTGTAGATTCTGTTCCCTGCAATGAACTGGAGTTTGGAGGATACCGGGTGGCAGTTACAGCAGGGGAAAGAAGCCACAATGTCTGCCGATTAGCAGGAACAGGACTGCAGGT
This sequence comes from Neoceratodus forsteri, assembly GCA_016271365.2. NCBI lineage: Eukaryota > Metazoa > Chordata > Ceratodontiformes > Ceratodontidae > Neoceratodus > Neoceratodus forsteri. The sequence continues at coordinate 1,213,585,272 of CM028130.1, forward strand.
CACTTCCCAGGGCAGACTTTTAGATTTTCTTTCTGCGATGAGGTCCAAGCCCCGGTTGAGCACGGTACACCTGAGGCGTAGGGGAAAGGAGATGGATTAAATAGGGGCAAGCAGGGGTGGAGTGGTTAGTCAAAACAAAGAAACAGGGTGCGCAGAATTACTTAAAAGGTTGAGGCTAAAACACAGGGCAGGCAGGGAAACAGAAACAGGGAGGAGAAGTAGGTGGGTGAATGAGTAGACAGGTTTGAAAGCAAAAAGCAAGGATTGGACTGTAAACCTAGAACACTGCAGTGTAGTAGAAGGTCTGCTAACTTAAAACTCTAGAGCTTTACACACAGAATTAATTCTAAAAAGGATTCAGCTGTAAGCTTTGAATACTAGGCAGTATAGCATAAGGTCTGTTAAACTTAAAACTCTACAGTTTTTCTTGCAGAATTAATTCTAAAATGGATTAGGCTAAGCTTAGAATATTAAAGAGTTCATTAACAGGTTAACTTAAAACTTTTCAGCTTTTTACACAGAATTATTTCTACAGAGGGCTATAATCACTGTGTACTCAGAGCAAGTAGATCACTTAAAAAATGGCACTGTGACACTGTATGGCATAAACTGGATTGAGAGATAAAGAGAGAATCAGTGGGGTGGCCTTTCTTACTTTACAAAAAATAAATATTGTCTCAGAGGGAGCCGCTCTGATAAGTGGCTCTAATGAAGCAAGGTACAATGGAGAAAAGCAGCAAAGAAATCACTGAGACTGAGATCCTCCAATCAGAGTGCTGGTGCTGAAAATTCAAAATGTTCAAAGGCGCCAAACACCAACATACCTGATGGGGTATACGGCTTTCTGATCCACAGCTCCTGGTGAGCCACCAAAGCATGGATCATTGCAGGCTAGACTAATGGGTCCTAATTTGGCTTCTTATGTAGATTCTGCACCCTGAAACGAACTGGAGTTCAGAGGAATCCGGATGGCAGTTACAGCAGGGGAAAGAAGCCATTCTGGCTGCCGATTAGCAGGAGCAGGACTGCGAGTCACTTCCCAGGGCAGGCTTGTAGCTTCTCTTCCAGCAATGAGGTCTGAGCCACAATTGGGCATGGTACACCAGAGGGGGAGAGGAAAGGAGGTGGATTAAGTAGAGGGAAGCAGGGAAGGAGTGGTTAGCGTAAACAAAGAAACAGGGCATGCAAAATTACTTAGAAGGAGGAGGCTAAAATCCAGGGTGGACAGAGAAACAGATACAGGGAGGAGATGTAGATTGGTGAGAGAGTAGAGAGGTAGGCAAGTGAGAGGCAAGGTTTGGTCTGTAAGTTTAGAATATGGACAGTGCAATAGAAGGTCTGTTAAACTTAAAACTCTACAGCTTTACAAAGAGAATTCATTCTAACAAGGATTCAGCTGTAAGCTTCGAATATTAGGCAGTGCAGTACAAGATCTGCTAAACTTAAAACTCTACAGTTTTTCACACAGAATTAATTCTGAAAAGGATGAGGCTGTAATCTTATAATATTAGAGAGTGCAGTAAAAGGGCAACTTAAAACTCTCCAGCTTTTCACACAGAATTACTTCTAAAGAGAGCTATAGTTGCTGTGCATTCAGAGAAAGTAAATCACTTTAAACAATGGCATCGTGACACTATATTGCCTAAACTAAATTGAGAGATAAAGAAAGAATAAGTGGGGTAGCCTTTCTTGCTTCACAAAAAAATAAATATTTTCTCAGTGGGAGCAGTGCTGATAAGTGGCTCTAACGAGGGAAGGTAAGATGGAGATGTGCCAGAGAGAAGTCAGTGAGACAGAGGTCCTCCAATTAGAATGTTTGTGCTGAAAATTTGAAATGTGCAAAGGAGCTAAACGCTAACATACTTCAGGGGGTATAGAGTTTCTGACTCGCAGCTGCAGGTCGGCCATCAAAGCATGGTTCAGTACAGGCTGGGCTAGTGAGTACTAATTTGGCTGTTTCTGAAGATTCTGGACCGTGCAATGAACTAGAGATTGGAGGATCCTAAGTGGCAGTTATGGCAGGGGAAAGAAGCCATGTAGTGTACTGATTAGGAGAAGGAGGACCACGGGTCACTTCCCAGGACAGGATTGTAGCTTCTCCTTCAGTAGTGAGATCCTTGCCATAGTCAGGCATGGTACACCTGAGAGGGAGAGGATAGGAGATGGATTAATTAGGGGCAGGCAGGGGAGGAGTGATTAGCTAAAACAAACAAACATGGCTGGCAAAAAACATAGAAGGAGGAGGCTAAAACACAGAGTGGGTACAGAAACAGAAACAGGGAGGAGATGTAGGTGAGTGAGAGAGCAGACAGGTGGGAAAGCAAGAGGCAAGGATTGGGCTATAAGCTTATACTGGCAGTGCAGCTGACGGTCTGTTAAACTTAAAACTCTTACTTTACACACAGAATTAATTCTAAAAAGGATTCAGCTGTATGCTTCAAATACTAGGCAGTGCAGTATGAGGTCTGCTAAACTTAAAACTCTACAGTTTTCCACACAGAATTAATTCAAAAGAGGATGAGCCTGTGATGTTAGAATATTAGGGAGTACAGTAAAAGGTCAACTTAAAACTCGTGAACTTTTCACACAGAATTACTTCTAAAGAGGGCTGTAATCACTGTGCATTCAGAACAAGTTAACCACTTTAAACAATGGCACTGTAACATTCTACGGCATAAACTGGATTTAGAGATAAGGAAAGAATCAGTGGAGTGGCATTTCCTGCTTTACAAAAAACAAAGACTGTCTCGGGGAGCAACACGTATAATCAGATCTAACGAAGAAAACTAAAATGGAGACAAGCAGGAGACTAATCAGTGAGACTGAAATCCTCCAATCAGAGTCTTGGCACTGAAAATTCCAAATGTCTAAAGGTGCCAAACATCAATGAACCTGGGGGGGGCGGCGGTATACTGCTTTCAGACCTGCTGCTCCAGGTGAGACACCAAAGCATGGTTCAGTACAGGCAGAGCTAGTCCTAACTTAGCTATTTCTGTAGATTCTGGACCCTGCAATAAACTGAAGCTGGGAGGATCCCAGGCGGCACTTATGGCATGGTAAAGAAACCTCACGGTCTGCTGATTAGCAGGAGCAGGACTGTGGGTCACTTCCCAGGGCAAGCTTGTAGTTTATCTTCCAGTGTCGAGGTCCAAGCCCGGTTGGATACGGTATACCTGAGGGGGAGAGGACAGGAGAAGGATTAAGGTCAGAAAGGTAGGGGAGAAAAGAGGGCATGCAAAATTGCTTAGAAGGAAGAGGCTAAAATACAGAGTGGACAGAGAAACAGAAACAGGGAGGAGATGTAGGTGGTTAGAGGGCAGACAGGTGGGAAAGCAAGAGGCAAGTATTGGTCTGTAAGGTTAGAATACAGGCAGTGCAGTAGAAGGTCTGTTAAACTTAAAACTTTACAGTTTTTCACACAGAATTAATTCTAAAAAGGTTGAAGCTGTAAGTTTAGAAAATTAAGGAGTGCAGTAAAAGGATTGCTTAAAACACTTAAGGTTTTCACACAGAATTACTTCTAAAGCAGTCAGTAATCACTGTGAATTCAAAGTAAGTAAATCACTTTAAACAATGAAACTGTAACACTATATGGCCTAAACTGGATTGAGAGATAAGGAGTGAATCAGTGCGGTGGAATTTCTTGCTTGAAAAATAATAAAAATTCTCTCGGGGGGGGGGGCATTGCAGATAAGCTTCTCCAACAAAGAAAGGTAAAAAGGAGACAAAGAGGAGAGAAGTCAGTGAAACTAAGATCCTGCAATCAGAGTGTTAGCTCTGAAAATTCAAAATGTCCAAAGGCGTAAACACTAACATACCTAAGGGGTACACAGCTTTCCGACCCGTTGCTGGAGGTCAGCCACGAAAGCGTGGTTCAGTACATGCTGGTCTAATGGGTCCTAATGTGCCTGTTTCTGTAGATTCTGGACCCTGCAATGAACCAAAGTTTGGAGGATCCCAGGTGGCAGTTACAGCAGGGGAAAGAAGCCTCACAGTCTGCCAATTAGCAGGAACAGGATGGTGGGTCATTTCCGAGGGCAGGCTTGTAGATTCTCCTTCTGTGGTGAGGTCCAAGCCCCGGTTGAGCACGGTACACCTGACGGGGAGTGGAAAGGTGATGGATTAAGTAGGAACAAGCAGGGGAGGAGTGGTTAGCTAAAACAAAGAAACAGGGTGTGCAAAGTTACTTAGGAGGAGGAGGCTCAAACACAGAACAGGCAGAGAAACAGAAACAGGGAAGAGGTGTAGGTGGGTCAGAGAGCAGACAAGTGGGAAAGCAAGAAGCAAGGATTGGACTGTAAACTTGGAAAACTGGCAGTGCAGCAGAAGGTCTTTTATTTTATTTTTTTTGCATAATCTTTTTATTAGTTTATCTTTTTCATACCAAAGCAAAACAACAGATTACATCTCAGCAGACACATAGTATTCTTATACATATCTTACAGGCCTCACTCATTACATCCATCAATTTCCACCAATTAATTTAAGTGCCGTTCTTATAGACCTTATACATCATTCTCAGAACAGGTACATGTCTCCATAATTTGATCTTTAGATGTTACATCATGATAAAAATTAAAAGAGAAGAAACAAAGAAAAGAACAGCAGGACACAAAAAAGACCCCAAGGATAAAAGAGCAGAGAGAAAAAAAGAAAAGGGCCCTTTCCCTCCCCTCCTACACCTCCTGCCCCCCTATATACCCTCCTTCCCCTCCCCCGATTAATCGAGAATTCACTTCATCCACTATGAACATCAATACCTTCCACTATAGCCTCTGATACCATACTCCAATAGTGACCCCCTTTTCTTTTTTATGTTACCCCTTAGGGCCAACTTCTCCTGACAGAGGAGCCTATCCATCACTCCATAGGTTCTCTTTTACTGCTTTTTAGTATTTTACTATTAACCTCCCTATTTTTGTTCCCCGTAGTTTATTTTATCCTCATCTTAATGCCTCTTGTTCCAAGGGGTGCATAGTATGCCAGTAGGGTGCCCACATGTTCATAAACTGATTTTCCCGCCCCCTAGCCTTGTATGTCAAACTTTCAAGTTGCAGTGCATCCCATGCAAGATTCCTCCACTGCCTAATTGTAGGTTTATCCCCAGAAGCCCATGTATTCAAAATACATTGCTTTGCCAATACCAAAAGTATTCTCACCCATCTTTCCAGCACCTCCCACTCATCCTGGTATGTGTCATATACACCAAACAACATTAAAAGTGGCTCCACTCTAACCTGCTGCCCCTTAATGTTTGACAACTCTTTCACCACTTCCCCGCAAAAGGCTTGGAGAATTGGGCATGTCCAAAATGAATGTAGGTAGGTACCCAAGGCTGACCCACATCTCTGACAAATAGCTGACATTGTTTGGCTGTGCCTGTTCACTGCGACTGGTGGAGTATACAGCCTGTGCACAAATTTTATATGCTGCCTCCTTATATTTATTACAAAGTAATAACCCCTAGTGTGTCCCTTTCATTAGAGTCCACTGCTCCTCGGACAGTATACCTCCCAAGTCTCTTTCCCACAGGTGCTTAGTTTTAATTGTCATATCTGGCCACTGGAGGTGCAGGAGAGATGTAGCCTTCCTTATAATACCTATAGGTTTCTGTTTAATTTGCTGCATCAATTCCTCCACAACATGAATCTGGGCACCAGGGACCCTCTGCTTCTCAATGCCCTGAACATATTTCCTTGCCTGGAAATATCTAAACAAGTGATGGGCCGGGAAGCCCAGTTCTTCCCTAAGTTCGTTGAATGGGCGGATCATTCCCTTTTTCCTTATATCATTAAGGCACATTATCCCCCTCTCTTCCCAACTCTGAAATACAGGATCTCCTACCCCCGGGATAAAGAATGGGTTCCCAACTAATGGTAAAATAAAAGATTCCCCCTTTTGATGCCCCATCGCCTTCTTAATTTGAGCCCAGCTATCTATTACCCTCTTCACTAAGATACTCGAGTCCCACTTATCCCGCAGCCCCCTTCTACCTGCTTCTGCTAACAAAGAAGAGATTTGAACCCCATATCCCTCCTCCTCCAGGCCCATCCAACTGGCCTCTTTTGGCCTATACACCCAATCTTTAATGATCCTCATTTGTGCCGCCCAAAAATATAACTTTATGTCTGGGTAGTTCAGCCCTCCTTTAGATTGGTCAGCTTTCAGCTTATTTAGACTAGCCCTGGGCTACTTCCCTTGCCATATAAATGTGGAGCAATCCTTTTCAAATGCCTTTATATCTCTCCCTGTCAACCCTATGGGCAACATCTGTAATGGATATAAGACTCTTGGAAGAATGTTCACCTTAAGTAAATTAATATGTCCTAACCATGATATAGGCAGGTTTCTCCATCTACCCAAATCCTCTCTTACCAATTTCAATAGTGGGGTATAATTCAGTCTATAGAGTGACCTCAAGTCCCTGCCTATCTTGATCCGCAAGCAGGTGAAGTGCGTACCTACCCTCCTCAGGCCCCATGTACCACCCACATCCCCCTCCTCTCTTCCCACAGAAACATGATTTCAGACTTTTCCCAGATTCAATTTATATCCTGAGAATATAGCAGATTGACCTATGATTTCCAGCAAGGCAGGCATAGACTGTGAAAGGCTCATCACATATAACATCATGTCATCAGCATACAGTGTAATTTTATGCTGTCCCCCACTTTTCCCTTTTATCCCTTGTATTCTTAGGTCCTCCCTGATGGCTATAACCAGTGGCTCTACTGCCATTGCGAATAGCAGAGGGGAGAGAGGGCATCCCTGCCTTGTCCCCCTGTGGAGCGTAAATTGTTCTGTTAAGTTCCCATTGACCAGTACTGCAGCCTTGGGTGCCCGATACAATGCTCTTACTATTTTAGTGAAACTTTCCCCTAACCCAAAGCGTTCTAAGATTGTAAACAGATATGGCCACTCAATCCTGTTGTACGCTTTTTTGGCGTCCATTGACAATACAGATGCCCACCCCCTCCGATTTCTTGGCTTGTTCCAAGACATTAAGGACCTTCCTAATATTATGATAAGAAAGCCTACCTTTTATAAATCCAGTTTGATCCGGATGGATCAACTCTGGGAGGATGCCCTCAATCTACTAGCGAAATTTTTAGCAAACACCTTAGCATCACAATTTAACAGGGATATTGGTCTATATGATAGGTATTCCATAGGGTCATTATTTGGTTTAGGAATCACACACCAAGGTGCAACCATGTATCAACAGTTCCCCATTCTCTCTTCCTTCCCTGAATACTTCCCACAACCTCCTTCACCTCTCTCTCAGCAATCTACAGTACTCTGCAGGCAGGCCATCAGAAACATACTTCCCAGCTTCGTGTTGATGGCTCGAACAATTTTCTCAAGTAATCTCATTACCTAAAGCTCCTGTTGGTGCTTTATTCTTAGGCAATTTACATAGAAAACTCATGCATTTTTTCCTTCCCTCACTTGCTCTCGCAAATCCTCGTGTTCTTAATGTCCCTTATCTCTATAGTAACTGTCCACCCTTTTTATTACCAAGATGTACACATTCCTACCTTTCACAGGTTTACCAAAAAGGGCAAAAGCTGTTCCCCCACTCATATATTAATATTTCAGATAGAATAGTTTCTGAGCCTCATCCATCAATAAGGTGTTAAGCTCTGCCTAGTTGTGCCAACTCCTGCCTACCTGTTACCTCTTCCCCCTTGCTACCCTCCCTCAATATTCTTAACTTCTGTTGAAGGGCTTTCTGTCTTTTCAATCTAGTTTTTTATATTTATACATGTACCCTATAATTACTCCCCTCATATCCCTTGCCTGCATCCCATAACATTTGTTTAGAAGTAGCGATCGGTGCCTTACATCCATATAAAATTTAAATTGCTCCTTCACATAGTCCTGAAACTCCTGCGAGCCTAAGCGTATGAGTAAAGGAATCTCCATGTCTGCATTCCCCCTCTCCTCCCGGAGGTTGAAAAAGGACGCCACCACTCCTGCATGGTCTGAGATTTGCTAATAGGACCATGTGCCACCCCTCCAGTTTCTCATACCAGTCCAGCGTTACATAGACATGATCAGTCCTCGACCCACGTTTTGTGTAGGTTAGAATAAAAGTATTCATTCCTGTCCAGAGGTAAGCAGTCCTCCAGGTGTCCAGAAATTCAATTCTGCCAATCCTTCCTCCATTTCCTAATACAGGATCTCATCGTACCCTCCAGTGATCAAGGTTAGCATCAGGCATGCATTTGAAGTCCCCTCCATAATCAGGTTCTCAAATTGTTTTCTCATCAATATGGACAGTATGTTATTGTAAAACCCCGGGTCTAAATTAGTTGGTGCGTGCACACTCCCAAACGTGACTTTCATGCCATGGAGAACCCCTGCAACAAACACATATCTACCTTCTCTTGGATCTGCAAGGGCTTTTGTGATTTGTAATGGAAGATTTTTATGCACCAGGACTGCCACTCCCTGTTTACGTGGGCTGAAAGAGGCCGCGTAGCACACACCCACTCACCCCCTTTTGAGTTTTACATGCTCCATCGGTGTCAGGTGTGTTTCCTGCAGAAGAGCCACCTGCACTTGTGCCTCCTTAACGCTGTTAGCACTGCACTCCATTTACTCAGGGAGGAGGACCATGAACATTCCAGGATTGCCTACCAACACTTCCCACCATTATCCCTTCCATTATAGCTTTTCCTCTATCTCTCAAATACTTCTAGCATTCGGCATTCCTCTTAATCTCCTTCCAACTTCCCCCATATTTTGCTCAAGTCTAGGCTTCATCATCCCAGCAGCCATATCAGGAGCTTTACTATCCTTACATGTCCTTTTACCCTTATCACCTGAGTGTGAATCTCGATTATTCTTAATCCTTCCCCCAATACTACTATATTCCCCTTTTTACCCCCTCTTTCCCATACTACTTCTACTCCCAGACGTCCTATACCATTCCCTTTCCTCCCAGCACCCCCCTTCTACCTCTTAAGCCATCGCCCATCATTGCTTTCTTCTGCCATTACGACAGCACCTCCCAAACTCTGCTATTTGAGCAGCTACCTCCCCTCATCCCCCCAGAGACCACTTCATCTGTGGCCAATACTGGCCCATCTGATTCATAATCTACTAACATGACATGCATATGATATAGAACCGGAACCACTTCGGTTCGTCCCCCATCGATCCATTCTGAGTCCCATTAATTCTTGCCCTCGGTCATATCCATCCCCTCTCCTATCCATAATCAAGCTCCATAATCCCATGCACAGTCCCGTTCATTTATGAGGCTTCCTTTCAACAGCCGGCCTGGTCAGAGGCCGGTGGAGTAGGCAGCATGATTTCAAACAACCACACACGCTAGGCCCAAGTCACCAGCCATTCCTCCCGGCCTACCTTCTCCACTGGTGCTCTTCTGGTGATTTCTCCTGTGTCTTCAAGTGTTCTTCTCCACATTTTCAAAACTCCAGCATGTATTCTTCCAAGAACAGTCTCATTCAGCCCCCATTATCCACCAATTTAGCCGTAGGCCTCCTGAGTTCAAAGATTTTTAACACTAAACATGAACAACTCAACTTGTAAAGGGGGATCTACCCCCAACCAAAAAGGTAGTTAGTGTCTCAAGTCTTTCTCACTTCTCCCACCATGTCGCCACTCTCTTCAACCCACTTTCTTCTTAAGTTCCTTTATAAAGGTGTTCGCCTTCTCCACCTCCCAAAATGAGTACACTGCGCCTTCATGTTTTATCTTAAGGATCGCAGGGTAGATCATATAGTGCTCCACTTGCATCTCTCTCAGCTGGGCCATTGCAGCAGTAAACACCCACCTTTTCTTAAGTAACCTGTTAGAGTAGTCTTGTGTGACATGGATTCTCACTCCATCAATTTCAACAGGCTGGTTTACTTTAAAGGCTTTTATCACTGTTTCTCTGTCTTGAAAATTATGGTTCTGAATAACAATACTTCTAGGAGGTTGGCCTGGACCTGGCTTTGGCAGTACAGCTCTGTGCGCCCTTTCAATCTTATGCTTCCCCCTTTAGGTTGCAGTTTCAATATTTTCGGTAGTTTTTCAGCACAGAATTTCATTATGTGTGGTCCCTCTTTCCCTTCAGGGAGCCCTCTTAAGCGCAGATTGGTGTGCCTGAAATAATTCTCTTGATAGTCTAAGGCTTCTCTCATATCCTCCAGCTCCTTCTCCAAAGCGATGATTTTCTCCGGTAGAGGCTGTACCAAATCTTCAACCCTAGCTGTATGATCCTCCACCTCCATTAACCTTTCACCATGTGTTGCGGTTCTCTTCACTATTTCTTGCAACTTTGCTTCAATCTGGTTCTCCAGCTTTTCAAAGTGGGGATTCAATGCTGCCAGCACTTGCGTTGTCCCCTCTCACCCCAGTACAGTCAATTCTGCTGCCGAGAAGGATATTGGGCCTGTACATTCTGGTGTGGGCCCAGCTGGCTGTTTCTTCAGGTTTTTCCCAGCATTTCTAGTGGGCTTCCCTGTTGCGTTAGAGAGGTAGTCGTCCATCATTATGTGGCTCCGGGCAAATCCGATTCTATTTATCTTAATTTTATGAAAAAAATGATATATTTAGGTCTCTGAAGTGCAGAGCTCAAGGAGAATGCGTCTTACTTCTTAGCTGCTCATCAGCGCCCCCCAGCAGAAGGTCTTTTAAACTTAATACTCTACAGCTTGACACAGAATTAATTAAAACAAGGATTCAGCTGTAAGCTTTGAATACTAGGCAGTGCAGTACAATGTCTGCTAAACTTAAAACTCTACAGAATTAATTCTAAAAAGGATTCAGCTGTAAGTTTTGAAAAATAGGTAGTGCAGTACAAGGTCTGCTAAACTTAAAACTCTATGGTTTTTCTCACAGAATTAATTCTAAAAAGGATGTGGCTGTAAGCTTAGAATATTGGAGACTTCAGTAACAGGTCAAGTTAAAACTCTTCAGCTTTTCACACAGAATTATTTCTACAGAGGGCTGTAATCACTGTGTATTCAGAGCAAGTAGATCACTGTAAAAAATGGCACTGTAACACTATATGGCATGAAGTGGATTGAGAGATAAGGAAAGAATCAGTGGGGTGGCCTTTATTTCTTTACAAAAAATAAAGATTGTCTCAGGGGAAGCAGCTCTGATAAGTGGCTCTAATGAAGCAAGGTAAAATGGAGAAAAGCAGGAGAGAAATCACTGAGAGTGAGATCCTCCAAACAGAGTGATGGTGCTGACAATTCAAAATGTCCAAAGGTGCCAAACACCAATGTACTTGAGGGGTTATACGGCTTTCTGAATCCCAGCTTCAGCTGAGCCACCAAAGCATCGTTCATTACAGGAAAGACTAATGGACCTTCATTTGGCTTTTTCTGTAGATTCTGGGCCCTGCAACAAACCAGAGTTCGGAGGATCCTGGGTGGCAGTTATAGCAGGAAAAAGAAGCTGCCCTGTCTACTGATTAGCAGGAGCAGGACTGTGAGTTACTTCCCATGGCAGGCTTGTAGCTTCTCCTCTAGTGGTGAGGTCTGAGCCTTGTCGGGCAGGGTACACCAGAGGGAGAGAAGAAAGGAGATGGATTAAGTAGGGGCAAGCAGGGGAGGAGTGGTTAGCTAAAACAAAGTAACAGGGCATGCAAAATTACTTAGAAGGAGAAGGCTAAAATACAGGGTGGGCAGAGAAACAGATACAGGGAGGAGATGTAGGTGGATGAGAGAGTAGAGAGGTGGGAAAGTGAGAGACAAGGTTTGGTCTGTAAGCTGAAAATACTGGCAGTGCAGTAGAAGGTCTGTTAAACTTAAAACTGTACAGTTTTGCACAGATACTTAATTCTAAAAAGAATTCAGCTATAAGCTTTGAATACTAGGCAGTGCAGTACAAGGACTGCTAAACTTCAAACTCTACAGGTTTTTCACACAGAATAAATTCTGAAAAGGATGAGGCTATAAGCCTATAATATTAGGGAGTGCAGTAAAAGGTCAACTTAAAACTCTTGAGGTTTTCACACAGAATTACTTCTAAAGAGGGCTGTAATCACTGTGAATTCAGAGCAAGTAAACCACTTTAAACAATGGCACTGTAACACTATGTGGCCTAAACTGGATTGAGAGATAAGAAGAGAATTAGTGGGTTGGAATTTCGAGCATTAAAAAGGATAAAAATTATTTCAGGGAGAGCAGCGCAGATAAGCTTTTCTAACAAAGAGGCAAAATAGAGACAAGGAGGAGAAAAGTCAGTGAGACTGACGTCCTCCAATCAGAATGTTGGCACTGAAAATTCAAAATGTCCAAAGGGGGCCAACAACAACATACCTGAGGGAGTGTACAGCTTTCCGACCCACTGCTGGAGGTCAGCCATCAAAGCATGGTTCATTACACACTGGCCTAGTGGTTCCTAATTTGGCTGTTTCTGTAGATTCTGGAGCCTACATTGCATTGAAGTTTGGAGGATCCTGGGCAGCAGTTACGGCAGGGGAAAGAAGCCACGCTGTCTGTGATTAGCAGGAACAGGATCGCGGGTCACTTCCCATGGCAGGCTTGTAGATTCTTCTTCTGTGGTGAGGTCCAAGCCTCAGTCGAGCACGGTACACCTGAGGGGGAGAAGAAAGAAGATGGATTAGGTAGTGGCAAGCAGGGGTGGAGTGGTTAGCGAAAACAAAGAAACAGGGTGTGAAAAATTGCTTAGAAGGAGCAGGCTAAAACACAGGGCAGGCAGAGAAACAGAAACAGGCAGGAGATGTAGGTGGGTGAGAGAGCAGACAGGTGAGAAAACAAGAAGCAAAGATTGGACTGTAAACTTAAAATACTGACAATGCAGTTGAAGGTCTGTTAAACTTAGAACTCTACAGCTTGATACACAGAACTAATTCTAAAAAGGATTCAGCTGTAATCTTCAAATATTAGGCACTGCAGTACAAGGTATGCTAAACTTAAAACTCTACAATTTTTCTCACAGAATTAATTCTAAAAGGATGAGGGTGTAAGCTTAGAATATTAGGGAGTGCAGTAAAAGGTGAAATTAAAACACTAGAGGTTTTCACACAGACTTACTTCTAAAGAGGGCTATATTCAGTGTGAATTCAAAGCAAGTAAATCACTTTTAACAATGGCACTGTAACACTATATGGCCTAAACTGGACTGAGAGATAAGAAGAGAATCAGTGGTGTGGCCCTTCTTACTAAAATAAATATTGCCTCATGGGTAGCAGGTCTGATAAGCAACCCTAATGATGCAAGGTAAAATGGAGAAAAGCAGGAGAGAAATCACTGAGACTGACATCCTCCAATCAGAGTGTTTTTGCTGAAAATTCAAAATGTCCAAAGCCTCCAAACACCAACGTACCTGAGGGCGTCTATGGCTTTCTGATCCTCAGCTCCATGTGAGCCACTAAAGCATGGTTCAATACAGGCTAGACTAATAGGTCCTAATTTGGATTTTTCTGTAGATTGTGGACCCTGCAATGAACTGGAGTTCAGAGGATCCTGGGTGGCAGTTAACGCAGGGGAAGGAATATGCCCTGTCTGCCGATAAGCAGGAGCAGGACTGTGAGTCACTTCCCACTGCATTCTTGTAGCAGCTCCTCCCGCAGTGAGATCCGAGCCTGGTCGGGCATGGTGTATCAGAGGGAGGGAGGAAAGGAGAAGGATTTAGTAGGGGCAAGCAGGGGAGGAGTGGTTAGCTAAAACAAAGAAACTGTGCATTCAAAATGACTTAGAAAGAGGAGGCTAAAATACAGGGTGGGCAAAGAAACAGAAAGAGGGAGGAGATGTAGGTGGGTGAGAGAGTAGAGAGGTGGGAAATTGAGAGGCAAGGTTTGGTCTGTAAGCTTAGAATATTAGCAGTGCAATAGAAGGTCTGTTAAACTTAAAACTCTACAGTTTTGCACACAGAATTAATTCCAAAAAGGATTTGTCAGTGAGCTTTGAATACTAGGCAGTGCAGTACAAAGTCTGCTAAACTTAAAACTACAGTTTTTTCACACAGAATTAATTCTGTAAAGGATAAGGCTGTAAGCCTATATTAGGGAGTGCAGTAAAAGGTCAACTTAAAACTCTTGAGGTTTTCACACATAATTACTTCTAAAGATGGCTGTAATCACTGTGAATTCAAAGCAAGTAAATCATTTAAAACAATGGCATTGTAACACTATGTGGCCTAAACTGGATTGAGCGATAAGAAGAAAATTAGTGGGTTGGAATTTCTTGCATTGAAAAGGATGAAATTTCTCTGAGGGGTAGCAGCGCAGATAAGCTTTTCTAACAAAGAAAGGTAAAATAGAGACAAGGAGGAAAAAAGTCAGTGAGACTTTTATCCTCCAATCAGAGTGTTAACACTGAAAATTCAAAATGTCCAAAGGGGTCCAATGCCTACGTACCTGAGGGGGTATACAGCTTTCCGACCCACTGCTGGAGGTCAGCCATCAAAGCGTGGTTCATTACACACTGGTCTAGTGGGTCCTAATTTGGCTGTTTCTGTAGATTCTGGAGCCTGCATTGAATTGAAGTTTGGAGGATCCTGGGTGGCAATTACAGCAGGGGAAAGAAGCCATGCTGTCTGTCGATTAGCAGGAACAGGACTGCAGGTCACTTCCCATGGCAGGCTTGTAGATTCTCCACCTGTGGTGAGGTCCAAGCCTCAGTCGAGCACGGTACACCTGAGCGGGTGAGGAAAGGAGAAGGATTAGGCAGTGGCACGCAGGGGTGGAGTGGTTAACTAAAACAAACAAACAGGGTGTGCAAAATTACTTAGAAGGAAGAGACTAAAACAGAGGGCAGGCACAGAAAGAGAAAGAGGGAGGAGATATAGGTGGGTGAGCTAGCAGACAGATGGGAAAGCAAGAAACAAGGATTGGACTGTAAACCTAGAGTACAAGCAGTGCAGCAGAAGGTCTATTAAATTTAAAACTCTACAGCTTGACTCACAGAATTAATTCTAAAAATGATTCAGATGTAAGCTTCAAATACTAGGTAATGCAGTACAAGGTCTGCTAAAATTAAAACTACAGTTTTTCTCACAGAATTAACTTTAAAAAGGATGAGGCTGTAAGCTTTGAATATTAGAGAGTTCAGTATCAGGTCAAATTAAAACTCTTCAGCTTTTCACACAGAATTATTTCTGCAGAGGGCTATAATCACTGTGTATTCAGAGCAAATAGATCACTTAAAAAAATGGCACTGTAACACTATATGGCATAAACTTGATTGAGAGATACAGAGGGAATCAGTGGGTGGCCTTTCTTACTTTTCAAAAAATAAAGATGGTCTCAGATAAGCTGCTCTAATGAAGTAAGGTAAAATGGAGAAAAGCATGAGAGAAATCACTGAGGCTGAGATACTCCAATCAGAGTGCTGGTGCTGAAAATTCAAAATGTCCAAATGCGCCACACACCAATGTACCTGAGATGGTATATGGCTTTCTGACCCACAGTTCCTGTTGAGCCACCAAAGCATGGTTCATTACAGGCTGGACTAATGGATCATAATTTGACTTTTTCTGCAGATTCTGGACAGTGCAACAAACCAGAGTTCAGAGGATCCCAGGTGGCAGTTACGGCAGGGGAATAAGCTGCCCTGTCTGCCGATTAGAAGGAGCAGGACTATGAGTCACTTCCAAGGGCAGGCTTGTAGCCTGTCCTCCAGTGGTGTGGTCTGAGCCCTGTTTAAGCGTGGTACACCAGAGGGAGAGAAGAAAGGAGATGGATTAAGTAGGAACAAGCAGGGGAGGAGTGGTTAGCTAAAACAAAGAAACAGGGCATGCAAAATTACTTAGAAGGAGAAGGCTAAAATACAGGGTGGGTGGAGAAACAGATACAGGGAGAAGAAGTTGGTGGGTGAGAGAATAGAGAGGTGGGAAAGTGACAGGCAAGGTTTGGGCTGTAAGCTTAGAATATTGGCAGTGCAATAGAAAGCCTGTTAAACTTAAAACTAGAGCTTTACACACAGAATAAATTCTAACTAGGATTTGGCTGTAAGCTTCGAATACCAGGCAGTGCAGTACAAGGTCTGCTAAACTTAGGACTCTACAGTTTTTCACACAGAATTAATTCTGAAAGGATGAGGGTGTAAGATTATAATATTAGGGACTGCAGTAAAAGGTCAACGTAAAACTCTCCATCTTTTACACAGAATTACTTCTGATGAGAGCTGTAATCAATGTGGATTCAGAGCAAGTAAACCACTTTAAACAATGGCACTGTAACACTATATGGCCTAAACTGGATTGAGAGATAAGGAGAGAATCAGTGGGGTGGCCATTCTTGCCTTTCTTGCTTTGCAAAAAATAAAGATTTTCTCAGGGAGAGCAGCGCTGATAAGTGGCTCAAATGAAGCAAGATAAGATGGAGACCAGCCGGAGAGAAGTCAGTGAGTGTGAAGTCCTCCAATCAGAGTGTTGGTGCTGAGAATTTGAAATGTCCAAAGGAGCCAAACACCAACATACTTGACAGGGTATGCGGCTTTCTGACCCACAGCTACAGGTCAGCCATTGAAGCGTAGTTGAGTATAGACTGGGCTAGTGGGTACTAATTTGACTGTTTCTGTAGATGCTGGACTCTGCAATGAAATAGAGTTTGGAGGATCCCAGGTGGCAGTTAAGGTAGGGAAAAGAAGCTGTGTGGTGTGCCAATTAGGAGAAGCATGACAGCAGGTCACTTCCCAGGGCAGGCTTGGAGCTTCTTCTTTGGAAGTGAGGTCCATGCCCTGGTTGGGCATGGGACATCTGAGAGGGAGAGGAAAGGAGATGGATTAAGTAGGGGCAGGTAGGGGAGGAATGGTTAGCTAAAACAAAGAAACAGAGCATGCAAAATTACTTAGAAGGACTAGGCTAAAATACAGAGCTGGTAAAGAAACAGAAACAGGGAGGAGATGTAGGTGGATGAGAGAGCAGACAGGAGGGAAAGTGAGAGGCAAGGATTGGGTTGTAAGCTGAGAATACTGGCAGTGCAGTAGGTCTCTTAAACTTAAAACTCTTCCTTTACACATAGAATTAATTCTAAAAAGGATTCAGCTGTAAACTTCAAATACTAGGCAGTGCAGTATGAGGTCTGCTAAACTTAAAACTCTACAGTTTTCCATACAGAATTAATTCAAAAGAAGATGAGCCTGTAAGGTTAGAATATTAGGGAGTGCAGTAAAAGGACAACTTAAAACTTGAGCTTTTCACACAGAATTACTTCTAAAGAGGGCTGTAATCACTGTGCATTCAGAACAAGTTAATCACTTGAAACAATGGCACTGTAACACTCTATGGCATTAACCAGATTGAGAGATGAGGAAAGAATCAGTGTGGTGGCCTTTCCTGCTTTAGAAAATATAAAGACTGTCTTAAGGGAGCAGGACTGATAAGCGGCTCTAACGAAAAAAAACTAAAATGGAGACAAACAGGAGAATAATCAGTGAGACTGAGTTCCTCCAATCAGAGTCTTGGCACTGAAAATTCAAAATGTCCAAAGGCGCCAAACACCAACGTACCTGAGTGGGTATACTGCTTTCAGACCTGCTACTCCAAGTGAGCCACCAAAGCATGGTTCCGTACAAGCTGGGCTAGTGGGTCCTAATTCAGCTGTTTCTGTAGATTCTCAACCCTGCAACAAATTGGAGTTTGGAGAATCCCAGGTGCCAGTTACGGCAGGGTAAAGAAGCCTCAGGGTCTGCTGATTTGCTGGAGCAGGACCGTGTGTCACTGTCCAGGGCAGACTTCTAGATTCTCCTCCTGTGGCAAGGTCCACGCCCTGGTCAAGTACAGTACACCTCTGGGGGAGATGAAAGGAGATGGATTAAGTAGGGACAATCATGGGAGGAGTGGTTAGCTAAAACAAAGAAACAGGGTGTGCAAAATTACTTAGAAGGAGGAGGCTAAAACACAGGGCAGGCAGAGAAACAGAAACAGGGAGGAGATGTAGGTGGGTGAGAGAGCAGACAGGTGGGAAAGCAAGAAGCAAGGATTGGACTATAAACTTAGAATACTGGCAGTGTCGTAGAAGGTCTGTTGAACTTAAAACTCTATAGCTTGACATGCAGAATTAATTCTTAAAAGATAAGGAGAGAATCAGTAGGGTGGCCTTTCTTACTTTACAAAAAATAGAGATTGTCTCAGGGGAACAGCTCTGATAAGCGGCCCTAATGAAGCAAGGTAAAATGGTGAAAAGCAGGAGAAAAATCACTGAGACTGAGATACTCCAATCAGAGTGTTTTTGCTGGAAATTCAAAATGTCCAAAGGCGTCAAACACCAAAGTACCTCAGGGGGTATATGGCTTTCTGATCCGCAGTTCCAGCTGAGCCACCAATGCATGGTTCATTACAGACTAGACAAATGGGTCCTAATTTGGCTTTTCCTGTAGACTCTGGACCCTGCAAAGAACTGGAGTTCGGAGGATACCGGGCAGCAGTTACGGCAGGGGAAAAAGCTGCCCTGTCTGCCGATTAGCAGGAGCAGGACTGTGAGTCACTTCCCAGGGCAGACTTGTAGCTTCTCCTCCAGTGGTGAGGTTTGAGCCTCATTTGGGCATGATACACCAGAGTGAGAGAGGGAAAGGAGATTGATTAAGTTGGGGCAAGCAGGGAAGGATAGGTTAGCTAAAACAAAGAAACTGGGCATGCAAAATTACTTAGAAGGAGAAGGCTAAAATACAGGGCGGGCAGAGAAACAGATACAGGGAGGAGATGTAGCTGGCTGAGAGAGTAGAGAGGTGGGAAAGTGTGGGGCACAGTTTGGTCTGTAAGCTTAGAATATTGGTAGTGCAGTAGAAGGTCTGTTAAACTTAAAACTACAGTTTTACACTCAGAATTGATTCTAAAAAGGATTCGGCTGTAAGCTTCGAATACTAGGCAGTGCAGTACAAGGTCTGCTACACTTAAAACTGTACAGTTTTTTACACAGAATTAATTCTGAAAAGGATGAGGCTGTAAGCTATATTAGGGAGTGCAGTAAAAGGTCATCTTAAAACTCTTGAGGTTTTCACACAGAATTACTTCTAATAGGGCTGTAATCACTGTGAATTCAAAGCATGTAAATCACTTTAAACAATCACACTGTAACACTGTATGGCCTAAACAGGATTGAGAGATAAGGAGATAATCAGTTGGGTGGCCTTTCTTGCTTTACAAAAAATAAAGATTGTCTCAGTGGGAGCAGCACCGATAAGTAGCTGTAATGAAGGAAGGTAAAATGGAGTCAAGCAGTAGAGAAGTCAGTGAGACTGAGATCCTGCAATCAGAGAGTTGGAGCTAAAAATTCAAAATGTCCAAAGGTATAAAACACCAACGTACCTGAGTGGGTATACGGCTTTCCGATCCGCAGCTCCAGGTGATCCACTCAGGAGTGGTGTTTTACAGGCTGGGCTAGTGGGTCCTAATTCGACTGTTTCTGTAGATTCTGGACCCTGCATCATCTGGAGTTTGAAGGATCCCAAGCTGCAGTTATGGCAGGAGAAAGAAGCCTCCCAGTCTGCCAATTAGCATGAGCAAAACCACGGGTCACCTCCAAGGGCAGGTTTGTAGCTTCTCCAGTGGCGAGGTCCAATCCCTGGTCAGGCACGGTACACCTGAGGGGGACAGAAAGGAGATGGATTATGTAGGTTCAGGCAGGGGAGGTGTGGATAGCTAAAACAAAGAAACAGGACGTGCAAAATTACTTCAAAGGAGGAGGCTAAAATACAGGGTGGGCAGTGAAACAGAAACAGGGAGAAGATGTAGGTGGGTGAGAGAGCAGACAGGTGGGAAGGGGAGAAACAAGGATTGAGCTATAAACTTAGAATACTGGAAGTGCAGTAGAAGGTCTGTTCAACTTAAATCTCTACAGCTTTACACATAGAATTAATTCTAAGGGGGTGTGGTCTGGCCACCAGCCCAATGGCTGCTTAATCCTCAGAGCTCTCTCCAAGCTAGGCAATATCTGAGCTCCAGCACCGTGATCCCGGGACATCCAGACCCCCTGTTACATGTATTTGTAGGGTGACTTTCCCGCTACCAGTCAGTGATTGTATTTAGGGGATTCCACTGCAATTTACTGCTTTTAGTAGTGTCGGTATCTGCGAGGCACCCTGTGTACTAGGCTGCATAGGCCCTCTCATTGCCATGGTCTGCTGTCTACAATACCCTATAGCTGTGAGTATCAGGACCTTCCATCTACTTCAGCCATCTTTGGTAGACTTTGCTTGGGTATCCCTACTCCTGGAAGTTCCTCTTACCTACGTGAAGTGCTACTATGGCCACCCAAGGTTCCCTCAATCAGCTGCTTCAAGGCGCTCAGCCCTTCACTCAGCCTACATCGGTGGGCGACTTGCTCCAATGCATCATGAGGATGCTGGAAGCTGCTCTAACTCATGTGAAGGACATTAATACGACCCTGTCGCGAACTGCTGCTGATGTGAGGCAGCTTCAGGATCTCATGAATGTGGCTGAGCAGCATGCAGATGTTTGTGAGCATCAACAATTCAGACTTTACCAGTGTCTGCAATTACATGAAGAGAGATTGGCTACCCTGTGGGACAGAATCGAGAATCAAGTAAATAGGGCTAGGTGCAACAATTTGCAAATTATTTTGATACCTGAAGGTGCAGATGGGCAATCCATCTAGTGTTTTTTTAAATGATAACCTCCCCATTATCCTGGGGGACAGGTGGAGGGGTTCTATGGATGTAGAAAGAGCATGCAGAGTGGCGGAGTGCAAAGACAGGCACATGTCAGCACCAAGACCTATCATTGCTTATTGCCTATGTTATACCACCAAAGAAAGAATTTTGAGAGCTGCTCGAGATCTTGGGGAAGTTCGATGGCAAGGGACCACAGTTTCCTTTTACCGAGACTTTGCTCAGGAGACAGCATCCAGAATGAGATCTTTCTGCCCCTTGAAAAAATTCCTGTACCAACACAATTTACAGTTTAAGTTCCGAGGATTTACCAGCTTGCTTGTCTCTAAAGAGGGTGGAGAGCTCCTGGCAGATCATCCGACTGACATTGAGAGGTGGCTTGGGAAATTCTGGCCCGATCTCCCTATACAAGCTACAACTCTCAGAAGGCTCTGTGACCCTAGTCAAGAGACAGTCTGTAAAGGGAAGCGAAGTCTAGAAACAGGGTTCCAGAGGGCAGCTTTATCTCTGGATGTGCAGCACCAGTAAGCGGCCCCCCCTATATTGCCAGGTTCTTCAGATTGCAACTCTATAAACAATGCCTCTGCCTCACAACCCCACTCCACAGCCACTCCCTCACTGCCTCCACATTCCTTTGTGCCAATCCATTGCCACCAGCAGCATGTTAGAAGTGGCACCCAGCCTGCACAAGATCCTTGTTTGGCTGCTTCTCCTGCTAAAGTCTCCAGAGAAGACAGAGAACATCTCCCTCACTCTCAGTCCGTCTCTCCTGAACCCTTGGATATGGACACCACTGCAGCTCCTGAATGGGCAGACATTCCCTATGCCTCGCTGGTGGAGGTGGTGGATGCTTTGACCCCTATGGGACCAGGCCTCATCTCCTATGCAGCCGCTGTGGCTGCTGAAGCTCTTAAACCTGCAGTATTTCCCCCAATGAGCATTGGGCAGGCTGAAGGACCATCTTGTTAGCCCGTGGATTTTTTGATGTGGTTCTATATAGATGTTTTCTCATTTATTCTTATAGCCATGTTACTCCAGTTTAATGTGTGCCTTAGCACAGACACTTATCAGAATGGCAGTCTATGCTGGCACTGAGGCATGGGTTCCTAACATACAGCCCCCTCAGCCCCTTCTGGCAGTGCCAGTCCTGGGTCAATTTTGAGAGTGCCCCGGGGGGCTAGTCCTTTGTGTTGTCCCCAGTCTCTCTCAAGCTGTGGCATCTATTTACTAGAGCAACAGCTCCCAGTAATGATTTTGTTTGGGTATCTGTACATTAGCAAGGGCCTATTGCAGGTACACCTTTCAGCCCCTCCTCTCCCATCCTGCTCTGTCCCAGTGCAAGTGATGGGCCTATAACAATACTGGTATGAGGGTTACCCCTCCCCTCCACTTCTTTTCCCCTCATTCCTCCTTCTCCCCAGGTTACCTGTCTCTCCCTCCCCTCGATGTCCTGGTGATCGACCTTGTATATGTTCCCAGTCAGGAGGACTCAAACCCTGTTGGTTGCGGATATCTCCCCTGTGTTAGGTTTGACAGCCAGTGTTGCTGAGGATAACTGATTACGATTACCCTTTTTCACCTTAAGCTCTGAACCTGTAGCGCATTTGCACTTTTTGTTTTTCTGTTATCTAGTGTGTTGAGCAGTGTTTTTTTAGATTTTTTTACAACTTTATTTCCGTCTGATCGTGGCCTGTGGAACCTCTCTTGGGCATCCTGCCTGTATCTTGCCCACCAGAGGTCCCCTCTGACTGTGTCTTCTCTCTCTCTCTCTCCCCCCTCCCTGCAGCCAGCACCCCCCGGTTTAACCCATCCGGGGTGGGTCACACTCTCCCCTTGGGCACTCTTCTAAGTCCATCTCTGGCTGCAGGTTAGGGCCCCGAGGAGGAACTGGAAGGCCAGTCAAGGTGAACCTGGCAGAGGGCATGGGGACAGGTGCCATTGCCTCTCCCATGGAGATGATGTTGTCCTTGTTCTGGTGGTAACCTCCTCCCCCCCTTGTGTGGGCACATCTGACACAAAAGCTCATGGAAACCCTGCCTGTGTCAGCCACGCTGTATGATGTGCAGCCCACACACTGTAGTGCTCCCGCTCTCCACTGGGAGCCACTGGTGTGCCTGGCTATCCCCCCACCCTTACTCCAGGGAGGAGAGCAACCCAGCAGGTGCTCAATCCCCGCCCTACCCCAGCTGACCCCGGCACCTGAGCTCGCTCCCAAACTCAGGTCACCGGCATGGCGCGTGGTGTGGCGCCCAGTGCCTCAACCCTCAGCGCCACTGGGCCAGCCTGTGTTGTGCAGTGTTAATTGTTTCCTTTGTTTAGGGCCATTGTTTCTTGCCTTCTGACTAGTATAACATTACTTTGTTTATTATACCAATTCATCTGGTTCTAACTTGCTCATAGTTCTCTGTATGTTTCTCTCTGCAGCTCATCTACTCCTCTGCTTACCTGAGCCTCCCTTCTCTTTAATCTGGTGTCACAGGTTTGTACCTGGGTAATTGCAGTCCTGCATGTGCTGCACAAGCACCTTTCCCTAGTCTGGTCCCGCCTCCCCTCCAGGTCTGAGTATGTACTGTTCCCAATTACTTCTTCTTTGGGAGTAGGTAATAATAGCAGGTTCCAACACCTCGGGGCAGTGCTGGTGTCTTGGAACGTTAAGGGTCTCAACCATCCTATAAAGCACACAAAAGTGCTGCAACACCTCCAATCTCTTCATATGGACATCACCCTACTCCAGGAAACTCATCTTTTGAGCAGGTCAGTGCCATGACTGAGGAAATACTGGGTGGGAACTGTCTGTGCTAGCTCGGCTTCCTCTAAAACTAAAGGGGTTGCCATCCTGATTCATCGTTCCTCCCCTTGGGTCATAGAGGAATCTCACCATGACTCACAAGGAAGATGGGTGGCAGTGAGACTCTCCTTTCCAGGTGGGAATTTGCTTGTTTGCAATGTGTACGCCCCTAATGTTGATCATGCTGAATTCTTTCCAGCAATCAGCCAGGCCCTTTCTTCATTATCCCCGGTAGGATCCCCTATTCCAACTATCATTGGGGGTGATTTTAATTTGATCTTGGCCATTTTTCTAGATAAATCTAAGCCAACTTTCCAGAGTCTGAGATCCTCCAATCAGAGTGTTAGTGCTGAAAATTCAAAATGTTAAAGATGCCAAACACTAGCGTACCTGAGGGGGTATACAGCTATCCAACATGCAGTTCCAGGCGAGCCACCAAAGCGTAGTTCAGTAAAGGCTGGGAAAGTATGTCCTAATTCAGCTGTTTCTGTAGATTCTGTACCCTGCAACGAATCAGAGTTTGGAGAATCTCAGGCAGCAGTTACAGCAGGGGAAGGAAGCTGCAAGGTCTGCAGATTAACAGAATCACTACCATGAGTCATTTCCCAGAACAGGCTTGTAGATACTTCTCTGGCAGCAAGGTCCAAGTCCCAGCTGTGCATGGTACACCTGATGGGGAGAGGAAAGAAGATGGATTAAGCAGGGGCACCAGGGGAGGACTGGTTAGCTAAAACAAAGAAACAGGGTATGCAAAGTTACTTAGAAGGAAGAGGCTTAAATACAGGGCAGGTAGAGAAACAGAAATAGGGAGGAGATGTAGGTGGGTGGGTGGGTGAGATAGCATACAGGTGGGAAAGTGAGAGGCATGGATTGGGCTATAAGCTTAGAATACAGGTAGTGCAGTAGAACAGCTGTTTAACTTAAAACTCTACAGTTTTACACACAGAATTAATTCTCAAAAGGATTTGGCCATAAGCTTTAAATACTATGCAGAGCAGTGCAAAGTATGTTAAACCTAAAACTCTGTAGTTTTTCAGACAGAATTAATTCTAAAAAGGACAAGGCTGTAAGCTTAGAATATTAGGGAGTGCAGTAAAAGTTCAACTTAAAACTCATCAATTTTTCTCACAGGATTACTTCTAGAGAGGGCTGTAATCACTCTGCATTCAAAGCAAGTCAATCACTTTAAACAATGGCACTGCAACACCATATGGACTAAACTGGATTGAGAGACAAGGAGAGAATCAGTGGGACTGCCATTCTTGTTTTTCTTGTTTTACAAAAAATGAAGATTGTCTCTAGGGGAGCAAAGCTGATAAGTGGCACTAATGAAGCAAGGTAAAATGGAGACCAGCGGGAAAGAAGTCAGAGAGATTGAGATCCTCCAATCAGAGTGTTGATGCTGAAAGTTCAAAATGTCCAAATGCGCCAAACACCAACATGCCTGAGGGGGCATACAGCTTTCTGACCTACAGCTCCAGGACAGCAACTAAGGCATGGATCAGTACAAACTGGGCTTATGGGTCCTAATTCAGATGAAGCTGTAGATTATGGACCCTGCAACAAACTGGTGTTTGGAGTGTCCCAGACAGCAGTTACAGCACAGGAAAGACGCCGCACAGTCTGCCAATTAGCAGGAGCAGGACAGCAAGTCCCCTCCCAGGGCAGGTTTGTAGCTTCTCCTCTGGCAGGAAAGTCTAAGCCCAATCAGGCATGGTACACCTGAGGTGGAGGGGAAAAGGAGATAGATTAAGAAGTGGTAGGAAATGGAGGAGTGGTAAGCTAAAACAAAGAAACAGGGTGTGCAAAATGACTTAGAAGGAGGAGGCTAAAATACAGGGTGGGCAGACAAACAAAAACATGGAGGAGATGTAGGTGGGTCAGAGAGCATACAGGTGGGAAAATGA
The DNA here is from genome assembly GCA_016271365.2 of Neoceratodus forsteri. Lineage (NCBI taxonomy): Eukaryota > Metazoa > Chordata > Ceratodontiformes > Ceratodontidae > Neoceratodus > Neoceratodus forsteri. The sequence continues at coordinate 1,213,610,531 of CM028130.1, forward strand.
GAGACAAGGATTGAGCTGTAAGCTTAGAATACGGAAAGTGCAGTAGAAGATCTGTTAAACTTAAAATTCTACAGCTTTACACAGAATTAATTCTAAAAAGGGTTCAGCTGTAAATGTTGAATACTAGGCAGTGTAGTACAAGGTGTACTAAACTTAAAACTCTACAGTTTTTCAAACAGTATTAATTCAAAAAGCTGTAAGCTTAGAAAATTAAGGTGTGCAGTAAAAGGTCAACTTAAATCTTTTCAGCTTTTCAATCAGAATTACTTCTAAAGACGGCTGTAATCAATGTGGATTCAGAGCAAGTAAACCACTTTTAACAATGGCACTGTAAGACTATATGGCCTAAACTGGATTGAGAGATAAGGATAGAATCAGTGGGGTGGCCTTTCTTGCTTTAGAAAAAATGAAGATTGTCTCGGGGGCACAGCTGATAAGCGGCTGTTATGAACCAAGGTAAAATGGATACCAACCAGAGAGAATTAAGGGAGACTGAGATCCTCCAATCAGAGTGCTGGCATTGAAAATTGAGAATGTCCAAAGGTGCCACACACTGACTTGCCTGAGGAGGTATACGGCTTTCTGACCCACAGCTCCAGGTGAGCCACCAAAGCATGGTTCAGTACAGGCTGGGCTAGTGGGTCCTAATTTGGATGCATCTGTTGATTCTGGACCCTGCAACAAACCGGGGTTTGGAGGATCCCAGACAGCAGTTACGGCAGGGAAAAGAAGCCGCGCAGTCTCCCAATTAGCAGGAGCAGGACCGCGGGTCACCTCCCAGGGCAGGTTTGCAACTTCTCCTCTGGCTGTGAGGTCCAAGTCCCAGTCAGGCAAGATACACAGAGGGGGAGAGAAAAGGAGATGGATTATGTAGGGGCTGGCAGTGGAGGAGTGGTTAGCTGAAACAAAGTAGCAAGGCATGCAAAATTACTTAGAAGATGGAAGATTCTTAAATACAGGGTGGGCAGAGAAACAGAAACATGGAGGAGATGTAGGTGGGTGAGAGAGGAGACAGGTGGGAAAGCAAGAGGCAAGGTTTGAGCTGTAAGCTTAGAATACTCAAAGTGCAGTAGAAGGTCTGTTAAACTTAAAACTTTACAGCTTCACACGCAGAATTAATTCTAAAAAGGATTCAACTGTGAACTTTGAATACTAGGCAGTGCAGTACAAGGTCTGCTAAACTTAAAACTCTCCAGTTATTCACACAGAATTAATTCTGAAAAGGATGAGGCTGTAAGCTTGTAATGCTAGGGAGTGCAGGAAAAGGTCAACTTAAAACTCTTCAGGTTTTCACACAGAATTACTTCTAAAGAGGGATGTAATCACCGTGCATTCAGAGAAAGTAAATCAATTTCAGCAATGGCACTGTAACAGTATATGTCCTAAACTGGATGGAGAGATAAGCAGAGAATCATTGGGCTGGCCTTTCTTGCCTTTCATGCATTACAGAAAATAAAGATTGTCTCAGGAGGGAGCAGCACTGATAAGCGGCTCTAACAAAGCAAGGTAAAATGAAGACCAGACTGGGGGAAGTCAGTGAGACTGAGATCCTCCAATCAGAGTGTTGGCACTGAAAATTCAAAATGTTTAAGTCAGCAAACATCAGCGTACCTGAGGAGGTAAGTGTCTTTCCAACCAGCAGCTCCAGGCTGGAAACCAAAGCGTAGTTCAGTACAAGCTTGGCTAGTGGGTCCTTATTCTGATGTTTCTATAGATTCTGGACCCTGTAATGAATCAGAGTTTAGAGAATCCCAGGCAGCAGTTACAGCAGGGGAAAGAAGCTGCAAGGTCTGCTGATTAGCAGGAGCAGGACCATGGTTAATTTCCCAGAACAGGCTTGTAGCTTGTCCTCTGGTGGTGAGGTCTGAGCCCCGGTCAGGCATGGTACACCTGATGGGGAGAGGACAGAAGATGGATTAAGCAGGGACATCAAGGGGAGGAGTGGTTAGCAAAAACAAAGAAACACTGCATGCAAAATTACTTATAAGGAGGAAGCTAAAATACCTGGTGGGTAGAGAAATAGAAACAGGGAGGAGGTGTCGGTGGGTGAGATAGCAGACAGGTGGGAAAGTAAGGATTGGGCTGACAGCTTAGAATATGGGCAATGCCGTAGAATGGCAGTTAAACTTAGAACTCCACAGCTTTACACACAGAATTAATTCTGAAAAGGATTCAGCCATAACCTTTGAATACTAAGCAGTGTAGTAGAAGGTATGATAAACCTAAAACTCTACCATTTTTCACAGAGATTTCTAAAAAGGATGAGGCTATAAGTTAACAAAATTGTGGAGTGCAGTAAAAAGTCAACTTAAAACTCTTCTGCTTTTCCCACAGAATTACTTCTAAAGAGGGCTGTAATCACTGTGCATTCAGAGAAAGTAAATCACTTTAAACAATGGCACTGTAACACTATATGGCCTAAACTGGATTGAGAGAGATAAGGAGAGAATCATTGATGACGGCCTTTCTTACTTTACAAAAAATAAAGATGGTCTCAGGCGGATCAGAACTGATGAGCGGCTCTAATGAAGCAAAGTAAAATGGAGACAGACCGGTGTGAGGTCAGGAAGACTGAGATGATCCAGTCAGAGTGTTAGTGCTGAAAATTCAAAATGTCCAAATGTGCCAAACACCAATGTGCCTGAGGTGGTATACAGCATTCTGACCAACAGCTCCAGGAGAGCCACCAATGCGTGGTTCAATACAAGCTAGACTAGTGGGTCCTAATTTGGCTATTTCTGTAGATTCTGGACCCTGTTCAGAGGATCCCTTGCAGCAGTTACATCATGGGAATTTAGGCGTGTAGTGTGCCGATTAGCAGGAGCAGAACTGCGGGTCAGTTCCCAGGGCAGGCTTGTAGCTTCTCATCTGACAGTGAGGTCTGAGCCCTGGTCAGGCATTGTACACCTGAGGGGGAGAGGAAAGGAGACAGATTAAGGAGGGGCAGGCAGGGGAGGAGTGGTTAGGTAAAACAAAGAAACAGGGTGTGAAAAATTACTTCGAAGAAGGCTAAAATACAGGCTGGGTAGAGAAACAGAAACAAGGAGGAGATGCAGGTATGTGAAAGAGCAGACAAGTGGGAAAGACAGAGGCAAGGATTGGGCTGTAAGCTTAGAATACTGGCAATGCAGTACAAGATCTTTTAAACTTAAAACTCTACAGCTTTACAGACAGAATTAATTCTAAAATTGATGTTGCTGTAAGCTTAGAATATTTAGGAGTGCAGTAAAAGGCCAACTTAAAACTCTTCAGCTTTTCACACAGAATTACTTCTAAAGGGGGCTGTAATCAATGTGGATTCAGAGCAAGTAAACCACTTTATACAATTGCAACGTCACACTATATGGCCTAAACTGGAATGAGAGATAAGGAGAGAATCAATGGGGTTTCCTTTCTTGCTTTCCAAGAAATAAAGATTGTCTCAGGGGGAGCAGTGCTGATAAGCGGCTCTAACGAAGCAAGGTAAAATGGAGACCAGCCGGAGGCAATTCAGTGAGCCTGAGCTCCTACAATCAGAGTGTTGGCTCTGAAAATTCAAAATGTTAAAGGTGCCAAACACCAGAGTACATGAGTGGGTATACGGCTTTCTGAGCAGCAGCTCCAGTTGAGCCACCAAAGTGTGGTTCAGTACAGGCTGGGCTAGTGGTTCCTAATTTGGCTGTTTCTGAAAATTTTGGACCATGCAACGGATTGGAGTTTGGAGAATCCCAGGCAGCAGTTACAGCAGGTGGAAAGAAGCCCCAAGATCTGCCTATTAGCAGGAGCAGGACCACAGGTCATTTCCCAGAGCAGTCTTGTAGCTTCACCTCTGGAAACGAGTTCTGAGCCCCGGTTGGGCACAGTACACCTGATGGGAAGAGGAAAGAAGATGGATTGAGCAGGGGCAGGCAGTGGAGGAGTGGTTAGTTTAAACAAAGAAACAGGGCATGCTAATTTACTTAGAAGGAGGAGGCTAAAATACAGGTTGGGCAGAGAAAAAGGAACAGGGAGGCAATGTAGGTGGGTGAGATAGCAAGTAGGTGGGAAAGTGAGATGCAAGGATTGGGCTTTAACCTTAGAATACAGGTAGCACAGTGGAACTGCTGTTGAGCTTAAAACTCTCCAGCTTTACACACAGAATTAATTCTATAAAGAACTCAGCTGTAAGCTTTGAATACTTGTCAGTGTAGTACAATTATGCTTAACCTAAAGCTCTACAGTTTTTTACACAGAATTAATTCTAAAAAGGATGAGGCTACAAGCTTAAAAAATTATGGAGTGCAGTGAAAGGTCAACTTAAAATTCTTCAGACTTTCACACAGACTTACTTCTAAAGAGGGCTGTGATCACTGTGCATTCAGAGGAAATAAATCACTTTAAGCCAAGGCACTGTAACACAATATGTCCTAAACTGGATTGAAAGATAAGAAGAGAATCAGTGGGGAGGCCTTTCTTGCTATACAAAAATTAAAGATTGTCTCAGGGGGAAGGACGGCTGATAAGCAGCTCTAATGAAGCAAGCTAAAGACCAGCCGGAGAGAAGTCAGTGGGACTGAGATCCTCAAATCAGAGTATTGGTGTTCAAAATTCAAAATGTCCAAAGGTGCCAAACACCAACGTGCCTGAGGGGGTAAACGACTTTCTGACCCACAGCTTCAGGTGATCCACCAAAGCATGGTTCAGTACAGGCTTGGCTTATGGGTCCTAATTTGGCTGTTTCTGTAGATTCTGGACCCTACAATGAACCAGAATTCGGAGGATCCAAGGCTGCAGTTATGGCAGGGGGAAAAAATGCACAGTCTGCCAATTAGCAGGAGCAGGACTGTGGGTCACCTATTAGGGCAGGTGTGTAACTTCTCCTCTGGTGGTGAGATCCAACCCCCGGTCACCCAAGGTACATGGAGGGGAAGGGAAAAGAAGATGGATTATGCAGGAACAGGCAGGGGAGGAGTGGTTAGCTAAAACAAAGAAACCAGGTGTGCAAAATTACTTAGAAGTAGGATGCTTAAATACAGGGTGGGCAGAGAAACAGAAACAGGGAGAAGATGGAGGTGGGTGATAGAGCAGACAGGTGGGAATGCGAGAGACAAGGATTGAGCTGTAAGCTTAGAATTCTGTAAATGCAGTAGAAGGTCTGTTAAACTTAACACTCTACAGCTTTACACACAGAATTAATTCTAAAAAGGATTCGGCTGTAAGCTTAGAATATTAGGGAGTGCAGTAAAAGGTCAACTTAAAACTCTTCAGTTTTTCGCACAGAATGACTTGTAAAGAGGGCTGTAATCACTATGTATTCAGAGCAAGTAAACCACTTTATACAATGGCACTGTAACACTATATGGCCTAAACTGGATTGAGAGATAAGGAGAGAATCAGTGGGATGGCCTTTCTTGTCTTTCTTGCTTTACAAAAAATAAAGATTGTCTCAGGGGGATCAGAGCTGATAAACGGCTCTGCCAAAGTAAGGTAAAATGAAGACAAGCTGAAAAGAAGTCAGGGAGACCGACATTCTCCAATCAGTGTGCTGGCACAGAAAATTCAAACTGTCCCAAGGTTCCAAACACCAATGTGCCTGAGGGGGTATATGGCTTTCTGACCCTCAGCTCCAGGTGAACCACCAAAGCATGGTTCAGTACAGGTTGGGCTAGTTGTTCCTAATTCAGATGTATCTGTAGATTCTGACCCTTACAACAAACTAGAGTTCAGAGGAGCCTAGGCAGCAGTTACTGTAGGGGAAAGAAGCTGTGCAGTCTGCCAGTTAGCAGGAGCAGGACCGCGGGTCACCTGCCATGGCAGATTTGTAGCTTCTCCTCTGGCAGTGAGGTCCGGGCCCCAGTAGGGCATGGTACATCTGAGGGGGAGGGATAAGGATATTGATTAAGTAGGAGCAGGCAGGGGAGGAGTGGCTAGCTAAAAGAAAGAAACAGGGCAGGAAAAATTACTTCAAAGGAGGAGGCTAAAATACCAGGCGGGCAGAGAAACAGAAACAAGGAGGAGATGCAGGTGTATAAAAGAGCAAACAAGTGGGAAAGACAGAGGCAAGGACTGGGCTGTAAGCTTGGAATACTGACAATGCAGTACAAGATCTATTAAACTTAAAACTCTACAGCTTTACAGACTTAATTAATTCTAAAAAGGATGTGGCTGTAAGCTTAGAATATTTAGGAGTGCTGTAAAAGGTCAACTTAAAACTCTTCAGCTTTTCACACAGAATTATGTCTAAAGAGGGCTGTAATCACTGTGCATTTAGCGCAAGTAAATCACTTTAAACAATTGCATTGTAACACTATATGTCCTAAACTGGATTGAGAGATAAAGAGAGAATCAATGGGGTTTCCTTCCTTGCCTTCTTGCTTTCCAAAAAATAAAGATTGTCTCAGGGGGAACAGCGCTGATAAGCAGCTCTAACGAAGCAAGGTAAAATGGAGACCAGCCGGAGGCAATTCAGTGTGCCTGAGCTCCTATGATCATAATGTTGGCTCTAAAAGTTAAAAATGTTTAAGGTGCCAAACACCAGCATACATGAGTGGGTATACTGCTTTCTGACCAGCAGCTCCAGGTGAGCCACCAAAGTGTGGTTCAGTACAGGCTGGGCTAGTGGGTCCTAATTTGGCTGTTTCTGAAAATTTTGGACCATGCAATGAATCAGAGTTCGGAGAATCCGAGGAAGCAGCTACAGGATGGGAAAGAAGCTGCAAGATCTGCCTATTAGCAGGAGCAAGACCACGGGTCATTTCCCAGATCAGGCTTGTAGCTTCACCTCTAGCCATGAGTTCCGAGCCCCAGTCAGGCACAGTACAGCTGATGGGGAGAGGAAAGGAGGTGGATTGAGCAGGAGCAGGCAGGGGAGGAGTGGTTAGCGTAAACAAAGAAACAGGGCATGCAAAATTACTTAGAAGGAGGAGGCTAAAATCCAGGGTGGACAGAGAAATAGAAACAGGGAGGAGATGTAGGTGGGTGAAATAGTAGACAGGTGGGAAAGCGAGATGCAAGGATTGGGCTTTAAGCTTGGAATAGAGGTAGTGCAGTGTAACTGCTGTTAAACTTAAAACTCTCCAGCTTTACACACAGAACTAATTCTGAAAAGAATTCAGCTGTAAGCTTCGAATACTGGGGAGTGCAGTACAAGGTATGCTTAACCTAAAACTCAACAGTTTTTCACACAGAATTAATTCTAAAAAGGATGAGGCTATAAGCTTAATAAATTATGGGGTGCAGTGAAAGGTCAACTTAAAACTCTTCAGATTTTTGCACAGAATTACTTCTAAAGAGGGCTTTTTTTTCATTGTGCATTCAGAGCAAATAAATCACTTTAAGCCAAGGCACCGTAACACAATATGGCCTAAATTGGATTGAGAGATAAGGAGAGAATCAGTGGGGAGGCCTTTTTGACTTTACAAAAAATAAAGATTGTCTCAGGGGGAGCAGCACTGATAAGTGACTCTAATGAAGCAAGGTAAAATGGAGACCAGCCGGAGGAAAGTCAGTGAGACTGAGATCCTCCAATCAGAGAGTTGAAACTGAAAATTCAAAATGTTAAAGTTGCCAAACACCAGCGTATCTGAGGAGGTATATGGCTTTCTGACCCTCAGCTCAAGGCACGCCAAAAAACCATGGTTCAGTACAGGCTGGGTAGTTAGAATTAATTCGGCTATTTCTGTAGATTCTGGACCCTGCAATGAATCGGAGTTCAGAGAATCCCTGGCAGCAGTTACAGCAGGTGAAGGAAGCCGCAAGTTCTGCCAATTAGCAGGAGAAGGACCATGGGCCATTTCCCAGAGCAGGCTTGTACATTCACCTCCAGCATCAAGGTCCGATCCCCGATCAGGCATGGTACAGCTGATGGGGAGATGAACGAAAATGGATTAAGCAGGTGCAGGCAAGGGAGGAGTGGTTAGCATAAACAAAGAAACAGGGTGTGCAAAATAACTTAGAAAGAGGAGGCTACAATACAGGGTGGACAGAGAAAAAGGAACAGGGAGGCAATGTAGCTTGGTGAGATAGCAGACAGGCGGGAAAGTGAACAGCAAGGATTGGGCTGTAAGCTGAGAATGCGGGCAGCGCAGTAGAACTACTGTTGAATTTAAAACTATACAGCTTTACACACAAAATTAATTCTGAAAAGGATTCAGCTATAAGCTTCATATACTAGGCAGTGCAGTACAAGGTATGCTAAACCTAAAACTCTACAGTTTTCACACATAATTAATTCAAAAAGGGATTAGGCTGTAAGCTTAGAAAATTAAGGAGTGCAGTAAAAGATCAACTTAATTCTTTCCGGCTTTTCTCGCAGAATTACTTCTAAAGAGGGCTGTAATCAATGTACATTCAGACCAAGTAAATCACTTTAAAAAATGGCACTATAACACTATATGGCCTAAACTAAATTGAGACATGAGAGAATCAGTGGGGTGGCCTTTCTTGCTTTACAAAAAATAAGGATTGTCTCGGGGGAGGACGGCTGATAAGCAGCTCTAACAAAGCAAGCTAAAGACCAGCTAAAGGCCAGCTGGAGAGAAGTCAGTGAGACTGAGATCCTCAAATCAGAGTATTGGTGCTCAAAATTCAAAATGTCCAAAGGTCCCAAACACCAACGTGCCTGAGGTGGTATACGACTTTCTGACCCACAGCTCCTTGTGAGCCACCAAAGTGTGGTTAAGTACAGGCTGGGCTAGTGGGTCCTAATTTAGCTGTTTCTGTAGATTCTGGACCCTGCAATGAACCAGAGTTCGGAGGATCCAAGGCTGCAGTTATGGCAGGGGAAAACAACACGCAGTCTGCCAATTAGCAGGAACAGGACTGCGGGTCACCTCCTAGGGCAGGTTTGTAAGATCTCCTCCGGCAGTGAGATCCAAGCCCCGGTCTTGCAAGGTACATGGAGGGGGAGGGAAAAGAAGATGGATTATGCAGGGGCAGGCAGGGGAGGAGTGGTTAGCTAAAACAAAGAAATTGGGTGTGCAAAATTACTTAGAAGGAAGATGCTCAAATACAGGGTGGGCAGAGAAACAGAAACAGGGAGGAGATGTAGGTGGGTGAGAGAGCAGACAGGTGGGAAAGTGAGAGACAAGGATTGAGCTGTAAGCTTAGAATACTGTAAATGCAGTATAAGGTCTGTTAAACTTAAAACTCTAAAGCTTTATACAGAATTAATTCTACAAAGCATTCAACTGTGAGCTTCGAATACTAGGCAGCACAGTACAAGGTCTGCTAAACTGAAAACTCTACAGTTTTTCACATAGAATTAATTCTAAACAGAATAAGGCTGTAAGCTTAGAATATTAGGGTGTGCAGTAAAAGGTCAACTTAAAACTAATTTTTCACACAGAATGACTTGTAATGAGGGCTCTATTCACTGTGCATTCAGGGCACATAAATCACTTTATACAATGGCACTGTAACAGTATATTGCCTATACTAGGTTGAGAGATAAGGAGAAAATCAGTGGGATGGCCTTTCTTGTCTTTCTTGCATTGCAAAAAATAAAGATTGTCTTAGGGGGAGTAGAGCTGATAAGCGGCTCTGCTGAAGTAAGGTAAAATGGAGACAAGGTGGAAAGAAGTCAGGGAGACTGACAGCCTCCAATCAGAGTGTTGGCACTGAAAATTCAGAATGTCCCAGGGTGCCATACACCAATGTGCCTGAGGGGGCATATGACATTCTGACCCACAGCTCCAGGCGAACCACCAAAGCGTGGTTCAGTACAGGCTGGGCTAGTTGGTCCTAATTCAGATGTATCTGTAGATTCTGGACCCTACAACAAATCAGAGGTTGGAGGATCCCAGGCAGCAGTTACTGTAGGGGAAAGAAGTCGTTCAGTCCGCCAGTTAGCAGAAACAGAACCGCGGGTCACCTGCTATGGCAGATTTGTAGCTTCTCCTGCGTTGGTGAGGTCCAGGCCCCAGTAAGGCATGGTACACCTGAGGGAGAGGGAAAAGGATATTGATTAAGTAGGAGCAGGCAGGGGAGGAGTGGTTAGCTAAAACAAAGAAACAGGCATGCATAATTACTTAGAAGGAGGAGTCTAAAATGCAGGGTGCACAGAGAAACAGAAACAGTGAGGAGATGTAGGTGGGTGAGAGAACAGACATGTGGGAAAGTGAGAGACAAGGTTTGAGCTGTCAGCTTAGAATACTCTAAGTACAGTAGAAGGTCTGTTAAACTTAAAACTCTTACTTTACACACAGAATTAATTCTAAAATGGATTTGACTGTGAACTTTGAATACTAGGCAGTGCAGTACAATTTATGCTGAACTTAAACCGCTACAGTTTTTCATACAGAATCAATTCTAAAAAGGATGAGGCTGTAAGCTTAGAATATTTAGGAGTGCAGTAAAAGGTCAACTTAAAACTCTTCAGCTTTTCTCACAGAATTACTTCTAAAGAGGGCTGTAATCACTGTGCATTCAGACCAAGTAAATCACTTTAAACAATGGGATTGTAACACTATATGGCCTAAACTGGATTGAGAGATAAGGAGAGAATCAGTGGGATGTCCTTTCTTGTCTTTCTTGCTTTACAAAAAATAAAGATTGTCTCAGGGGGGAGCAGAGCTGATAAGCAGCTCTAATGAAGCAAGATAAAATGGAGTCCAGCTGGAGAGAAGTCAGGGAGACTGAGATCCTCCAATCAGAGTGTTCATGCTGAAAATTCAAAATGTCCAAATGCGCCAAACACCAGCGTGCCTGAGGGGGCATATGGCTTTCCAACCTAAAGCTCCAGGTGAGCCACCAAATCATGATTCAGTACAGGCCGGGCTAGTTGGTCTTAATTTGGATATATCTGCAGATTCTGGACCATGCAACAAACTTGAGTTTGGAGGATCCCAGGCATCAGTTACAGCAGGGTAAAGAAGCCGTGTAGTCTGGCAATTTGCAGGAGCAGAACTGCGGGTCACCTGCCAGTGCAGGTTTGTAGCTTCTCCTCCAGTGGTGAGGTTCAGGCCTTGGTCAGACATGGTACACCTGAGGGGGAGGGAAAAGGATCTTGAATAAGTAGGAGCAAACGGGAGGAGTGGTTAGCCAAAGGAAAGAAATTGAGTGTGCAAAATTACTTCGAAGGAGGAGGCTAAAATACTGGGTGGGTAGAGAAACAGAAACAATGAAGAGATATAGGTGGGTGAGAGAGCAGACAAGCTTGAGACAAGGATTGAGCTGTAAGCTTAGAATACTGTAAATGCAGTAGAAGGTCTGTTAAACTTAAAACTCTACAACTTTACACACAGAATTAATTTTAAAAAGGATTCGACTGTAAACTTTGAATACTAGGCAGTGCAGTACAAGGTACGCTAAACTTAAAACTCTACAGTTTTTCTCACAGAGTGAATTCTATAAAGGATGAGGATGTAAGTTTAGAATATTAGGGAGTGCAATAAAAGGTCTACTTAAAGTTCTGGTGCAAACATCATTTCAAGCTTAATATACATCCACATTTTACAGGGCTTCATTATGTGTTGTGTGTTTTGATTCATAGCATTACTCAATTGAAAACACTTTGCTTGGCATTTAGTAAACTTATTCAAGTACAGTCATTTCATGTTTTAACATCATATACCTCCACAGCAGAAGCAGTTCTGTTCAGTATTTTCCATGTTTTAAATCTGTGATCTCCAGCTTTGTCAAACAGTGTGAATTCATTTCAACCTCATAGGGGACTCTTGTTAATTGAGTTTTACTGTTTACACTTCTAGTTTGGGTTCAAGGTCCAAGACTTTGTCTGGCTTCCTGCTGTCAAATTCTTGCTAAATGTCTACAAGCTTCAAACAACTCTCTGTGGGTAAAGTGTTATCTGCAATCCCTTATACATGGTCTATCAAGTCCAACAAATGGCCCCCAAGCACTTAAAGAGTTGGAGTGTGTCTCACTGTAAGTCTCATATCAAATATTTGACCACAGTTCCACCTCAGGCATGGTCACATTAATCAAGTGAATATTCCCACCTCGACCTGCCATCTTTGACACTTAATGTTGTATGCGGCTCCAATTTTGTGTCGGTCTTTAGGGGAGCAGGACAGATTTCTTGCATGTGTATTTCAATAATACCAGTCCCAGTGCAATATAAATATTGGCGATACAGTTGGTGTTTGTTTTCTATTTGAAAGGCTACCCCTGCTGTTCAGTTGGAAAGCTATCAGCCACTCCCACTTCCTGAGCCATATAAGCAGTTCCTCCAAGCCTCCCTCTGAAGCGCTTTCTCTTTGCCTGCAGGAGGCTCTGTTGTTCTGTCTTCTTACTTTGGGCCTGCCTCGGCATTGACTGGGGCCTGCTTTGGCTTTGTCCCCCTCATCTTGTTGTCAGTGCTCTGGGACCTATTTGGTTCTGCTGGATGTGTTTGTGTTTCTCCTGCTTGATTAGTATTTGCTTTGCTTCCAGTCACTGTGTGCTTCCTCCTGTGCTTTTTTCTGGTTTGCTGTGTTTATATAGTCCGACTGTCCTGAGCTTTAAAGGAGCCTTGAAGACCCACCTTTTTAGTATAGCTTTTAATGATTTATAATAGTTTTAAATTCTGTTTATTTATTGTTTTATGAAATCGTACAGGAGCTTTGGTTTTGAGAAAAGTGCAATTTTTTTAAAAATAAAGTTTGATTTATGTTTTTGTTATGTTTTTTCTTTTGTGGATTTTAATTTCTCTTTGTGTGTGCTATGTTACCTGTGCCTGTGCTCAGGCCCCTTTCCTTTTCAGCTGCTTACCACCCTCAGTTTTCCTGCAACTGTTGTATATTTCAGCTCCCATTCCAACTTCTCTGCAGCTGCTGCTTGTGTTAATTCATTGCACCTGGCCTAGGCTCCAGCTCAGTTTGCTGCCTCTCCCTGTTGCAGCTTGCTCTCCATTCTCAGTGCTAGCTCTACTCTGATACTGCCAGCAGCCTTGCATTTCACCATGGTTCTTTCCTGCGTATTTACCACAGCATTTCAATTATTTACTTCACAATTCCTTTTCAGTTTTTATCCAGTCCTTTTGGGGATTCATGTTTATTTGTACTCAGTGGGAATCAAATCTGAGTCTACTGAAATTCTATATTATTTTCTCCATGGTGATTCAAACCTGCTAAAATGCAATTGTACCAAGCAATTACTATTGTGCTTTCAGTGCATTATTGCCCATGTCTACTAATTCCTATGCTTGTTCAGTATGTTGTTCATATGCTGATCCTGCAGTGGAACCTTTACAGTGACCATGTTGATGCCGATAATAACGACAGATCACTGTAATGTCCACCCATTTCCCCAGCACTCTTTTACCAAATCCTGCACTCTCACCTGGAATGAACTCTGACTTGGAGTTGATAATCCCTACGTCTGGGGCTGTGGGGGCAGAGCCCCCCACATGTGGGGTTTGGGGGCAACCCCCCAAAAAAACACAAATAGGTTTCCAGACAGATTTCTAACAACTGCCATTCATGTTCAACATAAATCTGTTACTGTAATGTTGGCCGACAACATTTTTTTAGAACTGGCATTATAGAGCCATACAACTCAGCTATTGCTGGAAGCTAGTCAATATTCATACAATGTTTCATTATACTTTGGAGGTCAGCTCAGCTACAGCTGTTGCTGTAACCTAGTTTTACAATCTGCTCATGGGTCACAGCACTTTACTGTGGCTTCTTTGTTTTCCAATGGCAGAGGATGGGGTTATAGTTAAGAGTCTTGGCCCCATGTGATTCAATGACCACATGTTTATATACTGCCTTCACCACTAAAATCCTCTAGGTATTTATGTCACCTTTAACTGGCACTCATTGATAGACTGGTTGGCTGGTAATCCTTCCCATTAACTTGCATCACTTGTCCTATAACCTTATCAGGCAACAACCTTGCACTGAATAAAGGATCAGGTTACCCTGAGCTGTTAGTGCAATTCCCACTGCTATCATGCTTCTGCATACTATTTGTTTATCATGCTGCACATTGCCTGTAACTCACTGCATTGCCATGTATGCCCTGTACCACTACTAAAGGTGTCTACCATGTTGCACATTGCCTGTTACTCACTGCATTGCCATGTATGCCCAGTACCATTACTAAAGGTGTTTATCATGCTGCATATTGCCTGTTACTCCCTGCATTACCATGTATGGCTTGCTCCACTGCTAAAGGAGACTAGCTGACCATGCCCATCATTTTATTGGCTCTGAGCTTGCTGTGAGCTGATGGTCTTGCTCCACACCCTAGTCTGCATCCTGAGCATCTGAAGTCTGAGTGGGGGTCCTTCCTTTCTGGCCCATAGTGAGAATGTTCTTACTCCATCTGGAGCTTTAGTCATCTGTGCACAGCAGCGCCTCTTGATGTAGGATTTATGACTAGCTGTGAAGGGTGGTCACATGCAATCCCCCTTTGACTGTAGTATTATTTTACTACCATTGCATCTTCAATGCTCTCCCTATGACTCCCTTTGGTTCACCTGGTTGTATTTTAGATTGGCAAGCCAGCTGAGTTCCTCAGCAGTTGTTGGTCTCCTTCTTCTGCCTTGGAGGTGCTTGTTGCAGAGAACCCTCACTACCCTTTATGGTGTTCCCACTAGAGGGATAGAGTGAGAGCCCTCCACCAAATTGGAATATTTTCCACTCCCTTGAAATGAATTTCAAATGTAGCAGCCAAGCCATCACTAAGTAAAATAGTCCAAGCCTGGAAGGAAAGGGATCTCGGCCTTAGATCCCCAGAGATTTCCTCTTCAAAGGTTTTTTTTCTCTCCTCCATGCCGCACATCACAATACTTAGTTATTTAAAAATCTTCTTAGTTTACTGAGGTATGTTACATTGTTGAGTGAAGATGGATGGTGCCCATACTAGCTGTTTCCTCTCCCCTTAGGAATCCCCTTGCTGTCATCATTTCAAGCCATATTATTGGAGCTATCCTGCTAACTTGTGCATCTCATTTATGTGTCATTAAGCTGCCTGTTGCTGTCAGTCTGCTTCTCTTCCTCCTAGCCATCGACTGCTGTTACAATTCTTTTGCAGTTGTATCCTAAGATACCTTTAACCAATGAACCATTCCCATGGCACCTATAGAGGTGAAACCCTCTCACAGGGTTCTATGCCTTCAGTACCCCTACAGGGTGGTAAATCCTGAATACAATCGAGAGTGTGAATGGCCACAATGTTGTAATACAGTTGCATAAATATAACATTATTCTGGTTGCATAGGCCATTGATTTGAAAGGCCACATCTGCAGCTGAATGGGTGAGCAAACAGCCATGCTTACTTTCTGAGCCATATAAACAGTTCCTCCCAGCCTTCCTCTGAAGCACTTTCTCTTTGCCGCTCCATCCTCCCCTCCTCCACCAGTGGCTCACCTATCTACTCCAAGGGGGTTCCTTCCTAAGGTACCTTTAGCCAATGGACCATTCCCATGGCACCCCTATGGGTGCAACCCTCTTACAGGGTTCCTTGCCTTCAGTATCCCTACAAGGTGATAATTCCTAATGGACTAGAGAGTGTGAACAGCCACAATGTTGTAGTACAGTGTCATAAGCATAACATTATTCTGGTTGTGTATGTCATTGAAATTTATTTAAAAGTTCTTGATTGAGAGAGGCCAAACTGAGCTGAAGCTCATTTCCAGGTGCAGCAAGGGGATGTGGCACACAAGGAGATTAGAGTGAAACAAAGGCACTGAAATTAGTACAATGCAACACAAACTAATAGATATATGACTACAGAATAAGCATTACAGGATAAACTTTAAGTGATAAGGTGCAGGTATTACAAACTAATATAAAATGACACACTTGCAGGCATCATGGGAAGCATATACTAACCAACATGAAAGAATTTAGGCTTGGTTACGTTTTATGCAGGAGAAAAAAAGCAGAACCTGGTGAGAAAGGTATATATATATAAAATATGGTACAGCGAAATACAGTGCCCCCCCAAATAAAAATATGAAGAGGGAAGCACAACAATATTTGTAAATGAATGATAGCTCAGGAGAGTGCAGCAAAAGTGTGTAATAGTATCTCAAGGGTAGCAAAAGCAGTGGCTATGGGCAAGGGAGCAAAAAAGAAGAACAAAAGGAAAGCAGGAGGAAACACAGGAAATAGGAAGTGAAGGAGAAAGAGGACTGGTGGACTTGTAGCAATAGGCTAGGGGGTTTGGCCACAAAGGAGAGTTTTAAAGGTAGAATTGAAAAAGGAGGAGGAGCAGAAGGTTGTGGAAGTTTATTTCAGAACCAAGGAAGGGGAAGGCAGACTGGCTGCCAGGCAGAGGTTTTGCTGTGGTGGACAGATTGGATGCAGGTGTTAAAGAAATGAAGGGAGTAGAATGAATGAAGATAAAGAGAGAGGAGAGGAGAGGTAACATGAGAGAGTGTTGTACTAGAAGGTACAGTGGGAGAGGTGGTGGGTTTTGAGTAAAGGAAGGGAATGGCTGGTCATTGGGTAGAGAGGTTGACTCCTGGTCAGTCATCTGGCCTTGTGCTAGGGGACAACCAGTTGAGACCCTCTCAACAGGTGCAGAATCTGGGCATTGTACTTGATGGCAAGCTGACTCTAAAAGCTCAGGTGTCAGCAGTCATTAAATTCTCTTTTTACCACCTGAGGAACATTGCCCAGATAAAGCACCTAGTGCTGCCCGAGGATCTTCCTACGTTGGTCCATGCCTTTTGTCTTTCTGCCTTGACTACTGCAATGCTCTATATCTAGGGCTCCCTGGGGTGGACCTCCATCACCTACAGCTAGTGCAGAATGCAGCAGCCAGGTTGTTAACAGGTTTGTCGAGATCTAGCCATGTCACCCATGTGCTTCACGAACTGCACTGGCTGCCTGTGTGATGGAGGATCACCTTCAAGGTTGCATTGCTGCCCTATAAGGCCCTATACAGACAGGGACCTGGCTACTTGCAAGAGTTACTTCGGCCCTATTGCCCCCTCCATCCACTCTGCTCTGCTGATAAAGGCTTGCTACAGGTTCCCAGGGTCCATCTTCAAACTTCAGATGCAAGGGCATTTTCATTTGCAGCCCAACCCCATGAAACTCTTTACCTCATCAGATTAGAGAGTGCCTATCCACTGAAATTTCTAAGTCCTCTTTGAAGATGTATTTATTCAGTTTAGCCTTTGGGGACAATGTTTAGTTTGAGAGTTATTTGCTGCCTTTTTTAATTTATTGATGTGTTTTATCTGATTGATTATTTACATTTTATATTGTTTATGCATTTTGATATTTGAAAAGCTCATTATGAATAAAGTTTGATTTGATTTTGATTTGATTTGATTTGAGAAGAAATAACAGTAATGTGCGTGAGGAGGACAATTGAGAGCAAAGCAGTAGAAAGAGTGGAAAAGGGAGGTAAGCCTAAACAGATTAGTTTTAGGGGCACTATATACCACATTCACTGTCAAAACATGGGCAGAAATATGACTTTTAAGCATAACACTCCTTTTGGTATTGGCAAGCGAGACACTACTTACCAGCACTGGTGTAAAACTCTGTTGCTCCTGGCTAGACATAGCTCAGGTTTTGCCACAGGAAGAGGGGGATGAGAATTATCTACAGGTTATATGCCAGTTTATTCAGCTATGTCAGAATCACTAATGTTGTCACTCGATTAAAATGGGATGAAATTTTGAGCACATCATTCGATGAACAAGAACTGATGGAAATTCTGGAAGTGGCTATTAGGCTGCCAATGTAGTCTCATCCAGGAGGAGAACTGTGATCCTCAGTGAACAGTTTAAATGCCACATTGGTGAACATTTAAACTAGATGTGAAGGGCATGGAAAGAGACAAAAGACATAAACTGTCCCCTCCCCACATGTTTACAAGGTCAGCAGTGGGAATCACAAAAGAGAAAAATTAAAAAATGAACAAATAAAAATAAGAATCCAGAGGAGAGATGGAAGAGGAGAGATGAAAGAAAATAGTGCAGAAATAAGGGAAGGCAAAAGAACAAAATGAAGGGAGGTGGCAATACAATCTGGAGGGTCATGTGTGCAAATGCTCAAAGTATGGGCAACAAGATTGCAGACCTAGTGGTCACCATGTCAGTAGTGGACCTGGACATAGTCACAGTTACAGAGTCCTGGTGCAATGAAAACCACAACTGGGATGTAGCCATACCAGGTTATGCTCTATTCTGAAGGGAAAGGGTAGGAAAAAAGGGGGGAGAAGTGGCTTGTTAGCTGAGGAAAAATAAAAGTCATGGAAATTCAGGGGAACAAGGAAACGCAGAGGGCACTGTGGGTCACCCTAGAGGCATGGAAGGGGGCTGCTATTCACACAGGGCCAATTTACAGAACTCCAGTATGGGGATGAAGGGGTGGGTGTGGATAAGGATATGATGGAAGAAATCCAGAGGATGGCAAACATGGGGGTGGTATTGCTTGTGGGGGACTTCAATCTACCAGGGGTGGATTTGAGCCTCCCAGCTGAAGCAAGAGTTAAAAGTAGGGACATCCTAGACTCCCTGCAGGTGGCATTCCTCAGGCAACTAGTTAAGGAACCCACTTGGTGGGAAGGGGGGCAATACTGAACCTGATACTGTCAAACATGGACAGTATCACTGACATCACGGTGGGTAGCCACCTGGTGACCAGTGATCATCATATGGTGTGGTTTAATATAAGAACTGGTCCAGAATCTAACCGTACTAAAACAAGGGTCCTGGACATCAGGAGGGCCAATTTCAAGAAAATGGGAGAATGCCTCAGGGAAACCCTAGCAAGGATAGAGAAACTCAGTGGAGTAGAGGAACAGTGGGCAAAAATAAAGGATGGCATTGAGCAGGCATCAAACCTCTATGTCAGGCAGGTTAAAAAGGGAAAGAGAAAAAAAGAGACCGCTGTGGTTCTCTAAGGAAGTAGCAGAGAAAGTAAACATAGAAACATAGACTTTGATGGCAGATAAGGACTGCTTGGCCCATCCAGTCTACCCATTTCCCTACCTATTGGATAAGCTGCAGATCCTAGTTAACCAACAGCCTACTTCCTCCTACCCCCCACTATAATTGCTCTATGTCTGTCCCATGCATTCTTAAATTTCCCCACTGTTTTTGACCCCACAACCTCCTCAGGAAGGCCATTCCATACTTCCACCACCCTCTCCATGAAAAAATACTTCCTCAATAGTAAACAGAGTCCACTCTGACAAAACGGGGATTACTAGTGGGGTACCACAGGGTTCAGCACTGGGACCAGTCCTCTTTAATGTCTTTATAGGTGACATTGCGGAGGGACTGGAAGAAACAGTATGTCTCTTTGCAGATGACACAAAGATCTGCAATAGGGTTTTTACACAAGGGGGGGATGAAAAGGGACTTGGCACGGTTGGAAGAATGGCCAAGAGTCTGGTAGCTTAGACACAATGCAAAGAAATGCAAAGTAATGCACCTGGAAAACAAAACCCTGGGGCAGAGTACACAATGGGGGGTACTAGCAACAACAAAATGGAAAGGAATCGGGTAATCATATCAGATGACCTAACGGTAGGCAACCAATGTGAGAAGGCAGTAAGGAGGGCTGGGGGATACTGGGATGCGTAGGGAGAGGCATCACCAGTAGAAAACAAGAAGTTGTTATGCCTCTCTACAGACAGTTGGTAAGACCCCATCTGGAGTATTGCATGCAGTTCTGGAGACACCATCTCTGAAAGGACATAGACAGGATTGAGGCAGTACAGAGGAGGGCAACCAAAATGGTGCAGGATCTGCACCAGAAGCCATTTGAAGAGAGAGAGAGAGAGAGAGAGAGAGAGAGAGGGATTAAATGAGCTTAATATGTATACCTTTGAGGAAAGAAGGGAGAGGGGGGACATGATAAAAACTTTCAAGTACCTCAAGAGAATCAACAAAGTCCAAGAGGGTAGCATATTTCAGAAAAAGAGATGCACAAGAACAAGGGGTCACAATTTGAAAATAGAAGGGTGATGGCTCAGGGGCAGTGTGAGGAAGTATTTTTTCATGGAAAGGTGGTGAATGTATGAAACAGCCTTCCTGAGGAGGTTGTGGGGTCAAAAACAGTGGGGGAAATTCAAGAATGCATGGGACCAACATAAGGCATTTATAGTGGGGGTAGGAGGAAGTAGGCTGCTGGCTATCAGCAGCTTATTCCATAGGTAGGGAAATGGGCAGACTAGGTGGGCTCCCAGATTCTATTGCAGGACTCACCAAGATCTCACTCTTTAAGAAAGCCCTTATGAAAGAGTCCATCTGTCAGCTCTCACTGCCAATGCTTCAACTGACCATCCCCCATGTCCCCTTAGTTCTTTCTACTTGGGTATCTGTCCTCGCTCTGCTACCTGTATCTCCATACCACTTCTACTGTAGGCAAATACTGTTTGACTGCTATGTCCTGATACAGATCACTGTGTGTTTCAGTTAACTGTAATAATCTATGGATTTGATCGAATGTCGGTGAGCAGAGCAGACGCTTTCCTGTGAGCTCCTGTTGCGGCCCTTCTCCTCGCAGTGAAAATTATCATGCGACATAGTTTATAGCAGCAATTGGAATTTATTTTATATAGCTTTGAAGTGGTAATGACATTTATTTTAAATAAATAAGTCATCCATTTTTTGCTACTCACATTAGAAGAGACTCTAGCCTTTGATCAAATAGAGAACACTGGTACATTTCAACTAACGGAACAACTGACAGCACTTGAGGTACAAGTCTGGAGTTTCCTCAGGGTCTTAAAAAACAGCTTGGATTCATTCTCCCACAATAAAGCAATACTTTGTACTTTGGTTTAAACAAAACATGATTCAAGAGAGAATTTAGTTTGTATACTAGAAGAAGAGAATCCAATGAAACACCCACTACCCTCAGACAGTAGCTCTGAAGAAAATGAATCTCTTGAATCAGATGCCAAAAAAAAGAGCTTTGATTCCCAAGTTACAATTTTCCCATTTTGAAACATTAATGCAGAAAAAATCTTCTGTGAGGCTCACTTTGGGATGTATGGCGGAGGATTTAAAAGAGATGAAAAAGGAGATTTTGGTGCATACAAAAAGAATACAAGAACTGGAGGTCAGAGTTAGTAGTGTAGAACACTTATTCAATAAAGAACAAAAAGGTGAGGGTCCAAAATAGTAGGATAATTACAGTACTAGAGAACAGAATTGAGGATTTGGAAAGTAGGAACAGAAGAAATAATTTGAGAGTGTTTGGTCTCCGTGAGGGCACTGAAGGAGCAGATTCAATCAAGTTTACTAATAGACTATTCATAAGCATTGCAGGACCCCCTTATGGTGGTGCCAAATATTTAATTGAAAGAGCTCATCATTTATTCAAGCCAAAACCTGGTGAAAATGAGAAACCCAGGTCATTTGTAATTAAACTGCTTAACTTTCAACAAAAGGTACAAATCCAAAGAGCTCTAAGAAATACAGTTACTATTTTCTTTGAAGGCTGTTCCCTTAAAGTTTTTAATGATTTGCCACCTGAGACCATTAAAAAAAGAGATGCCTTCTTCCCTATTAAAATAAAGCTTCATGAGGCTGGATATAAATATGGGCTGTTCTTTCCTACAAAGCTGAAAATCTGGTGTACGGATGATATCAAGGAATATAATGGATATGAGGCAAACAAGTAAGGGTTATGAAGAAATTTCCCTCACTTATTCAAAAACTTTGATTTTTCATCATAACTGAGTGCTGAAACAGAGGTTTGCTGTATAAATGTTCTCATGGTGGGGGCGTGGGGTTGTTTTTGTGCACTCCATGCTGCCTTACCTCCCCTTGACATAATGACTAAACATATAAAGTAAAAGCTAGAGTATTCTGAGGCAAGGGCTTAAATTGACATATTAGATTTTGGTCATAGGAAGTGCAGACCTGGGGAGCTGGTGGGGGTGTATTGCTTCCTTGTTTGCCCTAAGTCACTTAATCATAATAAAAACTAAAGGCTATAATGTGAAACAGATATCTGCTATCTCTCATATAAAGGCTTTGAAAGAACACTTAGGCTACTTGCTCACAAAAGTGTTGCTGTTTGTGACTAAGGTCCTGCCATGTAAGCTTAATATGGAGTAACTTAGATAAGGAAGCCTGTGTTAATTGGGCTCCTTTATGGTCAAATGTTAGAATGATAGCGTGGGCCAAAATACTGTGAGTAGCCTATGAGGGGAGCAATGTTTGGGAGATGCAGGTTAAATTATTATTTAAACTCCGTTTTCTTGGAGTGTTAGATTTTGGGCTTGGGGGGTTGTGCATTCCTATTCCAAGCACCTCATGGCTGCTGTCTGTGACTCTTAAGTCTGAAGGTTAGTTGATGGGTTTCTCACCCTCAGAATGGTCCAGGTAATCCAACAGTTATATTGGTGGGGAGCGAGGCATGCACAAAAAGTGGAAATGTTTATTTGTTACTCACCAGAATGTTGGTTCAAATTGCTAACAGTGAGCTCTCGGACTATCGAACACACTGCCTCCTGCACGAGATGTCTGTTAGTTCTGAATTGTGCATGCTCCTACGCTGGGTGCTCATGCACAACATTGGGTCGTCCGGGACATCAGTGGACTTTGTGAAGTGCATTATGGGAGACTGGCATAGACGCTGAATGGAATCTCCAAAAAGAAAACACTTTGAACTCTAATGCATATTTACATTCAATTTTAAAATAGTTTATGGGGATTTCTACCTCTTAAGTATGTCTTTGTAACATCTTATTCTTCTTATGAAAGGAATAGCATGAAGAAAGAGAGAAGATTCTGAAGATATTATGGTGATATTCTCTTCCATAAAGGTAACATGTGGGGAAGATTTTGTGACACGGTTTACTTGTTCTCTTTTTGGCAGATTTAAAGCATGTTATTTTAGAATAGTTAAAGTGTTTCCTATATAAGCTTGGGAATTTTTAGCACCAGGGATATTGGAATTATTTTTTTTTACAAATGCCCGCAATCAGACAGATAGCGGTCCACTGGACCACCAGGGATATTGGACAGAATAGCTTCTTTTTTACACATGCCCACGATCGGGCAGATAGCAGTCCACTGGACCACCAGGGATATTGGATGGAATAGCTTCTTTTTTACACATGCCTGCGATTGGCCAGATAGCGGTCCACTGGACCACCAGGGATATTGGACTTTCTTATTTCTTTTACAGATGCCCAGCGATCGGGCATGAAGTGCCACCAGGTGCTGAAATTTGAGGGTCACCCACAGGTGCAGCAGCTGCCGTGTTGCTCCCCCTGCAATGTGGCAGCTCACCTGTGGGTGGCCATCAGCTGTTCCATTTTTTTGGATCAACTTTGTGTTGGTGCAGGTAGGGGTTGTGCATGCATGGCTCTGGGCACGCCCCCCCCCAACTGTACTCCGGCGCATTGGGATTTGTGCCGCACACTTTTCTCTTTTGAATATCGTGCCGGGACACATCAGTGGGTTGCGCATGGCGCAACACTGTTGTGCCATGCGCAACCCTTTTGAATATCTGGGCCTCAGTATATAAGTTTGCTTTGAACAGCATAGAGTAGGGCAGATACATATTGAGACTAGAATAAGACACTTTACTGCTCAAACATTTATACATTATATAAAAGGATCTAGAAATTATCTCATTGTAATCTAGATGACAGGTGTATTAATTCTGATAAGAATACAAAATATTCATTTAAAGCTTTGATAGTTTTCATAAATTAATATCTTACACATGGTAGTTAATTGGCTTTGTTTTGTTAATGATGATAGAGAGGTTGGAGGGCCTTTCATGTTCACTGTGTAGCTGGCAAATTCAAGAATGGTAAAGGATTTGGGAATTGGACACTGTTGAAATATATTTTTGAATGGGTATTGCTCTATAGCTCTTTTGTGTTACCATCTATATATGTTGGTATGTAGTTATATAATTATCTTTTTTTTTCTTCCCTTCTTTTTCTTTTTCATATTTTTCTTCTTTATACTAGCTATCACTAAGGCAATGAAAACAGATGACAGGGCTGTGGCTGATATTGCATTTGACAGATCTAAGAAATTTAGCTGAAGGGGCCTGATCAAATAGTACACTCAAATACTTTGATATGACTATTCCTAACACTCTAAATCTGGTATCTTGGAAAGTGTGGGATCTTAATCATAAAATTGAAAGGTATACTGTCATTAGACACCTCAAAAAACTATCAACATCAATTGCATTCTTACAAGAGACCCATTTAACAATGCAGCATTATAATCTCATGAGGATGGAATGGGTAGGTCAGGTATATGGTGCTGGTAACAGCTCTAAATGAGCTGGGGTTTTGATTTTGTTTGCCAGAAATATTGATTTTATTGTTCATAACCAAATTTCAGATCCAGGTGGGCATTATGTACTGGTTTCAGGAATGATAGATGAAGAAACATATACTTTCATTAATGTGTATGGACCCATGTCTAATGATCACAAAATATTTAACACAATATTTGACCTTATATGCAAACATGAGAACACGACTGTCTTACTAGCTGGGGACACTAATGCTGTGCTTAACCCTATACTGGATAGGAATAGACCAAGACTACATTGGGACAAGGTGGATAAAGATTTAATGAGTCTATTACAGAATGCCAGGTTAGTAGATGTTTGGAGAGTTTTGCGCCTAGATGTACGTGAATATACCATTTGGTCTCCATGCCATAAATCAGGCTCTAGGATTGACTACATCTTTTTACCTCAGGGGATGCTTAATAGAGTAAACTATATTAATATTTTAAATACTGTAATCTCAGATCATTCTCTGGTTCTGACGAACTTTAATAGATCTTTAAATGTCAAAAAAGATAGGTGGAGGATTAATAACTATATATTAACTGAAACTCAGATGGTTAAAACAAAAAACAAGTGAAAGACAAAGAACGTCTGTCCAAAATCACACATGCCCCCATAATACAGAGCATAATGGGCTGCAAACTGTGTAAGAGGTCTTTTGGCACCATGCATTTCTGCTTAAAGTTGAACCAGCATAATATTCTGTGGTGATTTGCATATGCAGCCCATGATGCACTGTATTATGTGGGCATGTGTGATTTTGTATTTCTTTGAAACTTGGCTTCCCGGCCAATGTCCTTTGGGGTCGCCATTGCATCAGTGCTTGCGCACAGAGGTTCTTTGTCTTTTAACTTGTTTTTTATTTTAATTGGGTTCACCACAACGTAACCCAGACAGACCATCTTAGGGTAGCTGGTTCATTCCACTGGGGTGTCAAACAGACTAGGCATGCTGATGAGTCCTGGTAGGATGAAACATGTGTCTATGTTTTCTGTTAGCACCCTTTGCAAACTGTGTGAGAGGCCTTTTGGCACCATGCATTTATGCTTAACGTTGAACCAGCATAATATTCTTTGGTGATTTGCATATGCAGCCCATGATGCTCTGTATTATGGGGGCATGTGTGATTTTGTATTTCTTTGAAACTTGGCTTCCTGGCCAATGTCCTTTGGGGTAACCATTGCCTCAGTGCTTGCGCACAGAGGTTCTTTGTCTTTTAACTTGTTTTTTTGTTTTAATTGGGTTCACCACAACATAACTCAGACAGACCATCTTAGGGTAGCTGGTTCATTCCACTGGGGTGTCAAACAGACTAGGCATGCTGATGAGTCCTGGTAGGATGAAACACATGTCTATGTCTTCTGTTGGCACCCTTTTCAAACTGTGTGAGAGGCCTTTTGGCACCATGCATTTCTGCTTAAAGTTGAACCAGCATAATATTCTGTGGTGATTTGCATATGCAGCCAATTTTAAGGAATGTTTTTAATGAAGGGTTGGAGAAAGGGAATCTATCAGGAGATTAGACCAGAGGGTTAATAACGCTTCTTCTTAAACAAGGAAAGGACCCACAGGACTGCAATAGTTTTAGACCAATTTCATTAATAAATAGAGATGTTAAGATTCTGGCAAGGTTATTAGCAAAGAGATTAGAGCCAGTTACTGCATACTTAATATCCACACAACAGACTGGATTTATGAAAGAGCGAATATCTTCAGATAACACAAAGAAACTTTTACATATTATGGAACATATATACAAATGTCATTGTCTGTGTGGCTTTTTATCTCTTGATGTGAAAGAGGCATTTGATAATATATTGTGGTCACACATCTTTAACTCTATGGAACTGTTTCAGTTTCCAGAAAAGTTAATAAAATGTGTTAAGATTCTATATAAAAAACTGTCTTCAGCTATAGTTATGAATGGTATAATTTCATCATATTTTACTATTAGTAGAGGCAGTAGACACAGTTGTCCACTGTCTTCTCTTTTGTTCAATTTAACAGTAGATCCCCTCATATGTAAACTTAATACAGATAATAGTATAAAGGGATTCATTATGGGAGACCAAGATCTGTGTACTTCAGTTTATGCTGATGATTTGCTGATAACAGTGGTTGAATCCCAAACTTCAATTCCTAGAATACTTGATATATTGAAGGTATATGGACAGATACTGGTATATAAATTGAATTTAGGGAAAACAAGATTTTACCACTTAACAGATATTGTGTTAAGGCAGATGTGACTTTTCAGAGGTTAGTTTGGGCACAGGAATGTATTGATTATTTAGGCGTTAAACTATACAAAACTGTAAGTAAAACAATCTCTGAAAACGTGGCTTTACTTAAATCCAAAGTAGTTGATTCATTAGCTAAATGGGACAGTTTGCCTTTGGGGATGTGGGTCCGGCTCGACTTAGTCAAAATGAATATTCTGCCTAGAGTCTTACAGTATATATTTTTTCAATGATACCTTGTCTTATAAATAAAAAATAGATTGAAGGGCTAAACTCATGAATTTCAAAGTACTTTTGGGGTTTTAAAAGAGTCAGAATTGTATACTATAAGCTCTCTAGAAGTAAAAAAGAGGGAGGGTTAAAGGCTATGGACTTATTTCTTTATTATCTAGCAACTAGATCATCTCAGATCTCATACTGGGTTAAATATAATAATGGCGAAGCTTACACCTCGGAATGGGTGTTATTGGAATCATATTTGGTCAGGAGGCAGTTTATGGATTTACAGGCCATAATTTATGCCAAAAAGGTTACAATGAGGAATTTCAAAGTCTTGCGAGACTCTATCAGAGTTTTAAGATGTGTTACATCTTTGGTTTTTTTGGACCTTCATAATTCTAACAACCAGTTTGGAATAATACTAACTTTATGTTAAATTGATTTTGCTTATTTAATACAAACTGGATACAAAGGGAATCAAGAGGTTAAAATATGTGGCTATGGGTTATGATTTCTTACCCTTTAGAACACTTAAAAACAAATAAAGGATTAAGAAAGAAGAAAGTCCTTGCTATGAAGAATTGAAAACAATTTTTACATCTGCAATTCATCTGAACTCTGCGGTAGATGAAAATAGCACTGGTGTCTTAAGTATATTGTATTTATTTCCCTCACTTTCACATACGTATGGTCTTCGTCTATAGTGCACTACAGAATTGGCTCCAGAACCAATCAGATGGTGTCACAAGAACTGGGGGTAAGTTCCAATGACTGAGACTGGGGAAAGATTTGGTCATTTTCGGCTAAGGCTTTCAACACAGTTAATCTTAAAACAATACATTTCAAAACAATACATAACTTATATTACACTCCTTATATCAGGTATAAAATGGGTCTACAGGATAGTCCAAACTGTAATAAATGTAATTCTGCTGCAGGAACTTTAGCACACATGTTTTGGGAATGTGCATTAGTTAAACCTTTATGGGATCAGATAAGATGTATGTTTTCAGACTGTTCTATTATATATGATAGTATAAATATAGAAACCTGTTTTATTGGTCATTTTGATGAAAACACTCATTGGACACTGGAACAAAAGTGTTCTTTATTACTGACTGGGGTATCAATCAGAAACCTCTTGCTTAAATACTGGCTAGAAGAGAAAACCCCATACTATCAAAAATGTAAGTCACAGTTATTGAAAAATATAAAAATAGAAAAACTGGCTTTAGGCCCTAAGGGGTTTAGTAATACATTTGATTCTAGATTAGGCACCATCTATAGGTTACTTTCTGTAGAGCGCAAGACCTGTCATTAAAATTCTTGAATAAGAAAATGTTTGGCACATTAAGTACTTTTCACACTTTCCATGTTGCTTGTTGGACACCCTAGTAGCAACAGTAAATAGTTAGATGTACTGGTTTCTGCCAAACACTAGAAATAAAAGTGCAACACTTTACCTGTCATTTTTATCTCCTTTAATTTCTTCTTTCACGCTTTATTTTCTTTCCTCTTCTTTATTAACAGTATAGTAATTAGGTTAATTGTTAAGTGATTGTATTTGAACAAGGGGAGACTGATCTGATTATGATGTTCTCTTATGATAAGATTACATAGGTTATGTTGAAATTGTTCTACTTGTGTTTCACCAAAATACAGATTATTTTATGTGTTTTTTTTCTTTTGCTGTGTATAAAGAGTTTAGCAATAGGTAAATTATAACTGTAATTTGTAAATGGAATGCACTTGGGATGGTTTTTTTGTATGTATTACTGAATTATTGTATTAATACAAAACAATAAAAATCTATTGAGAAAAAAACTGTAATAATCTATACATTGTGTGGCTTTGGTGATTGTGTATGACTAGGCTCCTGTCAGAGCTGCTTTGTTTATTGTCACTTAACTTGACATGGAACCTTTGCAAATTTGCTCAAAGGTGTTTCTCCAAATTTGTAAATAAATAAGACAAAAACTAAAAATAAAATGTCATAACTCTTAGCAAAGTAGAAAGATTGGCATTGTCATACTCCAACCTTAGATGGTGAAACTATGAAGCCCCAACACTGAAGAACTTGCTAGGGTTTAACCAGACCTCAAAAAGCCTTTAGCTACTAGCTCCTCATGCTGCACCATCAAATATGTCACTCTTACACCATAGATTTGACACTTTCTTTGCCTCCTGGGATTGCCACCTCTATGGAAAGTTGGCCTAAACCAGAATCTTGGGTTTTGAGGAATCACAGACCTCTCATTGTTTTGAGCCATGTCTAGCCCAGAAGGGGGTGGCTATATGGCCACAGATTCCTGACATGAAAGACCTTGGCCTTTTTTAAACTCCCTTGTTCACTGATCTGGGGGTCTCTTCATTATGGGACAAAGGCACTGTAATTACTTCTCAAGGGTAGCTGTTTCTGCCTCTGGCAACAATTTTAATATAATTTCCCCAGCCTATCTCTATCCCATCAGCAGAGTTAATTATAAAAGGAATAAATCTGAAAAAAAGTAAAACATTATTGTTGCACTGTGATATGGAAAACAAAACATTCCCTTGTGAATAGAAAGAAGCTGTCATTACAATCATTCTCAAGCAGAATAAAAACCCATTACACTGTGGATCTTGAACCTCACATTTTTAGGGAAGGTTCTAGAAAACATGGTGGCATTTCAGCTCGATATGCATCTTGCCTCCTCCACCATTTTTGCTTGTTTCCAGTCAGGGTTTAGATCCAGGCATAGTACTGAGACTGCCCTGGTGAGGGTGCTAATGATCTCCTGATGGTGAGAGATAGGGGAGATTGTACTATCTTAATCCTTCTCGATCTCTCAGCAGCATTCAATATTGTGAATCATGAGCTGCTGGACCACCTGCAGAACTGGGTTGGACTAACTTGAACAGTCATCAATTGAATTAGGTCCTTCCTCACAGACAGAGTGCAAAAGGTGAAATTGAGGTTAGCCTTATCTAACCTGATGCCATTGTCTTGTTGTGTTCCACTGGGGTCAGTCCTGTTGCCCTTGTTGTTCATGGTATATATGCTCCCATTGGGAGACATTATCAGACAGTATGGGCTGGGCTTTCATTGTTATGCTGATGATATCCAGCTATACCTGTCCTGTGCAGCTGGAAACCAGATGGTGGCCTCAAGGATTAACAACTGCCTGGATGAGATCCAGAACTGGATGGCACGCAACTGGCTGTGACTCAGTCCAGACAAGATGGAGGTACTAGTGGTGGAGCCAGGCTGCCATTGTAATGGGAGGTGATTATGGAATCCCCCTGGGCTTGTTCTGGGGTGCTCCACTGGTTCCCTCCACTCAGGTGAAGGATCTGGGAGTGGTCCTGGATGGTGGTCTGATGCTTCAGTCACAGGTGTCAACCATCATTAAGAGTGGCTTTTACCACTTGAGGAGCATTGCTTGGATCTGAACCCTGATACCATCTGACGACCTGCCCACCCTGTTGCATGCCTTTGTCACATCCAGACTAGAATACTGCAATGCCCTGTACCTGGGGCTATTGGGAGGCAGTCTTCACTGACTGCAACTGGTGCAGAAAGCTGTGCTGAGGATGTTGACTGGCATTTCTAGATTTGACCATGTCACACCTGTCCTCCATGAACTGCACTGGTTGCCAGTGAGGTGGAGGATTTCCTTCAAGGTCAGGTTGCTGACCTATAAAGCTCTGCACAGAAGGGGACCAGCCTACCTGCAAGACCTCCTGATGCCTCACCGCCTGTTGCAAGCTCTCCATTTCACAGAGGGTTGTCTCCTGGTGGTTCCCAGGGTGTGGCTGTGGTGATCTGTGGATTGAGCATTCTTAGTTGCTGCACCAGCTCTGGGGAACTCTTTACCACATTATTTGTGGGAAGCACCCTTGGCAGAAGCCTTTAAAAAAGGGTGAAAAACTCTGCTCTCAGAGCAGGCATTTGATCTGGTTTGATAATCTCTCTGCTGATTTAAATTAAGTGAATTATTGATTGTTGAATTTCTTTTAGAATTATGGTTATTATTAGGGTTTCTTTTAATAATAAAAGTATATTGTTGATTGGATGGAGTGGAACCTGTATAATCTTTGCTGCATGAGCTTTATAATGTGAGTTGGTATTTTGTGCGTATATATATATTTGTAGACATTGCTGTATGTTTTAATATTGTTAAGCGCTTCAAGCCTGTGGGGAGGAGCGCTATATAAATAAAGTTCCTATCCTATCCTTTTTTATATAGACCAATTTCATTGATAAATGAGAATCTGAAAGTAATGACAGTCCTTTTAGGCTAGTCAGTTACAAAAAGTAATACAGAAATTTGTACATTTGAACCAGGCAGCCTTCATCCCTAAGTGAAAGTCCCTTGACAATGTACCCAGGTTACTAAATGTCATACTTGTGGTCAAACACTCCAATATGGTAATTTCACAATTTCATTAGATGTAGAAAAGGCATTTGATCAGCTAAACTGTAATTTTTACTATTTACCCTACACAAATTTGGGGTTGGCCCAAATTTTCTGTCCTGGCTGAACACCTTATACACAAAACCAAGAGCCTGGGTCTGAGTGAATGGTATCATATCCCTTTCCTGAAACTACAGTAGGGCACCTGACAGGGGTGCCCAGTTTGATCTCTCATTTGTTGCCCGTGGGATAGACCCCTTAGCCATTACAAAACAACCCCAATATCAAAGGTGCATCCTGTGATCCACAAGTGCAAAGGATCTATCTCTGTAAGCAGATGACACCTTACTATTTGTCAATGACCCTACATATTCAGTACCACCCCCTCCAATAAGACACTCTAGAAAAGTATGGCCAAGTTTCAGGATTCAAAGTGAATCATGACAAGTCTGAAGTGTTTAAGCTTAGCAGTTATGTTGGCACAGATAGAAAACAGCATCTACTTCAGATAGACTTCTAAAGGGTTCAAGTAGCTGGGCATCCATATCTCAAAAGACCCCACAAATATTTACAGGACAAACTACGATCCCTGTCTGAGGGAAATCTATACAAATGATTGTGGATGGGCCTCCCTTCCCCTATCAGTGGGTGGTAAAGTACAGAGCCTTAGGATGACCATTCTACCATGACTGCTCTACTGATTCTGCATGCACACAG
Source organism: Neoceratodus forsteri (assembly GCA_016271365.2). NCBI lineage: Eukaryota > Metazoa > Chordata > Ceratodontiformes > Ceratodontidae > Neoceratodus > Neoceratodus forsteri. Next base: position 1,213,642,260 of record CM028130.1, read on the forward strand.
TTACATTTCCTTCAACTACACTATATGGAAGCAACTAGAAAAAGCTACACATAAATTCATCTGGGGTCTAGCTTCCTGAATGTCAAACTAGCAGTGCTTAATCAACATAAGGACAGGGGGGCCCAGGGTTCCCCAACTTTAAATAGTATTATTGGGTAGCATTAACCTTACAGAAAGAATGGTGACTACAACAAAGCCAGTAACAGAAATTAACTCATTGCTCCAGGAATCAGAAAAAAGACTCTCAAAGATGGCATGAGATGCCTGGCAGAGGGAAGATGATGACCAAATAGATGACAAGACCTGGGAAAGAGCAACAAGGGTGACTACTTCCCCAGGGTACAGGGGATTTAAATGAAAAGCACTAATGAGATTTTTTCTCATACTGTCACACATCAAACACTATTCAGTCACTAAATCTGACAGATGTTGGAGGGACTGTGGTCAGGAAGGCACACTGTATCACATTTCCTGAGTCTGTCTCAGCCAAGAGGCATTCTGGACTGATGTGCATGCTCTTCAAAACTGAGGTTCCCCCAGCACTGTACCAAAAACTTCCCAGTCCCTATTCTTGGGTGTTCACATATATTTATTTATTTATTTAGTTAAACATCAGTTTAGAAACCTTTGAGCCAGAGGCTCATTTACAAAGGTACCTCGTCACAAAGAGGACATCAGAACAGTAGTACAAGGGACACAGTACTTACAAACAAAAAAGTTACAGTTCAATTACAATTTTGTTACAATAGAATACAATCTCCAACGAAGCAAAAGATAACAAAAGGTGCAAAACTTATGGTCGGGGGAGAGCTGGTGGGGGTAGAAGGGAGGGAGATAGGGAGGAGGAATTAGTAGGGAAAGGAAGGGGGAGCCGCCAGTGAGCATTGTCAAACAGAGTATATATATATATTTTTTTTACACTAGGCTAGCGGCAGTTGCATTTCGAGAGCTAAGCAGGAAGTTTCTGAGCCTGGGCTTAAAGCAAGCTAAGGTTAGTGAGTTTGAGACACTGGCAGGGAGGGAGTTATACCAGTGGGGTGCACGGTAGGGAATGCCTCTGACCTTGAGAGAGGTCCTGGCTCCTGGAATAACTAGGGTAGTTTTGACGAGCATGCGTAATCGGGGATCGGTGCAGTCTACGTAATGGGAGTTGGATAGGCCTATGGAGATGAGCCACGCAGGGCTTTAAAGGTGAGCTGGGTATGTCTGATACATGAGTCGCTCTTCCAGGTTGAGTAGGGTAGCTAGGGTGTACAGCTCATGTGTGAGTGAGTCTGGGAGCACCAGTGATAAGTCTGCAGGCCTTATTAACTGTGAGGCGAACCTTGTTGAGGGCAGTCTGATCTGCTGAGCCATAGACCGAAGGCCATAGTCAATGAGAGACATGACAGAGGAGGTGACAGCCAGGCAGAGGGCATCAGAGGGAGGCATTTCTTGCCGGTAAAGAATGCCTAGCCATGAGTTGGCTGACAGAATTTAGGCAGATATATGTCCATGGAATGAAAGTGCAGGGTCAAAGGTTATACCAAGATATTTATAGGACTGCACCTGGTCAATGACGAGATTGGTGTGGAGTGGACAGCTAAGGGAAACTTGCTGTACTTATTTTGGGGTGGGAGAAGAGCATCGTTTTGTTTTCTTAAGGTTGATAACAAGTCAGTGCTCAGTGAACCAGGTAGCTGCAGAGTCAAAGACTAGTTGAGGGAGTTCTGTAGCAGCATGGGGTCATTGTGGGGCAACGAGAACAGCATCATCAGCATAGAGAAGCATCTTCACGTGCAAACTGCTGGGTAGGGAGTTAAGAAAGAGTGAGAATAGTAGGGGTCCAAGAATTGAGCCCTGCGGCACCCCAGAGCAAATGGGGCATGTTTCAGAGAGAGTACCGTTGACTTTCACACATTGGGAGCGGGCAGAGAGATAGCTGGTGCACCAGGAAACAGGTCCTGAGGCAAAGCCTATTAGGTCGAGGGTAGAGAGCAAAAGAGGATGCGAAACAGTATCGAATGCTTTAGACAGGTCAATGAATATAGCACCAGCCAGGGCACCAGAGTCCAAGGAGGCATGGAGGAAGTTGGAAAATTCCAGGAGTGCTGTATTGGTGCTATGACCTGCTCTGAACCCGTGTTGTTCAGGGCAGAGAACATTGTACTTACAGAGGTAGTCAGGAGACTTGAACTGCAATTTTCTCTAACGCCTTAGAGAGGGGGAGAGGATTGAGATGGGTCTGAAGTTACCCGGAAGAGTCCTGTCACCACCTTTATGGACAGGAGTAACTGTGGCAATCTTCCAGGCAGAGGGAATTGTCCAGACAGAGTGATTTGTTGAAAATGCACGTAATAGGTGAGAGGACCTGATCCAGGACCTGACATAAAAGGCAGGGATCAAGTGAGTCATTACTGATGGTGTTACCTTTAGGGCTTTTAGCAAGTAAGGCTCAGCTTGCATGGTGACACGATGCAGGTGGAAAGAGGGGCGGGCAATGGGTGGTGATACAGATGGAGGAGGTGGACTGAAACAGTTATCAGGAAGTACTGAGCTAAGGTCAGTAAAGGAGTTATTGAGGTGGGTGGCAATGAGGGCAGGGTCAGAGGAGACGGTACCATTGATGTTGAGAAGAGAAGGAGAGGGGGACTGGGAGTGACCATTCAGTTGCTTGATGTCCCAGAAGCACCTGTGGTTCCCCCAGGAGGAGGTAAGAGAGGCTTGGTAGTATTCCGCCTTTGCTTTGCGGATGGCACAGGTGCACTGGTTGCGGGCGGCAGCATAGGACTGCCTGTCAGCTGAACGCCCAGTAGCAACTAAGCATGTAAGGAAATAAAGAGAGAAATCTATATTTATCAAGCCAACACAGCAGTGGCCCTTGAGTACATTACCAGCAAGTGGCATAACCATCCTGCCTTCCACCATGGATGATGTCATGAATAGATTAAAAGATGTTAGTCATATTCAATTACTTTTAGCCACTCTTAATTTGCAGGAGGAAGTAGCCTTGAACAGATGGTTGACAATGGATGAAGTTGTAGAAAATATGGAAACTCAAACAAATTATGGACTTCAACTGGACACGTAACTCATTGTGTCCTAGCTGCCACCAGGAGTCAGCAGATCAATTGCTCCAGTGTGTCTGAGGACAAATACAGACGTCAGCTGTATAGTCCCTGTGTGCCCTTCCCACGTCTGGAGACGTTGGTAAAATGTTTTAATATTACTTGCCAGCCAATCCATATGTTTATTTATTTGCTTTTGTTTACCGGGTAAGTCACACTAGACAGCCAAGTGCCTATTTTCAGGTGCGACCGGGGAGGGTTACAAGCTTGGATAACAGGTACAGCGACATATAGGACTTGAACACAAAGAGTATTAGAATACAGAGATAGTTACATGTCATATAGTGAAAGAAGGTAACCAGTAAAAAGACACCTGCCCGGGGAGGGTTACAGAAGGCCCGGGAGAGTTAAGATACAGCGTATACATATAGTGAGTGAGTCAGAATTTACATACAGTGGTGATTGCAGGTACTAACAAAAGTTTACATACAGGGGTGGTTGCAGGTACTGACAGAATAACATTACAATAACCAAAGAAGAAATCTAGTCCTGTGACCAGGAGGGTAAGAGCAGCGGTCCTGGGGTGTGCAACCCCACCGAGAGAGGATTGTTCAAGGGGCTACAGTGCACAGGGACAGGCGAAGGAGCCCTTCAGGAATGCCCATAGAGACGTTTTGAACCCTGAATGGGAGGGGTGGATCTAGTAAGGGCAGGGAATGAGTTCCATAGCTTGGGGCATAGTTGACAAAGCCCGATCGCCCAGAAGGTGCGTGGTTCTAGGGACCACGAAGGCGCCGCCTTGACCTAAAGTGGTGGGAAGAGTTTCCGGAGAAGAAGGACGGGGCGAGGGCCAAGGGGGTGGATGTTCTAATGATGTTGTCGATGAAAGTCCCTGCTACGAAGGTGCGATGTTTCTCAGGGGGGAGCCACTCAAGGTGTGTATAAAGGTCACAGCGGTGAGTCAGGGAAGGGGAGGAGAGCTCGAAGCGGCAGATGCTGTTGTAGGCCGTATCCCATTTTGAGAGGTTGGATTTTGGCAATGCGGTGAAGGTCACTAGCCCATAACAGAGGGAGGGAAGGGGAGGAGAACACCCCTAGCTAGGGCCATCCGAGCAGCCCGTGTGAGGCAGTTTTTGGCTCTGTATGCAAGTCCGAGTTTGACATTCGTAGCCTTGCAGATGTTCCTGATGTGCAGGGAAAGGTCCAGCTGGGGGTCTAGGGTCACACCAAGGTACTTGACAGCAGCAGCTATCTGCAGGGCGGTCGTCAGCCCGTGTATCAGAAGGGGCAGGGCAGGAATTTGTTCTATTCAGGGACCAAGAGCATAACCTGGGTTTTTTGAGGTTGATGACAAGCTATGCTCGCTCAGCCAGATTTGTACCCGCTGAAGTCGGGCGCTAGTTGGGAATTGATGATGCTGATGTTCTGGCGCTATCAACAGGACAAGGTCATCAGCGATAGGGTCGCAAGCCCATGGGTGATGATGGATGGCAATTCGTTGATGAAGAGGGAGAAGAGTATCGGGCCAAGGACAGACCCCTGGGGGACATCGCATGGGACAGTGGTGAGGTTGGAGAGGGTCTTGTTGAAGTTTGTGTATTGCTTCCTATCAGTGAGGTAATTATGGAACCGGGCATGAGTGGGGTTCGAGAGTCCGAGGGAGAGCAGAGTGGTGCTGAGGAGGGAGTGATCAACCCTGTCGAAGGCCTTGGATAAGTCCACGAAAATCGCCCCAGTGAGGTTGCCCCGATCAGTTGCAGTTCGGATCTGCGAGGTGACTACAGCGAGGGCGGTAGCTGTGCTGTGCTCCTTCCTGAACCCGTGTTGAGCCTGGGGAGAGGAGAATGTGCTCCTGTAGGTACTCTGTTAACTGGGAGGCCACAGCTTTCTCTAGGAGTTTAGATGCGGCTGAGAGAATAGCAATTGGCTGGTAGTTCAGGGGATCTTTCGGGTTTCCTTGCTTGAGGACAGGGGTGATCTTTGCTATTTTCCAGATGTTGGGGATGACACCGGTGGCAAGGGAGGCGTTAAAGATATGTGTCATTGGCCAGGCTAGGAGGTGCGCGCCTACCCTGAGGAGTTTTGGCTCGAGGTTATCGTGCCCTGGGCCGGTGTGGGGGGAGAGGCTAGCGAGCAGCCCCTGGGTCTCGGAGATAGACACCTGCCGTAGAAAGAAGGAGGGTCTGGGTGCAGGGTCAGGGTCGAGCAGAGTTGGGGGGGAACTTTGTAGGTGGGTTATAGTTAGAGGACTTGGGGGCAGCGGGGGCAGGAGGAAGAGGGGTGGCCTGTTCGGTGAACATAGTGTTAAAGGTGTTTGCGATTGTGTGGGGGTTATTACAGCTGACCCCATTAATGAACAGATCAGTGACTTGTCCTCTTGCAGAGCCCCGACCGCGCTTTTTATGTTCTGCCAAAAACTCCTTGGGCTGTTGGTTGAAGAGAGTAGCGCGGATCGGCAGAACTCACTTTTGGCGGCCCTGATGGCTTTTTTGCAGGAGTTTCTGAGGCACTTGTAGGTGGCGACATCATTGGCGCTATGAGAGGCCTTATAGGTCTCCCAGCATTTGTCCCTGTGTTTCATTAGAGAGAATAGATCCCCATGGAGCCATCTGGTGACGGTACCTCGCACCCTCCTTCTGGTGAGGGGGGCATGCTTGTCCTGCACTGGGATATGTTTGGCTAGGAAAGCATCTCAGTGCTAGATTTGGGTCCAGGAGGAGGTGACCTGGACCAGTCCATAGATCTGAGGTCCCTGAGGAAGTCGGGCAGGTGGAGCTTTGAGTAGTCCCTCATCTGTATCACTTTGCTAGGTATTTTTGCCTGAGGGATGCTCCAGGTACAAAAGGTGGGTGAGTGGTCTGAGATGGCATCGGGTAGGATGCCCGAGGATGAGACTCTGTCGGGCCTGTTGGTCAGGACCCAATCGATCAGTGATCCTTTACCCCCCCCCCCGGGTGAAGGTCTTGTTGGTTCGGTGATAACCTGGCTCAAAGCGAGGCCTGATAGCAACTGCTCATAAGATTTTGAATTGGGTCCCATCCATTCAAGGTTGAGGTCATCGATAATGAGTACCTCACTTGTCCCTACTGTGGAGCTGATGGAGTGTAGTAGTGAGGAGAGTCCAGGTATTCCACCTCTGGGAGGGTTATAGCAGCAAATTAGGTGGATTTTCTTTGTGAGTCCAAGAAGGAGAAGGGAGTGCAGGAACTCTCATGTTGAGGGGGTGGTTGATTGATGGTCAATGGTAGACACGTTGAGGTGGGCTTTGTAATAAAGTAGCACCCCACCCCCTCGTTTGTTACCCTTGCGATCGCACCGTATGTGGCTATAGCCTGGCAGGGTACACGTACCATCAGGAGTGTGGGGTTTTAGCCACGTTTCAGTGATGCCCAAAATATCTGGGTTATAGTGGGCAACCCAGGCAGTGAGCTCAGCAAGGTTGCATAGGAGGCTGCGGATGTTTAGATGGGCGATTTTAGCCCCTTGACAGCAAGCCAAGGGGGGGGATTGAGGTGCCACTGGGAGTCATCCTGTATGTGAGTGGAATCCCCACCCAAGGTGGGCCCAGGGGGAGGGGGTTATGGAGGGGTGCATGCTAGTGGGGGGGACAGGTAGGGCAATGGGGTAACCTAGTTGGTTTGAGATTAATTGATTAATTAGGTCTGCCCTTTTTAGTGCAGTACCCTGGAGAGAGAGGAGAAAATGTGCTGTTTCTGTTTTTTTTTTTTTTACTCACTAGTTAGCTAGGATTACTTGAGTCTGCCTCTAGTGGCAGGTTAATATAACCTGCAAATTAAGAACTGAGCTGATAGGTTAATTCACCACAGCATGTGACTATTCTTAGCCTATTTAAGGGAGAGCCGACCAAGGGTGGTGGTGGGGGCGGGGCTAGTGCCTTCAGAAATGTGGCACAACAACGTAGCAGGGAACCGTTGAATTACCTACCGCTGAAGTTGAGCCGCCTTCACTTGTTCTCCGGTAAGCGGGGGTGGTGGGAGGGTCAGAGCACCTCGTGACCGGGGTCCGGCTCTGTGGAGGAAAAAGGGAGAGTTTAGTGGTTTTCTTAGCATTTTTATAGACAGGCTGGGGGGGGCGCCTGGAGGAAGACGTATCGCAATATGAGGCGCGGCTACAGTTAAGACAGGATCACTTTGCAGCAGTTTGAAATTGGCGCCTAAAAACTGTATACCAGAATTTAAACATGGGAAACTGTATACTGAGTTTTACAGAATTTTATCATGCATTGTAGTGCAGTTAGGCTGCTAAATGTGCTAAATGTGGAAATAGTACAGACACCCAGCTCTCTCTGCAGCAGTTTGAAATTGGCGCCTAAACTGTTGTATCAGAATTGCAGTACATTTCAATTGCAGCACACAGTCCTTAAGGATGTTTCCAGTCCATAGAGCTGCTGAACTATGAAGCTTATTAACCCTCTCTGGGTGATTCCCCACATTGTAAGCCTCTTGGGATTGGCTGGCAAGTGTAGGGGTCCCATTGGAAATTTCATAGAAAACCCTGTTTTAATGCTGGTGTCTTCACTTTGCTTGCTGTGTGCAGAGAGAGCTGGATTGAGCTGCTGCTAAGTGCTGCTGTGATATCTGTGTTGTGTTCTGTTTCTGTGCACTGTTGGATATTGCCTCCTACTAACTTCAGGTACTTATTTATGTACTTTGTGGTCAGGGATATTCTTGTTTTTTTCTCTGTTTCTGAGAGCGCGTCTGAGCAACCAGAAGTACTGCTCCTCAATGAACACGACTCTCCAACTTCTCTATTTTTCTGTTTTCTCTTTTCCTTTCTTTTTTGCTAAAGAATACTAGTAATCTATTTATATATAGTGAGCGGCCATGGAGCCATCATCTTTGTGGGCTACCATGGGGGGATTGTCGGCACCCCTCAAAAACATCTGCAGCCACTGAGTGCAGGTAATGGTGTTGGCTTTGTTTGGTGGGGGGAAGTCTCTCAAATTCAGCTGCCTATTGCATTTTACTCAAATTGTGTACTAGTGTCCCACTTGTAACTGTTATTGGTAAATTTCAGTCATGACTGCTGACTGTGCACCACATTTTTGGTGGTGGTTCCCAGACTAGGCTGCTGTTTCCCCTGCTTACCGGTGAGCGACTGCAATATACTACCATATATTTGTGGTCTGGGCACATTAAGGAGAACAGGTAACAGTGTTGGCTTTGTTTGGGTGGGGTTCTCAAATTTGGCTAAAATTATTGTAGAGCCATCCTACAAACTGCCCCAGCTACTGCTGTGCCTATGCCAGAGGGAATGGAGTGACTGCAATGTACTGCAATATATTAGTGGTCTGGGCACATTGTGGAGTGAGTGACCATAAAGCCTAAGAAAAATTTGCAGCCATGGTGTGCAAGTAACAGTGTTAGCTTTCTGTTTGTGTGTGTGAGGGTCTCAAACTGCTCATTTTCTTTATTCCCCCACCAAAAAAACTCTCTGTTTAACGGTGAGTCTATATGGGCTGTAAAATCTGTTGTTGCTTTTGTGGGACCTTGTTTAGTGGTTGCAAGAAAGGAGAACAGGGACTATCTATCTGGTGGTGGTGTGTAAATATTTTTTTTGCTGTTTGGAAACATCTAGTTTCACCTCATTTTATAGTTTTTTTTGTGAGGGGGGTCTGGGGTGGGGTGAAGACATTGGTAGGGCCTGCTGATCACCAGGGAATGTTTCTGTGAGATGGGGTTGGGTCTTGTAGAGCGGCACCAGAGGATGCTTTTGCATGATTTGCATGGTTTCAGTTGCTGTAGGATGGCTGGCAGCCCCAGATACAAGGTAATGTCATTTGTGGATTGGTGCATAACCACCCTGTCAAACACTTGGCATCGTCTCACAAAATGCAATCCCTGGTGTCCAGTTGATCTCCCCCCTACCCCGAGTGTTTTGTGGTGGGTGTTTGTGGCTGGGTGATAGTGTGTGCAAAAAGTAAAAACTGTTTTGTTTGTGCTGGGTGTTGGAGGGTTTGAGTGGGACAATTGAACAGTGGTGAAGGGTTTGTTTTGTGTATTGCCGGGTATCATACAATGTGGAGATCCACTGGATCCCAGGAAATCCTTTTTGTGGGATGGTGATAGGTGTTTTGACGTTGTGGTGGGAGAACCCAGACACCAGGGAATGCATTTTGTGTGATGGCAATGGGCATTAGAAGATGGTGGGAGCCCCCGACAACAGGGAACGTTGTTTGTGGCATGGTGCATGGTGTTTCAACACCTGGCACCATCCCACAAACAGTGTAATCTGGTGTCTGTGTGCCCACATGCCCTCTGAGGCCTGTCCCCATCGCACAAAATGGTTTCCATGGTGTCTGTGTCCTCACTGCCACAATCAAACACACAGCACAGTTGCACAAAATGGATTCCGTGGGCTTGGGCCCCCTCCTCGTGAACCACCTAGCATCATTTCACAAAATGCAATCCCTGGTGTTGAGTGGATCTACCACCACCACCACTGACTGTTTCATGTTGGATGATTGAAGGTGGGGAAGAATATGCCAAAGATGATGCCATTTGATTATGGTGCTGCTTTTTGGTGGCTGGGTGAGGAAGTGTGCAAAAGGAAAAAAAAATTCCTTTTGTTTGTGCTGGGTGTTGGAGGGTTGGAGTGGGACCACTGAACAGTGGCGAAGGATTTGTTTTGTATGCTGCTGGGTATTGTACCGTGTGGAGAACCACTAGATCCCAGGAAATCCTTTTTGTGGGATGGTGGTGGGTGTTTTCACGTTGGGGGGTGGGAGAACCCAGACACCTGGGATTCATTTTGTGTGATGGTGTTGTGTGTTTGCTGGTTGGAGGAAGGCCTGTGACACCAGAGAATCCATTTTGTGTGATGGCAATGAGCATCAGAAGGTGATGGGAGCCCCCGACAACAAGGAACACTGTTTGTGGCATAGTGCCTGGTGTTTCAACACTTGGCACCATCCCACAAATAACATAATCTGTGTCTGTGTGCCCACACACCCTCTGAGGCCTGCCCCCATTGCACAAAATGGTTTCTGTGGTGTCTGTGTCCTCACCGCCACCGTCAAACACACAGCACAGTTGCACAAAATGGATTCCCTGGGGTCGGGCCCCCCCATCAAACACCCGGCATCATCTCACAAAATGAATTCCCTGGTGTCAAGTGGATCTCCCCCCAACACCACCACCACTATCGCCAACACCACTGACTGTTTCATGTTGGGTGATTGTAGGTGGGGGAGAATGTGGCAAAGATGATGCCATTAGATTATGGTGCTGCTTTTTGGTGGCTGGGTGATGGAGTATGCAAAAAGAAAAAAAAAATGTCCTTTTGTTTGTGCTGGGTGTCGGAGAGTTGGAGTGGGACCACTGAAAAGTGGGGAAGGGTTTGTTTTGTATGTTGCCGGGTATCGTACAGTGTGGAGAACCACTGAATCCCAGGAAATCATTTTTGTGGGATGGTGATGGGTGTTATCATGTTCAGGTGGGAGAGCCCAGACACCTGGGCATCCCCCCCTGAGTCCAGTGGTCTCCCACCTGCAGCTGGGTGTTTCTGAAAGTGATATCATAAACATAATGCCATTTTGTGTTCTTGGAATGTGTATTTCGTGATGGTGCCTGCTGGAAGGTGTGACTTTCTTCTGTACATTTGTGACATATGGCAGGCTTAGGCATGTCATAGGGATGGGGGTTGGGGGATACTGGTTATATTGCTTTGTTTTGAAGTTTGTGGGCCTTGATGATTTGTGTCCACAGTGCAAAGATATGGTTGTCTGTTTTTATTACAGATGATCGAGAGACCGTCCCAAGATCAAGAGACCATCCCCCCGAGATCGAGTGACCATCCCCCTGAGATTGAGAGACCATATCCCCGAGATGGAGAGACCACCTCCCAGAGAGACCCCCACCCTGCGAGAGACCACTGCCTGAGACTGAGACTGTCCTCCTGAGATCGAGAAAGTAACACCCAGAGAGAGACCCCGCCCTATGAGAGACTGCCCCCCAGATCAAGACACCACAGTCCAGAGAGACCTCCGCCCTCTGAGAGAGTGCCACCCCAAGAGTGAGACCATCCCCCTGAGATTGAGAAAGCAACACCCAGAGAGATACCCCACCCTGTGAGAGGCCAACTGAAAGAGACCGCTGCTCACTGATCCGGATATTGCACACGCACACACCTTGGTAACTACTGAAGATCAACACTGGAAATATGGAGAAAGTCTACAATAATGACCTACTAGACCTGATCAATAGTGCCAGTGACAATGAGGTGGATGCATTTCATGGTTTTGATGATTCCGACATCGAGGTGGACTTGGTGCGTATGATGCCTTTGAGCACACCAGACAGTGATGACAGTGATTTCAGCAATGAAGATGATCTGCCCTTGGCTACACTGCGCCAGAAGAGATACTCCATGGAGAATTAAGAGGATGATGTGCCACTAGCCAAGCTACATCGGCAGAGGAACGAAACAGACAGCAAAGATGATCTTCCTTTGGCTACGCTACAGCGTGTCAGTACGCACATTGAAGGTGATGATGCTGAACAACATGAGGCTGATGATGCGGAACAACATGAGGAACCTTCGACACATCTTGATGCAGTTCACAATGATGAATGGACAAGTCACTTAGAGCCAGTGCATGCTGAGGATTTCAAAGAGCCAGTGGGTCCCACCACAGTGATGAGTGCAGAGAAGACTCCCATGGATTTTATGAACCTTACATTTCCTCCACTTCTTTATGAACTGCTTGTCTGTTATTAAGGTGCCATACTACTGCATGTACTGGGGGAAGCACCATCTCTACAGACATTTGCCAATCTCAAAGTTAATGACCCGTGAGCATTATGAAAAGATTATGCAATATCTGCATGCCAGTTACAGCACACCAAATCCACTAAGGGGATCAGAAGAACACGACAAGCTGCATCATGTATGTCCAATTATTGACCATGTTCACAAGGCATGCAAAAAGGAGTACAACCTACACAGATAGGTGTCAGTTGATGAGGCAATGGTAGGCTTCAGAGGATGACTGTCATTCAAGCAATACATGCAATGCAAGCCGCAATGGTATGAAATAAAGGTATGGGTCCTTGCAGATCCTCATAATGGTTATGTGTCGGACTTCCAAGTGTACACAGGAAAGGTTGCTGGTGTTGTGAAAGTGGGCCTTGCAGAGAGGGTTGTGAAAGACCTGACTAGGGACCTGTGTGGCAAAAGGCACCATGTATGTTTTGACAATTATTTCACTTCAATCCACCTGGCAAAAGAACTATTGAACATTGACTTATACTCATGGGGCACAATGTGCACCAACAGGTTTGGTTGGCCTGCAGAACTTAACAAATTATCAATGAAGAAGAAACCTCATGGCCATTATGAACAGTGACAGAATGGGTCACTTGTGACCACAACGTGGAAAGACAACCATCCCATTTTCTTGCTATCAACAAACCATGACCCTACCTCACAAACAATGTCTGTGCACAGGAGACAAAAAGGCGGCACTCTTGTGTCGGTTCCATGTCCAGAAGTACTTGAGTAGTATAACATGCACATGAATGACGTGGACATCGCTGACCAGCATTGAGGTCAGTACCCAATCCAAGAAGTGGTGGATATACCCCTTTCTGTTTTTTGTGGGACATGGCATTGGCAAATGCTTTTACTCTGTTCAGAGAGAGTATGAATCATGTTCAGTGAATGTAGACTGGAAGGCAGGGGCGTCATGAGGGGTACAAAGTTGGGGAGGCTAATGCCCCTTAGTCAAAATCCTAACAAAGCTAAAGGGGTCTGGGGGCATGCCCCACCATATAATTTTGAAATTTTACCTTCAAATGGTGGCTTTTCTTGCATATTAGTGGTGAAAAATATGTTTGAGAAGCCTAGTTATCAGCCATGTATTTAATATGGTACATGTGGAAAAATGTGGTTACTGGTCCACCGAGAACAGGTTGCAGGAGGACCCCAGAGCAAATGAAGGACCAGAACAACCAGACACACCAACCATTATCCCAGCAGATTTGCTGGGAAGGTTGCAGGAGGACCCCAGAGCAAATGAGAGACCAGAACAGCCAGACACACCATTATCCCAGCAGATCTGCTGGGAAGGTTGCAGGAGGACCCCAGAGCAAATGAGAGACCAGAACAGCCAGACACACCAATCCATTATCCCAGCAGATCTGCTGGGAAGGTTGCAGGAGGACCCCAGAGCAAATGAGAGACCAGAACAGCCAGACACACCAACCATTATCCCAGCATATCTGCTGGGAAGGTTGCAGGAGGACCCCAGAGCAAATAAGAGACCAGAACAGCCAGACACACCAACCATTATCCCAGAAGATCTGCTGGGAAGGTTGCAGGAGGATCCCAGAGCAAATGAGAGACCAGAACAGCCAGACACACCATTATCCCAGCAGATCTGCTGGATATCAGTGTCATACAGGTTTTACTATTTTATTATCGTGCTGATTTTGGGAGAAGTAGCTCAACCTTTCTGTTTGTCATGGATACAAATTCGTCAATCACATCATCAGTGTCAAGTTGTCTGCTTTCTTCGGTCTGAATGTTGAGAATTCCAAGTGAACTCAATCTGTCATTTTCTGTCTTGTTTCTCAGATATGTCTTAATGTGACTCATGGAACTAAAGGAGCGCTCACACACACACATATGTGGTAACTGGGATTGTTAAAGCAATCTGCAGTGATTTATGCAGCGTCGGATACATGATTTCTGGAAGTACATTATAAAGATTGGTCATATCGTGTGGACGTTCATTTTCTGGCAGCCGACAAATGAAGTTTCTTGCTACTACCAGTTCCTCTTCCAGAACTGGACAGTCATACATCTCTCCAAGTGACCTCAGTTTGTCCTGGTCCAAGAATGTTTAGACTGTGGTCTGAGAGCATTGATAGCAACCATCAGTGTTTGGTTATGCTTGGAAAACCTTCTGTCAATCTCTCCAATCATTTTGTCAATCACAGGGTAAAAAACAGTGATTCTCAAATGCACAGCAGTTCTTGTTTCATGTGATGCTGGTGCACTTTGTTCAGTTCCAGTTCATGAAGTTGGAACAAAGTGCTCCCAAGTACGAGGTAGCTTCCTTTGCCTCTGTGGACACGGAGTGTTTTTGGGTGTGTGTGTCCCATATTTTTCTGCCATATTTTCAGCTTCTCTGTAGAGAACTAGAAATCTCTCTTCAGTACGAAATTGTGCAATTGTGTCTCTCAGCGCAGATACAGCAGTCACTGCACATCCGAAGTCCAAAGCCTGAGTCTGAAGTAAGTTATTTGTTCCATCAGCCACTGTCAGTAGTTTGTCAAACATTTTAAGAAGAAAGATATTGTTGAATTCTAGAAGCTTGCTGTGGAGTCCTCTGGCCTTAGATATTGTAGAAGAGCTGGATAAGTTTCTATTATTGCCTTTGTTGCTCGCTTTTGACAAGCCCACCTGGTAGAACTTAACTCCGGTATCTCAAGAATTCTAGTCAACCCAAGCTCCTTTTGAACATTTAAGAACCCCTGGTGAGTCAGGACAGATTTGGAAAAGAAAGTGTGTATCTCTTGAAGCATGTCAAAGAATTTCCATACAGTAAGAAGTGAGGAACAGGCATCTACAAGGACCAAATTCAGAATATGCACATAGCAATGAACATATATAGCATATGGATGCTTATGACGAAATAGTTCCTGGACTCCATTTAAGTTGCCGCTCATAACAGATGCACCGTCATAAGTTTGAGCTACTCAAGTCACCAAATTCTCATGGAGGTCCCAGTTAGTCAGCTTTGAACACAGTTCATTTGTCAGACTCTGGCATCTAATACTGTTACTTGATGGAAGCACAAAAATCTCTCTACAGGGGAACCATGGTGAACATAACGAAGGCAAATACTCATTTGTTCTCTGCAAACAACATCTCTAGATTCATCAGCAAGTATTGCAAAATACTTTGCTTCTTTTACCTCATTTAAAATTTTCTCTCTCATTAATTTTGCACAACATTCTATCATCTGATTTTGACTAGAGGTGAGAGATAGGTGGCATTTCTGGCATGTGAATCTGCAAATTTTGCAATTCAGGATCAAACTTTTTTAGAAGATCAAAAGTCTCTAAAAAGTTACCCCTGTTTGAGCTCCCTTCACACTCCCTATGGCCTCGAAAGGCAGTTCTCTGTCTGCCAAACAACAAAACAATCTCAACTATTCTTCTCAGGTACTCCCTGAACTTTTTAATATCTGCAGTCATTGCTGAATCCATTAGCTGTATAATATTGCCTCGTTCTTTAGATTTTACATAAGTAGACCAGGCCTCCATTGCTCCTGTGTGTGTTGTTGTTTGTTGGTGTTCTCTCATCTTCTATTGCCTTCTTCCAGTTGTTAAACCCTCTGACGTGAAAGCAGTGTCCGCTGACCAGTGCAACTTGAAAACATTCTGCAGGCAAAGCAAAATATGACATCATTGCTTGCACTATATTCAAGCCATTTAAATGATGCATACCAGCTGCTTGAAAATGAACGCTTCTGCTTTCCAAAATCCCTTTGTGGAAAACTAGACAGCTTTGGCTGCATAGGACCAGCTTCTTTGGTTCCCCGATCATTGGGTACAACAGTAGCAGCAGATGTAAATCTTGCTACAGATTCAAGTGCATCACGAGATGTTCCGGGAGATGATGATGTGTTTGCTACATCTTCTGGTACTGGGGGAACTTCCACTTCATTTCTTAATGGCTGCTCTGGTTGCAGCTGTTGAGCATCACTGGGGTCCAGGAAGTTACTTTCTTTATTCTGATTTTTTGATTTTGGACGGAAGAAGTTACGGATACTCATTTTTAACAAAGCTGATGAGTGTGTGACAAGAACTAACTAAAAAGTAAATTATAAGAAAAATGCCCTCTTATTGGGTCTGGCACACAGGGATGAAATGTTTATGTGACAGACTTAGTCTAACACATAGGGCTCACAGTATGCAAAGTAATGAGTAACCGACTGGAAAACTGCTATTTAATACAATAGATGGAGCCTAACACACAGGGCTCACAGTATGCGAAGTAATGAGTATTAAACACCTACTGGAAAACTGCAATTTAATACAGTAGACGGAGCCTAACACATAGGGCTTACAGTATGCGAAGTAATGAGTATTACACACCTACTGGAAAACTGCTATTTAATACAGTAGACAGAGCCTAACACACACAAGGCTCACAGTATGCGAAGTAATGAGTATTACACATCTACTCGAAAACTGCTATTTAATACAGTAGACGGAGCCTAACACACACAGAGCTCACAGTATGCGAAGTAATGAGTATTACACACCTACTGGAAAACTACTATTTAATACAGTAGACGGAGCCTAACACGCAGGGCTCACAGTATGCGAAGTAATGAGTATTAAACACCTACTGGAAAACTGCTATTTAATACAGTAGACGGAGCCTAACACACAGGGCTCACAGTATGTGAAGCAAAATGAGTATGCTTGCAACTGGAACTGTTTTTTTTTTATAAAGCAGACGGTTCCCTTTGTTCATAAAAAAAGTGTCTGAAATTGAACTGGCTAACTCCTTGCTTGTGATGCTAAACTTGCCACAATACAAACCTGAGGCATGGGTCAGGGTATAAGGCAATTTAGGAAAAGAAAAGTTCTGTTATTTTTATTCTAAATTTGTGAGCCTAAAAACATAAACCACCAAAGTGATGTTCTTCAGTCTTTCTGAGCTGTCAGCTTTTCACTAGTACTCAATTTACTCAGTAAAATAGTAAATGTGGAAATAAGTTGCAAGTAAGAAACAAAATAAACATATATGCAGTAGTTAGTAATGCTGCTGTATGGCAGCACTCACAGCAGGTTGTCTGTGTCTGAGATTTTCAATTTACCCCAAGACACACACAAACACAACCCCCCCCCCCCCCCTTGTATTTCATTCAGAGAAAAAAATGTAAAAAAAATAAACACTACACTTTTATTTAGCTCTCAAGCCTCTTAGCCCAACAAGTGAACTGAGTCTTCAATGTTTGATAATAACTTTCTAGAAATATAGATTGAATTCCAATTTGAATCTCCCAAATAGTGCCTCTGCTCTGTTGCTCGCTCTGCCTCTACCAACTACAACTGCATCACTAGTTTTTCCTACTGCACACAATGGGACTACTAGTGTACCACGTATGTGTTGGAGAAGCACACCATGTGTTTGTCCACTGATTGGCTCACTGTGCAAGCAAGCTGCTGTACTGTTGGTAGGCAGAGTGTGAGGCAGGTGCCAGTCACAGAATACAAGAATAATGAACCCTCCCTGCTCGCCTCCTTCTGTCTATCATTCCCCCCCTCCTCCAACAACTGACGTCATTTCATTATCTCCCAATCAGTCTGTCAGATTTGCTGGCGCTGCTTCCACCCACACACACACACCAGAGACAACTCACGCTGATGACTTCAGTCCTTGGCTTGCTTAGCATGACAACATGCAAGCCAGGACTCCCAGGAGCCTCCTCCACCACGAAGTGCTGCTGCAAGGTGAGGGAAGGCTGCTGTCTGAGTCAAATTCCCTGTGTACTGTAGTGTCCTGAATCCATCCCTCTGTGTGTCTCACTCTCTCTCTCTCTCTCCCCCCCGCCCCAGTCACTAACCCTGCAGCAGTACCGCTTTGTCGCTTTCCAGCGCCTGCCTGCACCCGCTCAATGTAGAAGATAGCACGGCAATCATTGAGCTTCTCATCCCTGAATCCGCACCTGACCCCAGTGACTGAGAGTGAAGTGAAGTTTATAAATGATTATTTTACATGTCCCTGATCTCACTGAGGTCAGGGACATATAATCATTTATAAACTTCCAAACCCTATCCATTCAGTGGCAGCGGGGGCGCGCCAGCGTGCCCTGTTCAGTGTCAGTCCTGCTCCTGAAATCAGCATTCAGACTCGAGAGCTGCAGGCAGGGTCCCACTCTTTCAGAGGGCCCCGGAGACCGCTGCTAAATACAAGACTCCATCCCTGCATGCGCTGTCATCCGCATTCTGCGTGTTTATAATGCCTCCTCCTGAGATGCTGCCAGTGCCAGTGAGCTCACATGGGCTGTGATGACAGCTGCTTCACCTCCTCTCTGATTAGGGGGTCCTCTGTCGGTCAGAAACCAAAAGGAAGCCAAAACGGGCAGGAATTAAACTGCGATACCAGTTCCTCAGCGACTTCACATGCCTCCCACTCGGAAGTTCGGAACCATGACTCCGGGGATCCTCTGTATGTCTGTAACTCAGCTGTTGCTATCCAGGACCGCGGGGAAAGCCTTCAAATGGGCCGCTCCGAGTAGCAAGCAGGCGAAGACACTAAGACAGGTCTTTATTTATTTTTTTTTTGGGGGGGTGGCTCACCTTCCACTACTAGCACATCAGCATACAACTGCAAATGGCAAGCTGCACAAAGGCAAGAGGTATGCATCTGCTGGCCAAGGTGTGCACCCAGTGACAGCGGTGGGCAACTGGGGTGTCCCTTTGCATGCGATTGTGTTGTTGCTCCTTTGCCTTTTACTGCCGGATATTTTAACTGCACTGCGACTTGTATTTTTTCTCTTCCCAAGTTCCCATATTATTCTCCCGCGGCTCCGCGAGCAGTTAGTGTGTAGTATGTGGTGATGACTTTGCTTTCCGGTTGCATCGGTTGCTTTGGCTTTCCCTGCTGGTGGGTATGTTGAATGCTGCCTCTCCTGATGATGTCTCTGCTACTTTTTTCTGCACTTCACTAAGTTCACATCATGTCTCTTGTGCTGTTTCTCTAGCTGATTGCTGTGTCTGTGTTGTCTATGCATCCGCATCAGATGCAGAATGTAAACAATTAAGAAACGGAATTTATTTAATTTATTTTTTTAGTGCAAATGATTGGGGGGCTTTAACTTAGATTGGGGGGCCTGTAGCCTCCCCAAAATCAACTTGGTGATGCCACTGCTGGAAGGGTGAACGAGCACAGGCAACTGAATTTCTGCATGCTCCTCTCTAAGCATCTTTTGGAAGGATATGCCCTAGAAGACATAGTGCCTCACTTACTGTAATTGAGCAGAATCCGACTAGTGGTGAACTACACTACCCAGTGAAAGGGAAGAAGGGAAGGTGCACAAATTGTTTGCAGACAAAGAAACACGCGAACCATCATAAACATGCAGCACGTGCAAAGTACACCTCTGCATTGATTGCTTTCTGGAGTATCACCAGTACAGATAAACGGGCTCAAACAGGAGACACAAAAGACTTGCCCCCAATATTTCCTCTGCAGCTTCTCTGATTGCACATGATGAGGGTCTGCAGGGTGAGTGTGTGAGTTCGAGGAGAGACGAGAGTGTGCGAGTGTGAGGAGAGACCAGAGTGTGTGAGTTCAAGGAGAGACCAGAGTGTGTGAGTTTGAGGAGAGACCACAGTGTGCGAGTTTGAGGAGAGACCAGAGTGTGCGAGGTTGAGAACAGACCTTAGTGTGTGAGTTCAAGAGTTCCTTGCTCATGATGTCACCTGTTTGATTGAAGCAAATTACTGGAGTGGGGCTAGTTCGAGAGAGTTCGAGAGACCAGAGTGTGCGATTTCAAGTGAGATGTACAGAGGTGGTGGTAGATGCATAGTATAGCAGGACAAGGAAATGGCAAAGGAGAGGAGCAGCTGACTTGAAGAATGACACAGTGGCAGAAGCAAGAAACTGTAGATGAAATGGTTTGTTGGCAGGGAGTTAGTGCTGCAACAATCGGGTGGTGAAAACACAGCATATGTTTTCCGAAAGTTGTAGATACTGTATATGTATCGTTGGTTATTGTGAAATGAAAAAACTTGCGGATTGAGACAAAGAAAAGGTGAAAGATGCAGTTTGATGGACATGAATCGGATTGTTGTGCATTGTTGGTGAAACACCTGCTTGGCCCGTTGGTGTTTAGGAGGCGATGCAGTGACATGCCAGTCACTGAATGGGCTGCACCAAATGAAAAGTCAAAATACTTAGCTAAAGGAGGTCTGGTGAGTGAAAGTAAGGGAACATGTGGTGGAGAGACCAGAGTGTGCAACTTTGAGAGACCAGAGTATGCGACTTCGAGAGACCAGAGTGTGCGACTTTGAGAGACCAGAGTGTGCAACTTGGAGTGATGAGATGAGCGGAGGTGGCAGGAGATGCATAGTAGAGCAGGACGAGGAAATGGCAGAGGAGAGGAGCAGCTGACATGAAGAATGACACAATGGCAGAAGGGAGAAAC